>JAHFWJ010000198.1:0-600000 GCA_028555115.1 Himalopsyche japonica
CCTAGAATTTTTTGTGTCCACGGTGTCACTCACTGTATGACGAGAAGTGCGTAGAGTGGAGGGGGGTCTCGCCGTATGGTCAGTGTCACGCTGCAGCTCGGAGCAGCGTCGGAGCAGTGCAGTTGGGTGAATTGGCTGATTTAACGTATTTGCGGCCACGCGGTCGTCATCTCTTTGCATTTTTACATACTCTTAACACCTGTTGGTAAGTGTTTTACGCCCTTAGTGTGCATGCCAAGCTTCTTCTTTTTTAAATATAACATTTGCCCCTATTACAGGATAAAAATTATGGACCTAACCAAGCCACCAACTGTAACTGAAATGAAGGTTATAAAATTTTCTACTCTATCTCTCGAAGAAAAAGTAAAGATCAAACAGCGAGGTCGTCCAACCCCAAATATTTTAATAGCCCAATCAGGAACTAGCCATAACAAAAAATATGTTCGAGCTTTTAATTCTGAATGGTATGAAAAAAAGAAATGGCTTTGTGGGTGTGAAATACGAAATACTCTCTTTTGCTTTCCTTGTTTATTAATGGGTGGTGATTCAGTATGGACAGAAAATGGCTTCAATAATATAAGCAGAATTAAAGAAAAAACGACTAAACATGAAATTTCCCGAAAACACATAGATAATGTCGTATGTTTGTCATTATTGGGTAGTGTCAATGTTATAGAATGTCTAAGTGAATCATATAAACAAACAATCATTAGACATAATGAAAATGTCATTAAAAATAAAAACATATTGTCAAAAATAATAGACTGTATTAAATTTTGCGGAAATTTTGAACTTCCTCTTCGAGGTCACGATGAAAAAGACGATTCACTTAATCCAGGCGTGTTTAGAGGTCTTGTTAATTTTGCAAAAAATTTAGATTCAGAATTAAAGCTTCATTTAAGTAACAGTTCAGCATTTAAAGGAACTTCAAAAACTATTCAAAATGAACTCCTGGATTGTATGCTACAAATATGCCGTGAAAAAATAACGACAGAAATTAATGAGACGTCTTATGTATCATTAATGGCTGACGATACAACTGATGTTTCAGAGCACACACAAATGGTTATTGTTTTTAGATATGAACTAAATGGTGAGGTATACGAACGATTTTGGGGATATTTTAATCCCGAAAATCAAAAAGCTGATGGATTATCAAAATGCATTCTAGAACAAATTGATGTACTTTTAAAAGAAAACCCGTCGAAATTAATTGCTCAAACTTTTGATGGTGCCAATGTAATGAGAGGGGAAAAGGGTGGAGTTCAATTTAAAATAAAGCAGAGATACAAGAATGCTCATTTTATACATTGTTATGCACATCAATTGAATTTAATAATGAAACATGCTGCAACCACTTCGAGTACCTGTAGATTATTTTTTACTAATTTATTGAAAATTCCTGTATTTTTTTCCTATTCTCCATATAGGTTAAAAATTTTAAATAAACAAATGAATGTTCATTTGCCAAGGCCATCGGCAACGAGATGGAATTTCAATATACGCACTGTAAATAAAGTATATGAAAATCAAGAAATTCTTAAAAAATGTTTTCAAGAACTCCAATCTTCACCGCAAGCTACTGATAAAACGATTACGGATTCATCGGCATTATTGCTTACATTAAATGACGAAAATTTTTTATTCTGGTTAAAACTATTTCACAAGTTAATGCCGCATGTTGAAATCCTTTATAACCAAATGCAATCTAGAGAAATCGACATATTTTCAATACAAAAAAATATAAAAAGCTTTAAGAATGCCATATCGAAAATACGAAATTCATATACCGAATTGTCTTCGTCACAGTTTCAGGAAGCTAGAGATATGTGCGACGTATTAAGTTCAGACATGGAACAAAGGTAATCTTTCAATAATCAATTATTGGCTGCTAAATTGTTTGACAGAGTAAACTTTAAAAAATATCTCCAGAAAATGCCAATTGAAGAAGTCAATCAAACTATCGAATCGTATCCAATGCTTGAGAAGGAAAAGCTTCTTACAGAATTTCACGTATTTTACGAAAGAGTGGAAATGCACAACTTTGATAATTTAATATCATTATTGAAAAATATTCATGCTAATAATTTGAGCGATGTTCTTGGAGAATTGACGAAGCTCTTAAAAATTTTAATTACTACTCCAATGACAACTGCAGAACCTGAGCGATGTTTTTCTACATTAAAAAGAATTAAAACTTATCTCAGGAACACAACTAGTCAAGAAAGGCTAACGGCTTTGTCAATGCTTTCAATAGAGAAAGATATGATTACGAAAATACCAAACTTTAACGAAAAAGTCATAGAAAAATTTGTTAATAGCAAAATAGACGAATGGAATTTATTTTAAAATAGCTTTTTTTTAATTGTTATTATTTTTGATATTTCAAATAAAATCTAAGTAATATGGTCTTTTACTGAATTTTAATTTATCCACAGCACCCCCAAATCTCACACCCACGAGCCGCCACTGCTTATAACATAATTATAATACAAAAAATGTGTATGTAAGTACATATTTTCCAATAGATTGGATTTAAATTTACTTGGTACAATTCAATTATAATGCAACATGATTAAAATAGCAAAGACGATCTACAAAAATTGAAAAGCGTTTTTGATGATTTATTAGTAATTTACAAAGATGGTGCTGTATTAAATAATTAAAAAAAATTAACAAGAAAACGTATATGTTGATATGTTTATATATGTAGGAATAATATCTTTCGACCAAGAATAATTGTAAGTTATTCATTATCATATTATCAAGTATTTTTGATACAGTAATATGTTCTTACGCATTTATCCTTCAATGTAACAATGTTTTCCTTTCCAATATCAGCTGCAAACGAAGGAATGTCTGTTAACCCTTTGGATGCCACGACTTTTTGGCCGAATGTGCCAGAAATGCCCCGATTATGATATAAAAATGAACATATTAAAATGTGTTCTATAGTTTTTAAGCAGTGTGTACCATTGTTTTGACAAAAATTTGCGTTCCAAATAATATGCACTGCACCAGATGCAATGAGTCGTCTGTTGTTTTTTAGTTTGACAGTTTTATGCGTCTTTTGACAATTTTGAGGTGTGGTCAATCTTTGGCATTTTCAAGTAAATAATATATATTTTTTACTTTACGTATAAAATTAGATTACTTTAAAATCTTAACCTTACAAACTATTATTTTAACCTTGGATAATAACGGAAATAAAATAAGAAAGCGCATATGTATAGAAATAGAATATATAATTTTTGAAAAACTTTACACCCATTTACAATAGAAAATCTTGATCATAAAAATTCTTACTCTTCAAAATGAATCACGAGAGTGAAACGGATACTAGTAATTATGATTCAGATACGGACTCGGATGGAAGTGCTTTGATACGACCCCGACAGAGATGTCAAAGACACATTAGTGAGAGTGATAGTTCTGAAGAAGAGCATTTTGATACGATACCACATGATTTCGAGAAAGAGTATTTTTCTAAGTATTTTTAGATCATGATGCTGTTGCTGTCAACCAAGATTCTTTTGGGTTCATGGAAATATATATATTTAAAAAATGTTATGAACCCCTGGAGCAATATGCAATGACATACCGTTTTGCCGAATATTTCGTCGCCACGCGAAGTTAGAACTCGAGTTATTATTATTATTAACTAAACGGTGTAATAATAATGACAATAGGTAGCGCGGACTTCAACAGGGCGTTTAAAATATGACTCATTCTTTTATTCTTTTACGATACAGAGCCGTCAGCTCTGGTAATCCACGATATAATTGCAAAAGCCGATTAAATCGGCTCTTGGCAGCCAAAGGGTTAAGGACTCAGGCAAGAAAACCTGTTTTGATTATGACGAGTTGCACATAATAAAAATAAGGATTCAGGTAGATGACCACGCATTTAAGGGAACGAAAAGAACAAAGTAAGAAATTTATCACGCTGTAAACGATGAGAATTAATATTAACCCTTTGCACTCATATTTTTTTTGGGTAGCCTCAACTCGTAATTAATTTCACGCATTTTCCAGGATTCATAGTCAAAACTTAAAATGAAAATAAATCGTATTTTCAACGGATTTTTCCTCAACAAAAAACTTACACAGCGTGCATAAGACTGTTTTTTAGCATTTTTATAGAAATACAATCGTAAAAAGTTTTTAATTTCTATTTTACGAAAGTTTTAATCCGAGTATATGAGTTTTAAACATAATATTTTTAAAAGCTTTAAAAACATTATAGATAAAGAGTTTTCACATATATCCTTTATTTTCAAAATGATTATTTATAAAACTCATATTTTGAAAGTCAAAGTAGACATTTGAAATACATAAACTTGAAATTCTTTAATAATAATAATTATAAGGTACAATCCAATTCGAAACGAAAATCGAACTTCGACTATTGCTTTAAAGTATCTATTCAATTTAAACATTTTCATATGATAGAGAAAATATTATCTGGACGATATATATAATATGATAAACAGCAATAAAAATCAATAAAATGTGGTACATAGAAAATATTCAAGCTTAAAGTTTTAGTTCGCCAGTGGGGACATACGAGTGGAAAGGGTTAATAATTATTCTAACTTTCAACATATTAGTTGACTAAATGTGCTAGCATTTTTTTTATAACATGTCAGCTATAAATTCATTTATAGTGTATTTTAAATAACAAAAATATACTTTTAGAACTATTTTCACAATAAATGTTATGATTAATATATTGTTTAAGTTACAGAACAGCTCAAAAGTGATTTACATAGTAACTAACCTTATCACATGTTTATCAGCACGAAATTAATGTTTATCAGTTGCATATTTTTGATAGGGTTGAGACGAGACTAGCAATTTGATATATAAAACAGATAATAGTGGATTTGCTCTGAATTTATGGAACATATGGATACAAACCACTCCATCTAAACTAAGACCCAGCATTACACTGGAATTCGAGGATTTTGTTGACGACATGCTTATCCCACACAGTGACTTAACGGATATCCAAAGCATTGATCTTGAGATTCATAGCCTCACAACAAATATCAATTAAGCTGCTGCATATGCCAGTAAAACGGTAAAAAATTCACCGCACAGTAAAGCGCTTCCAGCAGATATTAGACAGCTTATAAATGATAGACGGAGCGCGAGAAAGGAATGGAAAAAGTTCTGCAACCCCTTAGTAAGACAACGCGTCAACCGATTGTCAGCAGAAATCCGACGAGCCATGAAGGCTTATCGCGAAAAAACTACCGACGACTACTTAAATGAACTCGTCAAAGGAAGCGACCCGTACTGGGCTCTCTCCAAAGTTCTCCGCGCAGAAAAATACCCCTTGATGCCACTTCACGGAGCAAAGGGTCCCGTATTCACCATCAGTGAAAAGGTAGAAGAGTTTGCGGATAGCCTCCAGAAACAATTTACACCCAATTCAATTGACACAAGTAATTCACGCTTGAAAAATAGCGTGTTAGATATAGAAGCAACCGCTAAGCTAATCCTAGAACAACCCTTAACTGTAGACTGTCAACCTATTTGTCCTTCTACATTTGCCGAGGTGGAAGGACTGATCAAAGCGCTTTCTGACAGAAAAGCTTTGGGAAATGACAGAATCGGTAATAAGGCTCTAAAACATCTACCGCTTAAAGGTATTAGCTCGTTAGTCACTATTATCAACGCGTGCTTAAGATTACTATATTTTCCATCACGTTGGAAGGAAGCGGATATTATTCTTATTCCAAAGCCTGGGAAAGATCACACTCTTCCGATAAACCATCGACCAATAAGCTTGCTACCCGCAATGAGCAAAATTCTAGAGCGTGTGATTAAAGCCAGACTGCAAGAAGTGGTGGAAGAGAAAAAGATAATCCCAGATACACAGCATGGTTTCCGCGCGAATCACTCGACAAACCACCAACTTCTTCGGGTAGTAGAGTTGATCGCAAGTGGATTCATTCATAAAGAGGTCACGGCGGGCCTCTTTTTAGATATTGCTAAAGCCTTCGACAGGGTATGGACCGAAGGGCTCGTATTCAAAATGTCGAAGGCTGGCATAGGATTACCACTTGTAAAGATTCTCAACTCGTTCGTGACGGATAGACATTTCAAAGTCAAAATGGGTGTAATTCGATCCTCCTTCAGACCGATCCAGGCTGGTGTCCCGCAAGGCTCCGTCTTGGGACCCATACTGTATAATATATTCACGCATGACATTCCTTGCGGTAGGGAAAGCGAAGCAGTTATAGCTCAGTACGCCGATGATACTGCTATTTTATCAAAATCTCGTAATCGGCAAAGTGCTGTCACACAAGTCCAGCTATTGGCTGATACCATAGCGGACTGGTGTGGAAACTGGCGAATTAAAATCATTACCGAAAAAAGCGCTGCAGTTATGTTTTCAAAGGGTTTCGTTAGAAAACCCAATTTCGATTACATTCGTATGCAAAATACAGAAATCAAGTGGTCCAATACTTTCAAGTATCTAGGACTCACTCTAGACAATAGGCTAAAATTCTATGAGCACACCGCGATTAAAAAACGTCAAGCTTATGGTGTAAAAGCTAAACTAAACTTTATGCTCAATGTGAAGAGCAAGCTTACTCTCAAAAGCAAGCTGCTCCTCTATACAGCTATAACTCGACCAATTATGGTGTACGCTACTCCAGTGTGGGCTTATGCACACCAGAAGCATCTGAAGAGACTTCAAATTGTCCAAAATAAATCATTGCGACAAATTTGTAATGCCCCGTGGTACGTTCGCAATTCGCTGTTACATATAGACTTGAAAATGCCTACAATTCGAGAGTTCGTTCGTGAAATGTCTCGAAACTTTCACAGCGATATAGGCAAACATTATAACCCTACAATTTCGTATCTACATAATTATGATGAGACAGTGCCGAGTAATCGTCTAAGGCCGAGAGCGGTTCTGCTCGATGACCCACCATAGGTTTGTTGTTACAGATCTTAATCCCAACATGGACAACCTCGGCATCTGAAAATGACTTTCTAATTTTATTTCCTTACGTATTGTATATGCATGCGTGTGGCTGTGTGTGTGCCTGTGTGTGCCTGTGTGCACGCGTATGCATGAGTGAATGTAATGCGTATGGTGTCAGCATGAACTGCACTCATTGTGGGTTCCAAGGCTCAGCTGCGACCTAATGTTGTCAACAATGACACAACAATTACAACAAGTTAAATCTATATATGAGAGATGGAGGAGACCTGAAGAGCTCTGATGCTGACGCGTCATAGATCTTAACGCTCCATGAATTTGATATCCCAAAAAAAAAAAAGCATTACACTGAATGATTAAACGACAATAAATAATATATATATTCCATACTTAATACTATAAAGAAATATCTTCTGGCCTGCATGTACATTGTACGTTTGCTTTAATAATGCTTCTCGTTTTAATTATGGCATGCATATAATCTGTATTTGTAACACGGATGGTTAAAAATTGTATTGGTTTGCTTTTTTTTGGCTAAAACGAAACATTTTCAAAACGTCTTTTATTTTATTTTTTGTTGGTTTCAGAAATCCAAGTTTTAAGAAATTACAATATCTACCAATAATCGTAGTAAAAAGAATTGTTTTAGACAGCCTTTTTCCCTCCCTTTTCCCCTATTATTTCTTGCGTGACGACATCTATGGATATTCCCGAATTATACAAATGGCGTTAAATTTTATTTAAAATCCAGGCAGACTTGTGTTGATTCGTAATTTTTAGTTGAACAAATTATTTTTTGAGATCTGAAAGTTTTTTATTTTTTTAATAATGATGTGGCACTGTTGAATATCGTTTGATTTCAATAATTTTTGGTAGTGTATCCTAGTTTTCTGAATTATGAATTTTACTGCACGAAGTACGGACAGAAGTGCGTTGATTCGTTTCAATGAATTAAAGCAGCATTGGCTTTAATAAGGTTGAATAAGTACTCTATAGTTAAATAATTTGAAACTATCTACAAAAGTTTCTAAATATTTTAAACCCGAGCTGTTATTGATAAATGAATATGTAAGCCTTCAAATATGTGAATATGCGTATGTCTAGACGAGTTATGGCATAATATTAGTATAATGAAGAGGTCTGTGTTGTAATATTGAAAGATTATTTGGTTCAAACGAAATACTAATATGTCCAGATTATATAAGACGTTCACAGTAATGATAACGTTCTTGTACATTGTAAGTGTAATAACTAGGGTTAGAAAGACCGGTATCATGATTATGGCTATTTTTCCATATCCGGGATTGCTACGTGATGAAGCGATATTTATGAAGCAATTTTCACTATATATATAATTTCAGATAAACTGTTTTCTAATTTTAACTGTCATTCCTAGCTAGAAAAGATATATATACATTTTTTTTAAATAAAACCTTAATTGTTTAATAATATTACAAATGTCATAATACACAGGTCAGGACCGGTTCCGCTCATCACGAGCATTTTCAACACACAAGATAAAAATATTTACAAAGCTATTAACACGATTTGATATCAGACAAGTAGTAATTTATTTCTATGAGGTCTTTAACATTTTAATTGTATCTCCAAAAATATGTCATTAGTGATAAACCTTTTTTTCCCGAATTTCTTGCGTTATTAAGAATACAATTATAGATTAATTATTAAACAAGTTATAGGTGAGCCAAACCGGTCCCAGTCATTATATTTAAAATTCTGACGTAGTCATTTTTAGATTTAACAATATCCTGATAGAATTTGTATTCCATTAAATAATATATTATTTTTCTCAGACCGTAGTGTAGAACTGAACATCACAGTTTTTAAAATATATTCTCTTCTTTTCAAAATAAAGTAGGTGATCGGTTAACGAAGAGTTCGGACTGCGAACAAATCGGATAACGAACACTATCATGAAAGATTGTTGGGTTCGGAAAACGAACACATATTCGGATAACGACCTAAATCGATATGTTAATTCATTTACTCTATATGTATATGGTAAGATCGGCTAACGAACAATTCGGATAGCAAACATGGTCATGGAACAGATTATCTTAGTGAACCGATTACTGTAAACTATTTCTTCATTTTTCTATTGGATTTGTGAATGCCCGGCATCATAAAATAGTTCAATTTTATACCCCTAGAAATAAGCCATTTGAAGCATAACATCAAGGCGTTTCAAATTAGATATAAGATATAAGTTAGATGTAACAACTGTGTTAAAAATTATATAGGTTCCATGTTTGGAATATTATACTTATTACTATGCTGTCGTCATGTGAAAAAGATAGTTAACATCAAATGGTATATTCCTAGCAATGAAACTAACCATTTCGATTTAAGCCAGTTAAAAAAAATACCAATAATTATACATAAAAATAAACTAAGAGATGTCTAACGACTCATCCTTAAATACACAACCAATTTTTGAACTTAGGAACACATAAAATTTTCAAAATATGATTGATCGCTTATTTTAACTTCCGAGTTTACAAATCACCATTACTTCTTTACATTAAATTATTTGTTAGCAAATAACTCCATTTGAAATGAAGAGATGTTAACATAAAATTTAATAAAGAAAAAAACGTCAGATTAGTTATTTGAATGTGTGTTAATTAGAAGTCTTTTTAACATACTTCGTAGTGTAATTATGTGTGAAATTAACGGCTAGTTAAGGCAGTCTTCATGTTGTTTAGACAAGCATAATGCATTATACTTGACTATATTGGATAACTAATATTCCTTTATGAGAACAGGTTACCAAGGAAATATTATCATACAAATTAACAGCTGATTTAAATAGATGAATATGAAACGAGCGCATATTGAAAAGACTGTCAAGAGAATAACAAGTATAAAAATCATCTATTGGGTTCTCATTTTTTAGCATTCCGATATCCGAAAATTAAGGAAACTATTCGTGATAATTTTTAATGATTTTTTAAAATAAATATTTATTTGTACAGATTTCAAGAGCAATAATAAACACCCCAAATAGTGCCTTTTTAATTCACCTTACATACTTGGGCGCTTTCGATTTCTGATCTCAAAATGAGTTCGACGAAATACTTCTCAGAATATATTGAGAAAGAAATCGTGTTGTCGGCTCTGTCAAACAAGAGATTATGTTTTAATATTATACACAACACAAATCATAATGATACAATCTTTCAACTTTTTTAATATATAATATCAAATAAAATAATATTTGCCAAGAATAATACTATAAGTAACCCTAGGGAATTGGGTCAATGCTTACAATTCGACTGTAATAAATTTGAATTTTAGCCATAAATGAACTACTCGATCGAAAGTGTTATTTTAATAAATTAAATGTTGTGTTTTTGATTAATCAAATCGATGTTTTAATATTAAATTGATAATTTTGAAACATTTCGGTATAATGGTGTTCGGTATGTATAAATAGTATGAGCGGTTGGTTGCTTAGTGCTGGGGACATCACGTGTAACTGGTATAAAATTTCGAAGGTTTCTTGTTATCTGAAATTCTTCATATGAAGCAATATATGTGTTAGTGCTTTGTCAGGTAAACTTAGGGCGAACATATTCAGGGTAATTTCGATAGTAATACTTTAGAGATCTGCTAAAGTCTGTCTGTGAAGTCTCAATATAGACTTTGAGGTTTCAGACTTCAGAAACAGTTAGAATATATTGGAATAGTTTTAGTTTTACTGTTTGATATTCGATTACTATCTGAGTCGACAAAATACCATTTACGTTGTAGACCAGAGTTTCCCAAACTTTTTCAGCAAAGGAACACTTCACAGATGCGAAGATTTTAACCATTACCCATTTTTAATGTAGGGTAATTCTTAAAAGTAGAATCATATATTCGTAGTATATCATAGGATCTTATATAAATTTTTACTATGGCCGTATTATAAACATCAGCGGTTCTATGAAAATGTCTCGTGACCGTTACGGTACAAATTAGTTAAAAAAAACATTTTTTTTTAAATATTAATATTTACTATGAAACTGTTGGTGGCCGTATACGAGACACTGGTCAGTATCAAAGTACTGATCAGTACAAATTTTTGTGGAATACACTTTTCTAGTCGCACCAAAATCTCGTTTTAAAAAAGCTTTTTATTATTTTTGAGCAAGTAATATCAGATACTTGAAATCAAAAGGGTCGTTCGGGTGTGTCCTCGAATGTTTCAGCTAGTTACTAGAATTTGTAGATATGGTAACTGTGGTAAACTCAGACGTGGTAACTGTGGTAAACTCAGACGTGGTAACTGTGGTAATATCATTGGCTTCATTTGGAATGATAAAAGTATCAGTTTGTTTGAATATATTGATATAATATGTAATATTATATTCAAATATAAGGATCAAACGATTTATTTCATTGATCTTTAATTAAAATAACTTAATATAAACCCAATGACTGTCAACGTCTCAATTAGTTAAATTGCAGATTCGTTTGCGTTAGTTGATATTAAAAAAAATACAAAGGTGTTAACAGAATCTTTTAAAACATATATTAAAATGTAGCCTGATTTTTCTCGATAATCTATCTATATAATTTTGTTAACGCACACAAACGATACTGAATTCATGTTTATAATATTCAGTGATAAAATATATTTAAAACGGGTCGTAAAATGTTTTACCATCATCCAGACGAATAAAGGTCAAATCATCGATGGTTGTTCATTTTTAATACATTACCTACCAATTTATATTATACCATTAAAAATATATGTCAATAACAATTTAAATAAATGAATTCAACTGAAATGAACGCTGTAAATGTCATGGTATTTCAAGGACCGATAACGATGAATAAAAAAAGAACATAAATATTGCATTCATCACTGTATAGTATACACTTAACAAGATATACCTGCAATCATCAAAACGAGTAAATTAAAAACACCTGTCGTAGTTACCCCACCTGACGCGATCGGCGCAGCTGTTGCTTTAATGGATAAGGAAGGTTTATACTGTTAACTACCACTTGCACAAATTTAAGATTTGGAGCAATGATAGCATAAGAACGATCATTTTAAGGACGAAAATGTGGTCCAAATTTTTAAAAATCGCTACTAATCTTATCGACCAAAAAATTTAATTGGCTGTTTAATTATTATATTATTATTGGGAGAAATTTTCCTTCCATTTTTTACGATAAACTTAATCCATGACTGCTAACATGTCAACTGTTGAGACGGCTGATTTTACTGTGTTGATAGTCGATACTCGAAAATATATGAATTAACAGTGGTTAAACCTTCTTGTACTCGCTTATTTTTGAGTTAATGCATTGCTTGATTTATTCTGACAAACTCAATAAGATTGATTTAAACCAATATTATTCAATAATTTTTTCTAGTCTAGGTGTTGGAATACTCTTTAGCCTTGCTCAGCAGGGAAGGAGTTAATATTATTTATTACCCTCATATTAATATGAACATTTTTTAATTGATCCGATTATAATGTGAAGCATATTAAATTCGTGCGAAGAAACATTGTGTAATCTATTTTATATATTTCCCCCATGCTCGCTCTCATTGTAAGGAAAGTGTTATCTTGATGTAGAACAGCAACAAAATTTATTTTACGAGAATAGATGGTAAAATGATTACTTAATTGTTGAGAAAATAGATGCGGATTGATTTAGTATAGCAGTAAGATAATTTTAAATTGAACATCACACATACCAGAACATTTTTTTTAATAATAATATAAACACATTTTTTACTACTTATTTCTAGAATATAATTTATGATCAAGAACGGTTTAGCTTATCGCGAGCAATATCAATTGAACTCATTTGTTTAACTCTCGCTCTTTGTTGAAATAAGTGTTACTAAAAAATGTGTTTTTATTATTTGAAATGTCATGCCTTTAGATCAAGAAGTGACAGTTAACACCTTAAAATTTATCCATACTTTTGTACAAAAAATGATCAATAAATCACTCACTGTTGACAGAAATGTATGATATTTAAAATAATAAAAACACATTTTTTTGGTACTTATTTCTTCATTATAATTAATGATTAGAACCGATTTCGCTCATCGCGAGTATTATCAACCGATGTGACACAAATTACAAACAAAACTTTTTATATATTAAATTGCTTGGTGGAATTTCGATATCAAATTTGAATTGTCAAAACTTTGCACGATTCCACATGTTTTGTCACTAATGTTCCGAGATTCGCGTTTCAGTATATTTAAGCTTTCTATTACATGGATGCAACAATGATGAGAGAGTAACTGACTTACGGGCGAAACACGGGTTTTAAGAATTCAAAAAAAGTCTATTTCTACAAAAAATGAGTTCAGATGATAATGCTCGCGATGAGAGAAACCGGTCCTGAGCATAAAATATATTTTGGAAATAGTACTAAACATTCTCATTATTTAAATCATCAATAAATGATATTGGAAAAAGCTATACTCTTACGCAAAAAAAGCTTTCGGTAGTCCGCTGATGATTTTCTATATAACGTGTACTTCTTTCGTGTCTTTATTTTACATTCGACGCTATTTAGGATCCCTTGGCGAAAACGCCCACATTGTTACAAATGATCTTAAGCTATGTGTAACATCAGATTATATTAAAACATTAATAATAAAAAAAAACGTTAACTTTCCTTCGACTCGTCTGTCCAATATTGATAAATGGAGTCGAAATAATAAATTACACATCGATTAAGTCACGATCGGTCAATATAAGCGTTTGTTTATCTGTTAATTTGATTTCAAAGTCATCTTGAAAAGCTACGAGTCAGTTTGTTACATCAGAATGGGCGTCGAAATTCAAGTTCATTCACATCGGACGTCTTGCCTCGTCGGGTTTTGTGTATGTAATACAATTTCCCATCGGACACTATCTTGAAAGATTAACGCATAAATATACGAATATCAAACTGATTTTAAGATACAAAGAAATACACTAGGCTAAAAACATCTTCAATAATTTCTCAATTAGTGATATTCAGTTTTTATCAATGATGTGTGACGTTCTAGTGAAAATAACTAAAGCATAATTTATTTGAACTGAACACATCATTAAAAGCGAAGGCTGAAAGGAATTGTTGAAACTTTGAACGATTTAAAATGTTCTGTCACTAAAGACCTGAGTTTTGCTTTAAGGCATCTTCATGCAATTTATCACACGGATAAACACAAACTAACACACAATAAACAGCTAGCATCGGTTTTATATCATACAAGAGAATTCCTACAAAGGAAAAACACATACCTTAAAACTAAGATCTAAATATACAACTGAAATAACTCTCAATACTATTAATTTAATAAAAATGACAATCAGTTGTATGTGATAAGTTTTATTAACATAACTATTGTTAATGAGTGTTTGATGCAAGGATTCTTCAACAAATGACAGTTAACTGTCTTAAAGATACCTGCTTATTTCAAATTGTTGGATAATGGTGGGAATTAAACATCATGTAGCGTAATATAGGAATATCAATTTATGAGATTATCGGCTTATCGAATTAATCTCACGTAAGGGATATAACAGGGGAGAGTGGGGAAAATTAAGCTAGTCGTTAAGAATATAGCATCTATTGAGCACCTTCAGTCGACATAAAAAATTAAAAGATATTTTCTATTTTTAAAAAGGGAGACGTGTTTGCTACATTGTCTTATGATATATGATACTTAAGTTTATAAATAAAACATAATTTTACTATTTTACAATTACTACTGTTCCTCCAAATTTTAATTATACAGATCAGGTCAGGTTTTGCTCATAGCATCATTATCAAATGAATCAATGATTTTTGTACAATATTAAGAGAACGAAAAAAGTTTTTTTCTATATTCAAAATATTAATTAGTTGAATGTATGGCAAGTTTGACATTGTATAGTATGAGAAATGTTATTAATTTTAAATCAATTTGATCGGTAAAACACGTCTATACAACTTTACTTTTTTAAGTAAGAAAATGAAAATTCCTATGAACATTTTCTTGATAGAAAACTTCCAGAATGAGTTCAAATCCAGTAAAATAAATTTATTGAATGTTTGGCATATTTTTTTCATGTATATTTGAATAATTATAATAAGAAAATCATTATGTATAATCGACGGGCTTCGAACCCTTGCTTTAGGACTGGAACCTCCGGAACTACGGTGGAATTCAAAATTACAGTATGTTAGTATGAAAGGATAACAAGGTTTTGGCCCTTAGGATAAAAGGTTTAAAGATACCTTCTATTAGCGTAAGAAGTGTGAAATGCTTTACTAATGTTATGCCTGAAGAAACGGACTATAGCGCTGACAATATTTAAACAAAATAATTCGTTAACAAACTCGAACCCGATTTACGAAAAACAGCTTTAAAATATTAATACACCCATTCCTTTTTTTACGCGATACATTGGTTCCAAAAAAAGGCGCGTAAAAAAATGATTTCACGCAATTGCATTATATTTCTTTACACACCCTAAAACATAAATTCGCATAATATCCGATACACTTGTTAACATTTGTCAATTGTATGTGTATTTAAAAAAATGGAATGCTTTACAAAATTAAGTTTTGAAAATACACAAATTTAAATAAAATATAAAATGTCTTTTTTAAAACAAATTCGAGGAAAAAATTGCGTAAAAACGAGTAAAGCGCGTAAAAAAATATAGCGGTACCGTCCAAAAAAATCGCGTATAATCGAATTCGCGTAAAAAAAGGACTGGGCGTGAATATTTCATCAGTTTCAGTCTCATAAATATGGGTATAACAAAATAAGTACTCTTCATTCTAAACTACTTTAAGACGCCTCAGAATAAGATTTAAAAGGTCGAGAGAAAATGATTTAACAAAATAAAAAATATAATAACTCATTTCTATTATGTAATTTTCATAAGATTACATAAATATGAACCGCCGGTGCATCACTGTTCCCGCGTTAATATTTACATAAATTATTTACCTTGTCGACAAGTCTATCGAAAAACGATGAGAAAACATAAGTATCGACAAGTGTGCTGTCAAACAACTAACAGTTCACCGTGTAAACATAATACTGGTATATTATGACAGTCTGGACAAGCAGAGCCGTATGATAAGAAAATAAATAATAAATGCATTATTTATCGCAAGGAAATGTTAAATTAAGTTACATTTCTCACTGCTGTAGAGTATTGTGAAGAAATAGCGTTTGCACTTGGGTTAAAAATATATTCTGCAACTAGACAAAAATGATTTGACTATCTGTGCAAAAAATCAGCACTCAAGTGTCATTGCTAAAATTGAAAATTGTAGTCAAATGGTACACGATGGTCGCTATCATATTAATATAAGTTTTTTGAAAAGATACTAAAAATATGTTATTATTTGATATAAAATACCTTTCTACCATGCAGTGACAGTTAAAACCTTAAACGCGATGTGCGATAGCATACAAATAGTTAAAAAAAAATCAGAATAGATTCATTTACTATTCGTGATTACTAGAATTTAATTTAGTTATATATTTGATAAATTAGTAAATAATTATGACTATCTTTGAATTTTATTTTTCAACAACTTTATAATACATATATTATATACAGCAAGGTTGTCAGTGGAAAAATAAATATTTATTGAATTGGTATTCACTTGGCAGACTCCATTATAACACGGTGAAAAATAGCAATGTGCTTTAGTTCTACAAAATGTACAAGATATTTAGTTGACAGTATTTTGGCTTATGCCTTCATCAGAACTTTACCTATACATAGCTGTGTAGAAAAGGTACACAATACATCTTCACTTTTGTTTTAAGACCAAATTTTGTACTACTAGCCTCGTTTTAATTTGTGTTGTGTCAGTTGATTGAATATGGAGAGTTTCACGTGTTTGATAAATGAAATATGTACCAAAATTAACGTATTTTCGAGAAATGAAATGCTATCTTCGAAATATACGCAAATTCTTGGTTGAAAATACACATATTAGAGGACAAAATACTAAAGAAGTTCATAATTTATTTGTACAATATAACAAATTCAATATTGCGAATGCTTAATAATTAGGGTGGAAGATTTTTTTGAAACTATTACGCGAGATCTACTTCAATAGAACTGTCATCAATTAATATATACCGATGATTTTACAAAGACAAATTTTAAGTGTAAATCCAACTGACTTGCAGCTTTAATAATTAAACCACAGAGGCCGACTATATATCACAGTCGTGTTCAAAAATATTGTAAAGTTTTATTCATCATAAAAATAATTCTGTACGAATAGATGAGCATATAATTTCATTCCAGACACGTGCCAGCAATCGTAGTCTGTCAAACACTATAAATAACGCATTATGGACATTGTGCGCATTCTATAAGACTAGATAATCTTCGAAAGCCTCTATTCAGCTCTGAAGAAGACTTAGGTGGAGTTCCTTATCGGTAGCCGGCACCTTATCGAGTGCCCACAATAAGATGAAAATTCCAGCCTCTAATGGAGAAAACTGGGTTTTATATTTGTTACAAATTGGTTTCATAAGACAGTGTTCTAAGATTTCATGGCGATTTAGTCTTGTAAGTTCACACCTGTTCGCAGTACTTTCAACTATTCCTACGATTATAGTTAAGGGTATTCATTTTATATAATTCTAGAAAAAAATAGATTCATTAACTTGGTGCGTGTTTTTTGTTGGAATGATTAGTAAATAACAGCTATCATGTTTGAGTTAAAAAAAAAAAACAGCCGATTGATACAACTGTGATTTGGTGGAGTTTCAACACCAAATTTGAATCACTGAAACTATTCACACATCCACATGTTTTGTCACTCACGTCTTGGGTTACATCATAGTTTTATTACAACCGCGTGATATAATGCTTGAAGATGCCAAAAGATGAAACCCAAGTAGGGATTAATAAGACATGTGCAACTTTGCGAACAATGATTATTGCGAGAAAATACCCTGCATTATATAATTTGCGATGTTTACATCAAATTTTAAGTGGGTTCACAAACGACAACAGTGCGACTTTAAAACAGTTTGCATTGTTTTAACAATATCACAGATATTTGACAAATTCTTTTCTAAAATAAAAAAAAAAACAATCAACTACTAGTCATCTGTAAGCCACAACTGTTCCCAGCATGACTACTAAACAATAATACGTAGAATGTGACAGTTTTGTGATTCCGTAGAGATCAGAAACGGATTTAATTGCAAGTATTGTACAATAGTAAAGTCATTGTTGAAATAACACTCATACAGCCCTGTATTGGAATAAGGAATATTCCGTTTTATACTGCCTAAAAAAATAGTCGTATTTGTTTTACAATATATTAGAGTTTGAAAACATAATTGTGTGTATTACATTCATATTGCGATTGAGTTACTCAGTAGCCACTGCCTTCTCATGCAATTACGCATAAATACACATACAAATCAAGTCGGAGAACATCACATCATGTCAATAAAACCTCAAACAAATATACGTATACTGTTTAAAAGAAAATCACATAAATTTTGGAGTTTGGGCATTTAAAAAACTATTCGATACGACTTTATGCTGTCAGTTCAAATTTGATTTCAACTATGAAAACAATTTTTTTTTTCATTATTTTATTAAAAAAAAAATTTCAGCTCATCTTTGTGAAGTGTGGGAAAAGTACAAGAAAATAGTGTTTTATTTAATTTTGAATTGTTACAACTTTTTACGATTCCACATGCTTTGTCACTAACGGCCCGGGGTTCGCCTTTTGCCATCTTCAGGCATTCTTTTGCACGGATGCAACGGAACTGACTAAAGTGTTTTATTTATTTTAATACAACGTCTTTCTTTCAAGAATTGGCAGTGTCAAATCGATAATATTACATTATTTCTGTTAACACAGTGAAAAAATAGGAATGTATTTTAGTTCTACAAAACTTATAAGGTGTATAGTTGATAGCTATTTCGGCTTATACCCTCATCAGAACTAGTTCTGTCATACTGGAGTTTTACCAAGTAAATGCTAATTCCATCTTTAATTCTGTTGATCAAATTTTAAGAGGTTTTTTTGATTGTAGCCCAGAAAAAACAAACGAATTATTAGTATATAAAATGGTTAAATATACAACTGTCGGTTATTGTGAATTTATGGTGAATCTGTTAAAATAACTAGCTCAATAAAGAGTGCTGGAAATTTGGTTCTGCAAAGCGTTCCATTAACCAAAATTTCGTAAATCAATCATTCGCCCATAACACACGATTACAACTAGTTATCGAGATGATTTTAAAAACCAATAATCAATCACGGTAAAGCAACATTGAAAATAAACAAAATAATACATTTGACCGCAGTGGAAGGATCAAAGACCTTTCCAAGCCAAATAATGCGTTGAGTAAAATGGACCGGTCCCAATGCATTCATCTTCTGCCCAGCATTACAAAAAGGATAATTTTCGAATAAAACAAGACGAGATAAGACATCATGGGAGTGACTGAGACTGTATGTTATTAATGGCGGGGCTTTTGAAATAGAGATAACAAGAGATACATGAATTAAGTGACGGCAACGGAAAGTGTTTAAAATAAATTATTGTAGACGGAAAAATGTGATAGATTTTTTAAGAACAGGAAACGGACAAACAACCCGTTTACCAATTTTTGAAATTGGATATGACAGTCACATGCGAGAATTTATCACCGCGTTACGATGGCCTTTGATCACAGAAAACAAAGGAAAAGATGTGTGTTAGAGATATTAACTCAAACACGATAAAGTAAAACCAATTTGACCGTTTCTTCTTAAATTATTTTGTTAAAACGTTGTTTCTTGTTTTCTTTTAATCTTCTCTACCCAAATATACTGATGTAAAGTTAATTTGTCTATTAAAACGATACCAGCTGACACCGTTCTACTATCCAGTAAAAAAAATCATTTATATAATCTATTATATTGACTGAAGGTGCTTAATGGAATTTCAATTTTAAATTTGAATTTTTACAACTTTGTACGATTCCACATGTTTTGTCACTAACCACCCGGGTTTCGCCTAGTGGTTTCCTGTAATAATGTAATACGTTTGGTATATAGACGATGCTAACTGTTTATTGTACGTCAGTTCTGTTGCATCGAAAGGCGGAACCCGGGTTGTTAATGACAAAACGTGTGGAATCGTACAAAGTTGTAACAATTCATTTATACAAGTTGTTATGTTTAATTGTAAAATTATAATACGGTAAAAATGGTTTCCAAATGTTTATGATAGATAGTACTAGATCTAACTATCGTCAGAAATATTATCGTATAATTGCCAAGTGTTTTAAAGAAAACGAAATAACAATGTTGGTATCAGGAAGAGTTACATCAAAATGCATATTTCATTGTAAAATAAATATTTCTTTTCATTTTAAGTTTAAAAAACTATTGCACGTAATTATGGTTAAGCAACGAAACATATAATCTTCATTTTTAAGGGCTCCACAAAGAATACTTCTCGCAGAAATTTCCATAAACCATTGACAAAAATAATTTTCATTCAAGATGCAAAAATTAAGCAGGGAATGTATTTGGCTTATTGAAATAAATTCTAACAAAAACATTAGTTTGGACGAAGTATTTTGAACGTGAATTTCATTAGACGGAGATATTTTAAATTTTATTCAATGCGTAATTGAATACCCCTGGAATAGAAAATGCCCAGTGGCGTACCGGTAAAATGCGTTAGTGTCCTCTGAAAATTGTCAACACGACAACGCACAGTGCTTTATATGGGCACGATAGACCAAGTAGCTACCAATGCCGACGGTGTTCATAATTTCTAACTTTGGCATATTATGTTTTCTATGCCCATAACGTGAATGTAAACGAATGGGCGGAATTGCTAATACTGCTCTTGTACTAGTAACATAGCGATATTGTAGTGAAAATATTCAACTTATAATATATTTGATTTTAAATAATAAAAATAAACTTTTATTACGATTACAAAAATACGTTTAAAATAGAGATTTTTTTGCTTATCGCGAACATTAAGTGTAAAATATTTTATTTATTGACTTTGCCATCTGTGTATATTTGCTCGATGCGTCCGATTTTTCGAAGCTGAGAGCAAGAGAGAGAGAGAGAGTACGTCTGTGTGCATTTTTTTTACAAATTTAGCTGTATGGCACTGCTACATTAAAAAATGAGCTTAATCAATACGCATTAGTATACTTAATACACTTAAGTACTATTTTCACAATTTTATATTACCAAGGTCAGCACCGGTGTCGCTCATTACAAGCATAATATAACATTAAGTACATAGTTTATAACTACTAGTGATACAAAAAAAGGTAAAGAACTTTAAACATTATATACAAGTATTTAAAACACATCTAAGTGCAGTAAAAGTCTGAATAAACAAATTGTTAATGAGCTCTTTTTATTAAAAATCTACTTATTTTGAATCAAAAATGAAAGCAATTTTAATGACCATTATGAGTTAAGGAAAAATCATTTACAATGTTTTAATAATTAACGATATCGACTGAAGGTACTTGATGGGATTTCAATATGAAATTAGAATTTTTGAAACTTAGTATTATACAATTATACATATTTTATCGTTAACTAATCGATATGTTGCATCTTTGTGATACAATGCCTGAAGATGCCAAAAGGCGAAATCCGAATCTTTAGTGACAAAACGTGTGGAATCGTGCAAAGTTTCATCCTAATTTGATCCTAAAAGTGGAATGCAGCGGAAGCAATAAACTAACAAATATTCCTGTTCTACCACTGTACTTATATTATATCAATATCCTCGCAACAATTGAAGTTGAGGAACTGAGTAAGTCAGTTCCAATTAAAATCTATTGATTTAAATTTGATCTATTGTATTTTTGGAACGGATATGGTTAAAATAAAAAACAAATACACATACGAAACATTGAAATATTTCTAATATTCATACCTATAATATTTCAGTATTGTCTTATTATTTACGTATACGTTTTCATTGAATTCTTAAATTAATGTTACGTGTTTATATAATTGTTTTTATCGTGTGTTAAGGCAATGAAGTTGGTTGCGAATTGTTTGTGCCAATTCACCTAAACGTTTCTAACTATAGAATCTAAAATTACTATAAAAAACTGTTTCAAATACTTTTGCAAGTAGTAAATGCTAAAGGTCGAAAAATAGCAATCATTAAAAAGTACAAAAGCTATAATCTTATCTTTTTGCATCAATACTTAAATGCAACAACTCAAGAACGATACCATAAACGTATGAGAAAAACAATTATCAGTGAAGGCATTGTTATTCTATAGATTTCAAAGAAAGTTGTATAAAGTGTTGAGTTCTTGGTATAAGACATGAATAGATTTGTGCAAAGAATGTATCTGTCAACCTAAATCTCTTTTCTATACAGGTGAAATCATAGTGTTTAATATAAATTTATTGTTAATAATATAAAATAGTTTATATTGTTTACATGTAACTGTAAAAATAAATGAGGACGAGAGAATAGACTCTGAAATACACTGTATTTTCCAGTGGCGTGTGACTTGTTCAACTGATAAAGGTGTATGTATTGTATTATTTGTAGTACGCTGACGAAAGTTACGTATTATTTAGGTATTAGACACACTCCTTAATTATGTTTTGAGAAGATCCTGGCAACTTCCCGTCACATAAGTGTGATGTAGTTGTAGAACAATTGTTGGAACTGGAAGGTATACATAAAGGTGTAACCCTGCTAACCCTGGATAAACATGAGCCACAGGACAGAAGCGGTATTTATAAAATGTCCTGTGGCTCATGTTTATCCGTTTATATCGGACAGACATGTAGAAGTGTATTTACTCGAGCTAAGGAACATTTAAGATCATTCAATAGTAAAAAAACAGATTCACAATTCGCTAATCACGTTATTAAGGAATCACATAATAAAAATTCAAACTCAGCGCCTAAGTGTTTACATTGCTTTGTAGTAAGGGTCGCAGAATGACGGCTTTGGAACATATGGAAATCAATTATCACAAAAGGATTCTTAACGAACAAACCAATATATTATCCTCAGCATTAGTTCAGCCCGTAATGACCACTTCCGTGCCACATGTAAACTTATTGTCATAGCCGACTTTTGTTTCATTTACAATTTTTGAAAATTTAGTTCTATTGTGATAAAGCAACAAGCTAGGCCGTTAAAACAGGAGAGGAGATGTATTGTGTACCTTTTCTTCACAGCTATATATAGATAAGCAAATGTTGGTTTAAGCATAGTTCCGACGATGGCGTGAGCCGAAATAGTTATCAACTATTTTTTTAATAAATAATTTTGTAGAACTAAAACACATTGCTATTTTTTTCACCGTGTTCATAGCTTTTCTTCGCTAAGTTGAATAAAGCCAATTATAAAAGAAAACGAAACGATCGGTGACAATTTTGAACATATGAAAAATGTGTAAATATGCTCTAAACAAACAGCAGATAAGGTAAAACAAAATGTTGAAATTATCATCCAATAGATTATAAGCTTGACGTTAGAAGTCTCGTTAGCTAGTAGGTTACTAGATAGAATAAATATAAACAAACTAGATAGACTTTAAGCGGTAACGACAAAATACCATACCAGCGAGTATTTAAATCTAAGGACAGGTAGCATATTCTTACAATGCTTCTAGTTATGCATTAAATTTCCACAAAGTATCCTATTTCCGCCCAATAAGGCTTTACAATTCCGCGCAGGCCGTATCCAGTTCCGGTAGGCTTCGCTGCATATGCGCTGGGACCGTTTTACAAAAGCGCTGTGCATAATGGGAAAGTTCTTTGCATATTGATTTAAATAAATATTTCATTAAATTGATTTGACAGCAAGTGATTGAAAATTGAATAGACGGAATGGGATCGGAACAATATTTCATACAGTTCTGACAAAATAACGATTTCTCATTTTGAGTAATCTAACTAAACACATGAGTTCTATAAAACATTTTTTTTTATCTAAAAAAATTTATTTGTCAATGAATATACATTAGGAATGTTTTTTTTTCTAATTTTTTATAAATAAATTCAAGTAGATTCAATACTAATTTTTGTTAAGACGTAGGCATTTGGTCCAAAAATATTAATATCTGTCAAATTTACTTCAGAACTACCAACGATCTAACGTCTTTTGCCGGAAAAGTAATGATAGATGAATTAAATATATTGTTTGAATTGGAATTAGCTTTTGTAATTGCATTATCTCACGGTAAAAACTAGCTAATGTACCTTAGTTCTATAAACTTTTGTGAAACTAAAAACATTGTGAATTTAGAACAAGTTCTACAAAAGTTCTACAAAATATCTATAAAATAAAAAAGTTCTACATAGTTCTAAAAATTTAATAGAACTTAAATACATATCTATTTTCACCGTGAAATGAAATATATTGAATAATACTAATTACTAAAAAAATATCAGTTTTTTTTTTTATGAGCGGCTGGAAAGGAACATACCATTTTATTATACTCACTGTGTGATTAAATTCGAAATCTTAGTGATAAATTATTAACAACGACGAATAATCAAAATGTAGTAAATGTTGTTGAATCACTTGCAATGTTGCATGTCTTTTATTCAGTAGAAACAAGTAATAAAAATCTCTAATAAAAATATAATATATATTTGGTATACAGAGAGATGTCTTGCTGGGAGGCGGTGTGTTCAAGCATCGACGTTTTTGACGATTTTTTTACTAACATGTAAATTAAATAACTGTACTTACACGGCTATAAATAAGGCAGTTAATTTTTAGTAGACTATAATTTAGTCAAAAATTATTTTTATAATTACCACCGTGCATACCATGCATATATTATGCCAGCAGCTGAAAACCTTTTTTTATTGCGAATGCAAAAAATCAAATTTCCTACGTGTGGAGAAAAAAAAATTGTAATATGTCAGATATTTGCACATTGGATACTGTGTGCTTTATATTTTATTTATGTGTCAGACTTTTAGATTTTAACATATTCGGGGATATTAAGCAACCTTTGCGATAATAAATCTGAAGATACCTATAAAAGAGGCGAAACATGTGTTACAATTAGTAACATAATATTTGGAATAATCAAAGTTATTTTGAATTTTATATCAACATACTAATAGGTTGGCACGAGTCAATCATTTGAAAAACGTATACATTGATTGATCGCTATTTAATTTCAAGAAAATATTTGCAAAAGAAAAAATCTGTCAATCGCTGACGTGCCACTTTCAGAACACGTACCATGAGTTTGGTATCGCGGCAACTTTGCAGTAAAATCTATTTGAAAGACTTGTAAAAAGATATAAAAATTTGATTTCATCTTGCAGAAAAGCATTCAATTTAATATAAATAATCGAGATGGTTACAAGTTGATAAAATTATTGATATTATGTGTATGGAAAATATAATACAAACGACAATTTTTCCTCAAACATTTGTGCAAGACAATTCGTCTATTTTGATTAGAAGTATTGATGTAATTAATTGCTGACAGTGATCAACATATCTTTTATGTTTCGATTTAACACGGTATTTATTGCCCATGAAGTAGCCGCCTGCTTCCTGTAGTAAATAACCGCATTCCTTTATAAAATACATATATCTCTCAGACGTTAAATCTCGATTACTTAAAACACAGTAAAATATCAAAATGTTACGGTATGAAAAAACGATGTTAACGTTTGTAAATATATGAAAAAAATTATATTAGCGTAAGCAAAAACTCTGAGGAAGCAACTGTTATTTTTTACAGTTCTTGAGATTTAGGATATGGTAAGCGAGTAACGATTTTCGCCAATGTTACGAAAAAAAATCTGCTTTGGACTTCCTCTTAAATATGTGAGATAAGGTGTGACCCCGAAGCTAATTGGTTGATATCATCAAGAGATCTTAAGTATTATAAAAACTGTAGGTTAAAATTTTGTCAAAGCATTTATGTAATATCATTTAACCTGATGGTTGCCACAGGCGGGATATGATATCTCGATAAACGGCGCAGTGTTCGTTTTTCCAGAGATGATATATCTCGGAAGTACTTTTGGTAGCGTATTCTTGCGCTGTATAAACTTATATTGACAGCAAAATTTTATATCCGATTAACTTCAAGTATAAACTCGCAAATCGATGTCGGATATGATATTTGAAATGTAAATAAGTTTCTTTCTAACATATAGAAAAACAGATTTATTTTGACCAAAAATATTTAGCCTGACAAGTATTGCAGCGTTATTTATTTGCGGCTTCGAAGAGGTTAAAAATATCGATTCGATATCAAAGCGATGGAACCTTAAGTCTCATCGAGTTAATCTCACATAATTTAAGATAAAAATCAATTTGATTATCTGAAAATTTTCTGTAAGGTCAAATACATGTTTATATTTTCTAAATATTAAATTTAAAATATATTTAAATTTCAAGTTTTTCTTACAGCCTTATCATTCGAGTAGTGAGAGCGATTAGTCATTAGTCAATAGTAAACACAGTTTTTTAATAAACCTTTGTTTTAGAAGGAAAATACTCTAAAAAAGACCGATTTAATCATTATTTAATTTACGTGTTTTTTAAAGTCTACAGCTTACTGCAATGGCACAGTTTGAATGTCTTGTCATTCAAAAGTATTTCAGGCTTAATTAAAAATTCAATTTTGTTGTATAATTAATACGAAGGTATACTATATTGAATATTAATTTATCATTTAAAATCGTATAATGTTTCATCTTGATAAAATAACAAATCACGGTAATGATATAAGAAAATCTTAGACTACAATAAATATTCTTACCGTATTATAATAGTGTATATAACCACTGATTATTAATTTCTTAGATGCATTCGTTACGGATGAAAATCGTTATTAATACCCTTCGCTTATCGGCAATTAATATCATGTTTACTTACCTGCATTGCGTGAACTGCATCGTATGCAATGACTTCTAAACTGCATTACAAACAGCTGTTACTTAAACTTGTTACTTACCTGGAATAAACAAATAAAACTAATTAGTAAAAGCATTAAAAAGACAATGATAGTAAAATGATATTTATTAATCACGTTACTTAGATTTCACAAAATATTATGTTTATTGAATGGCTGTTAAGTCGTTAAAAATATAATACGCGACTTCGACTAAAAATGATAAATTTTGTTAGGTTTTTCCCTATCTTTCCCATTTATATGCATACAATTAATTATACATGTTAAAATTTAAGTTCAACAATGCTGTAACGATCAATGCTGAATCTTTTATGATTTCTGGAGACTAATGCACTGCTATTTCAAGTTCAAAATTATAATAAGCTCCGTCAATTGTTTCCACTATTTTCAATGCATCGCAAAGTTCATTTTTAATTTTTCAATAGAGTCTCATTCGTCTACTATAGTGGAACTCGAACTCGAACGATTTATTTCCTCTTGTTCGTTGAGATATTTTTCAAAATCGTCTAATTGAAAAGAAGTTAATTGTTTTTACCGTGTTCTCAGTTTATTTTTTTATACCTTTTGTTACATTGAAGGGGATTTACAATACAATATTTTTGTGTAATATACAACAATATTTCTACTACTACTTTAAACTTCTTTTTAGAGTTTGAATAGCCATTCAATATGCTTTAATTATCATGATTGAGAAGTAAATTTCATCGTACTGTTACAATTATTTTGAAATCCCAAAG
Source organism: Himalopsyche japonica (assembly GCA_028555115.1). Taxonomy (NCBI): domain Eukaryota; kingdom Metazoa; phylum Arthropoda; class Insecta; order Trichoptera; family Rhyacophilidae; genus Himalopsyche; species Himalopsyche japonica. The sequence goes on from JAHFWJ010000198.1 coordinate 27,623, forward strand.
ATAGGGTTTATAAAGATTATGTTCCCACCCATGCGAAAAAGTGAGTTTCAAGAAAACCTTCTTTGCAGTGTACTCTTGTTCAAAACATTCGTTTAATAATTTGATTGTAAATTTTCTCAATTTGTTATTCTTGTTGATAACAATTTCTTAATTACATATTAACTCATAATGAAATTTAAAATTTTGGCTACAAATAATTAGCTGTTTAATTTTTAGAGATCCCTAACATTTTATTCGTAAATTATTTTATGTAATTTATGATATCGATTGAAGGTCTATGATGGAATTTAAATATTAAATTTGAATTGTTGAATCATTTGGAATCGTACAAGGTTTCAACAATTCAAATTTGTAAATTATTTTCTTAATTCATGAATCATTTGTTATATATATCTGGTAATTATAAGCTCAAAATATTGTATAGAAGTGAGTAAATATTAATATTTAATAATGCTGGCGATGAGCAAAACCGGTCCTGATCAGAATAGTATAAAATTGTTAAAATAGTGATAAACATTGCGTTTTATTATTTAAACTAAAATAATGTAAAATGCTCCCTATTGAGAGTGGATATAGTCGAAATATATTAAGTAACCGTTATATACGTAAAAATAAAAAAAACTCTAGATTTTGTTAATATTCTCTAATTGGAAACCGTCGGATAATCCGTTTTAGCCGATGAATGGATAAGATGCTAAAGCCGTATTAACATGTGAGTTAAATCAGATTTATTAAATACGCTAGTAGCAAAGCGTACGACCCCAAATACACGCATTCAAAGTGGGCCTAGGTAGGTGCCTTGCTTGGCATCAGAACTAGGTTAGATCGATATGCCGGGAGAGATATTTGTGTATTGGAGTATATTTATGAATTTGTCAGTATGTCAATACGTTTATTATTATTGCATACCTTCGCCGTTAAAGGCCTTATTTAATAAATTAACATGAATAAATTCAAACGAGAATTTGAATAAAAAGTGATAATTGGTATCGTTTGGGAAAAAATGTATCATCGATATATTGCGAAAAACTTATCATAATAAATCCATGACAAACAATTTGATATGTTGTGTATTCAGATTTATTTGTCTCATAAACCTTCCTAAGCCTATGAACGTACGTGATACGCAATTTTGAGTGTATCAATCTGCGCTATCCCGTATCACGTACGCGCTTAAGAAAAATAATTTATATTAAAACTACAAACTACAAGGAATACCCCGCGTTCCAACAACATGTGACTAAAAGTTTATTTGTAATAGACATTATGTAATTTTCATACTTGTTCTTCAAAAATTAAGGGCACGTATATCGTGGTTTATAAAAAGGTGATGTATTCTTGCATATTTTTTGGAAAGTTACCTGGAGGTAAGGCGGTTAAAATTTAAAAAAATCGTAAAAACTCAAAAGTTGGGCGTTGTATTTAAATAATAAATACAATGTTGCGTTTATTGATTGAATTGGCATTCACTTGGTAGAGCTCCATTATAACACGGTGAAAAAATAGCAATGTATTTTAGTTCTACACAGTTTAGTTCTGCACAACTATACATAGATAAGCGAATGTTAGTTTAAGCATAGTTCTGACGATGGCGTGAGCCGAAATAGCTATCAACTATATTTGTTAAAAATAATTTTGTAGAACTAAAATACATTGCTATTTTTTCACCGTGTTACAATGTTGCGTGTTATTTTCACTGGTTTATATTTTCCAGATCAAGGCCCAGTATCTCGCATGTTTTCATTTGTTTTCCGTCAGTTGGTAACGCTCGCGATGAGCGGAACCGGTCCTTTTTTGGAGAATATTAAATTGTGGAAATACTATTAAACTACCAAACAATGTTATATTATTTAAAAATGTGTCAGTAAAAACCTAGAGTGAGTTTTTAAACAATAAAAAAATAAATTATGTAAATATTGAAGTTAGTAATTTAAAATACACGCGGAAGCAGTGGATTTGACTAGGAATAAAACATAATAAATTTTTTGCACTCCTTTATTAAATCACTTTTCATATATTTTTGGACTGTCTTCTGTGTGCAAAGGCATTTAATAAAGAAATACACACATTTTAATACGATTTCTACAATTTTAAAATACATTGTCGATATTGACGAATATATTATCATGTATTGAAATATTCAAAAATGGTGAAAAATATTCGAATATCGAATGCTAGAATATCTGAATATTCAAAATCAACGATATATATTCGAATTTCGAATATTCAACACAAATCAATACTCACTATAAATTTTATACGAATCACTTGCATCAAGCTGAATGCATCATTTGTGCAGCAATTTCTTTAAAATTAGTTCTTTGCGGTAATTATTTATTGCACCGATGTTTATGGATCTGGGATCTGGGAATGTGCGACATGTTCATATTAAGATGGCAAGTCACGAGCACGGGACAGCGACAAGACAACTGAGAACTGTTACGACTAGACGTAAATCACTCTAAGCCGGTGATATTTCTTCGTATGACAGAACAATAAACTGACAGCAAACGCCGTACCAGCTGATGATACCGCCTCTAATTAAATCACTTATGCATTCGTTTTTATTGACCTGCGTGACAATGGTAATTGAACATGCGATGAATTATGCAAGACGAGGTATTCAAAAAAATAATAACACATTTTTGTAGTGTTATTTCTACAATATTTCTATGACCAGGACCGGTTTCGCTCATTGCGAGCATCCGCGAGCGGAAACATTTTTATCAGAACACCCGCGATTGGAAAATAATTTTTATTCTTTGTTGCAAAATTTTGCTTTTTGATGATGTTTTTATAAGCTAGGTTGTTAAAACAGAAGAGAAGATGTATTGCGTACCTTGTCTACACAGCTGTATATATATAAGCAAATTTACAATTAAACATAGTTCTGACGATGGCGCTAGCCGAAATAACTATCAATTATATGTTATAAAAAAAATGTAAAACTAAAATACATTGCTATTTTTTCACCTTTTTATAATGGAGTTCTAACAAGTAATTGCCAATTCAATCAATATGCTTTTTTTTTGTTCAGGGATTTGTGGATTTTTTCAAAATTACGGGGCCGTGGCATGAAACAGTTTTGGAAGCACTTCTTTAGAGAGAATTCCCGGATCCGTAGACTCTAACGATATCGTAGAAGCCTGATATATTTTCATCAGTACCTGGGGTATTCTTGCAAGGTTACAGTATGCTTAAAAAATAGTGATTGATTTTAATTTTAGGAATCAAAACCAATCTTGCATGGTGCTCCAAAACGAACAGGTAACACAGCAATTAAAAAAAGAAATTTGAGCCTGTCAAAAGGTTTTTGGTGGAAATGCATTATATTAATAAAAAGTAAAAATATTGTTTTTTATCCAATATCATATTTTTTGAAATGATTATCGCAGGCTTCGCTCATCGCGAACATTACCAATTCATAACCAAGTTTTATTCATTAACAAAATAAAAACAGTTAGGCCTTATCCATTCATGAATTTTCATTTGAAAGAATAAATTTCGTTACGACATTAATTTGTTATGCAGTGTATTGCGCTTAGCTGTGATGAATGGACCAACGCAGCAATAGCGATGTAAATATCTTTGTTAAATAAAAGCACGTGAAATATTAAAAAATCAATAGTTAATGTAATACGCTAGTCGAATGATTGTTGCTGAATTAGTTAATTCCACGTTGGAACTATGAAAACGTTGAAAACGCTCTCACCAACGCCAATATTTTCGCAAGTATCCTTTAAACTATAAATTTAAAAAGCCGTTTGCTTTTTGCATACAGAAATATTGTATATCTTATGTTCGATCGTCGTGTCAATGCAATGTATGAATGTAATAATTAATTATAGACTACAAGTGATTTTATTTATATAAAACTCATAAATCAAATGAAAGTGATTGGATAAAACGTTAATGAATAAGCTTAAGTCAAAGTGAATTAAAAAAAAACATTATTAATGGCTACGAGAGAAAAAATGGAACAAGCGGTCAATTAATTAAGAAACTAAGATTATTGTTTTTTTAATGTATATAAAAATATTTAATTTGATTGACAATGTACTTTTATTTATTCCAATAAAAAAGTTTTGCTTTCAACAGTGAGCTGTAGAAAATATTGTTTAGTATTTTTAAAACATGCGAATGTAAAATTTAAATAACGTAAGTGGAGCTATTGCGTGCATTAGATTTTTAATTTATTATTTACAGTGTTCATTTCGAAAAATTTTAAGCTGCACGGTGTACAATGTTAGAATACTTGATATTGTTAATTTACCTAATTATTATACTTACGACTGTATATAAAGATAGACTGATTTTGAATAGAATATTAACATGTTCTCGTTTCTACTTAATATTCTTTAAAACAATGGCACATGAAATATTCGGTTTTCCAAAAAACAATGCGTATTTCTAGATAAATAATTCGCCATTTAAACAACATTTAAAAAAATCAAATTTGTACGAGATAAACGATGAACAAAAGCATCCAAAATATTCATAGTTAACAATAATATTATTCTAACAAAGGAGATTGTCAAGCAACTCAGACTACATATTAACAAATAAAAAGCTTTTAACACTGACGATTCTCTTGTATTTTTGAGTAAATTATCAACGCACTGCAATCGGCCATCTCAATAGTAAAGGAGTAGAAATGAGAAGGTTAAATATTTAGTTTTGAAGTGATAAATCTAATAAATTTCTTAAATAAATATCTAAGCTTTTGATTTTGGAATTGGCTTTTATTTGGGAAAACTCATTTAATATTTAATTTAAGAAAAAGTTTTGATGGTAGAATAAGTGAGACAATATTTTCTATCTCTCGTTTTAAACAAATCTTACAGTTTGAGCAATCGATATCGTAAATTATATAGAACTGAGAAAAACTTTAGTTAGACGTTTTATAGCGATGTTAGAAGTCGAGATAGCTATCAAAAACATTTTGAAGAACTAAATACTTTGATATCTTTACTTTAATTTACCTAAACTTTAATAGAACCAGACATTTTTTTAATCGCATAATTCTATGGTTTAAAAAAAAGTCACTCAGTTTTTGTGGCTTAATGTAGTTACATACCATAACTTGCAATAGTTTGACAGGTTCAAAATAGAGAGTAGTAAAAATACAGAAACAGTTGCTACTGACATTCTTCTACGTGCATTGTTAAGTATTAATGAACTGTTTGCATGTTTGAATAATTAATAAAGTTATAAACTATGACTGAAAGAGACTATTATATTAACATTACTTACGAAAGTATTATATTATATTTATACTTTCACATAGATGAAAAAAAAATTAAGAAGTACATACATTGTATCTACAAGCGACTTATTAGCGAAAGAGATTATCACATAATTTTAAGAAAAATAAAATATACATATATTGAGAGAGACATTTTGCATTCTAAATAATCGTCCATGTTCTAGATCAGGGGTACTCAACTTCCTTGCTTATTTATGCAAAATTTTCGAGTTAAATCTAGCAGGTTTTGTATTCCTGCTATCTTTAACTCGAAAATTTTGCATAAATAGACTTGCTTGTAAATTGTATTCTATCAGTTGATAATGCTCGCGATGAGGAAAGCCGGTCAAAAAATATATTGTGGAAATAAATACTAAAATTTTACTACTTTTTTATTATTAAAAAAATCATGCCTATCCATCAAGAAGTGACTTTGAACACCTTAAAAGTGATAGTTTACACGTTAAGCAAAATCATTTCTCATTTTGAAGCATACAAATCTCTATTCCGAATTTTATTATGTTCTTCGTTCCATTATTCCGAATCTATTTGTCTATAAGCATCACATGATTTCAGTCAATCCGTAGGACTTGATTTCATAAAACATTGAAGAATTAAGATATTTTCACATTCGACCAAATGGAGTTAGCTGTTTGACAGTAACATATAATATAATAGTTAAACGCGTGCTTACTTCAGCGTCATAATTTATGTCGTTAATAGATGGCAGTAGTTAACGTCTTGTTAACATACAGCGCACAACGGCTGGCGTGCAATGTAACTAAGTGTAAAGTAATAACAGCCTATACCAATGTGATAGAATTCTGCTTGGTTGATGAACAATTAAATTTTTTACGAGTGATGTTATAGCGTAATAAGCCATTAACTACGGCATCATTAAGAAATCGAAGAAATAATTATAATTTGTCACGACTGGATTAGAGAAAACACTATTAGAGTTTCATTAGACATAGATGTTCTAGATTTATTTAATTGGACCTTTGTGGCATCATATTAGCGATCTGTTAACAAGGCGACAATTCCGTCTTTTTTAAGGATCGAGATTTATAACATATTACTGTTTTAAGTGATTAGATTTTCATAAAGTCATAACTACACACTTTTTCGTACAATTTCCACAATATATTTACGGCCTGGACCAGTTTCAAATTTTAAGTTTTAAAATTATTAACTGATTGACAAGTCTATTTATACAAGATTTCGAGTTCAAAAATAACAGGTATACAAAACTAAATTATGTATAAATAGCCTTATTTGTAACTTGCACAGTATCAATAGATAATGCTCAGGATGAGCGAAACCGGTCGTAATCATAAATATATTACTTTTAAGGTGTTAACTGTCACTTCTTGATGGAAAGGCATTATATTTTAAATAATAAAAACACATTTTTTTAGTACTTATTTCCACAATATATTGTGGAAATAAGTACTAAAAAATGTGTTTTTATTATTTAAAACATAAATATATTGTGAAATTAGTATTAAAAATGCGTTTTATTATCATGTTTTAATAGCTGAAACATTGCACGATTCCATGTTTTGTCATTAACGACCCGGATTTCGCCTTTAGACATCTTCAGACATTCTATCATACGGTCACGTTTTATTATTTTAAATGTTTTTCTACCAATAAGTGACAGTTAACTCTTGTGACGTTAGTTCTTCAACGAGCGAGGTTACATTATAAAATTATACTAACACTAGCTACCTAACTAGTTAACTATAGCGAAACCAGTTCTGATCATATATATATATATATATATATATACAGAAAATTAGTTTTTATACTTTGAAAATTTTAAATATTGTCTTAAACGTGAACTCAAAGTTGTATACAAAAAGCCTAAATATTTTTTATTATATTATTTATTTTTATTAATATTAATTAATATTACGTGTTGGATTTATACAATTTAGTTTTAAACTCTTAACACGGTAACATATTTCAATTATGTATAAAATACTATGTGTGGTATTAGTATCTGTGTGAAAAATGATCTTTGAAGTAACTTGGTTCTATGGAAGGCATGTGAAACTCCGCAGACAACCAAACTTTTCACACGAACCATCGATTGGGAATAGCTACTTTAAATCATCGCAACTTTTAAATCCAAAAATGGTACTCCAATTTTCAATTTCCAATTTGTATTGCTTGCTTTATTTGCGTCACTATTTGAAAAATTTTATATTTATATTCACGGTCGGTAAACCACTCTGTATTCCAGAGGAATATTGGAAATTTGATATGCAAAATAGATAGTGTCCAGGTTAGCTATTATGTAAAGAAACTCCTTAGTAGGAGTAGAAAACCATTGGCGTAACTAAAATACATACAATTTGAGTGACGTTCATCCACAACACGGGTTGGTTTTCTCCTGGGGCGAGTTCTGATCGAAACACAGGCGGGCCAGAAGAGTTAATAGTGAGACCAGAGTTAACAGAGCACCACGAGGCATTTTGTTGCCCACGTAAATTCTATTTTTTTTTATTTTATAATCATACTTCTCTTCGTCCAAAAGTCCAAATATGTGTGTTGTTGAGATGTCTGTTGCGAATCAGTCGTTTGATCTATCTTTATAGAGACGTTGATCAGTGTTGATCTCTTTCAGCATGGAGTTTTTCAGGAAAGTGGGAACATTTTCGGGATGTACCAAATAAAAATGCGCAAAAATATTTACAAAATTGAATTAAATAAAGTGCTTTACTAACACCCGTCAAACTGTGCCTACGAAAAATTAATCTCAAATATAATTAAATACATACTTCTAACAGAGCTTTTCGCGTTTGACAAATAAGATGATGAAATGAGGAAATTTGAATTGTTACAACTTCGTTCGATTCCACATGTTTTGTCACTAACGACCCGGGTTTCGCCTTTCGGCATCACACGGATGCAACAGAACTGACGGAAAATAAACGTTTAGCATCGTCTATATACTAAAGTTATTAATTACAGGAAAATACTTACCCCAAGGAAAGCAGTAAATTGCAGTTAAAACAAATTTAATAATAATTACCACAATTGCATGTGATAATTTTCATTAACGATCTTTTTAATGAGTCATTCCTGAAAGGGTTTGACAACAAATGAAGATGCCGAAAGGCGAAACTCAGATCATTAGTGAAAAAACATCTGGAATCGTACAAATTTATAACAATTCAAATTTGATATTGAAATTCCATCAAGCACCTTCAGTCGATATCAGAAATTAGGAAAGCCCTAGTAATCATATCTAATTTGTCAACCGTCACTTACTGACATTGAAGAATGTTACATCAAATCTAGTGAACCTATATTGCCGACTTTGATTTATTATTGCTATCATATTATGTGTGCCTAAGCAATGCACGATAATTAAAACTTTGGCATTTATTTTACTTAGTCTGATCCTGGTGAGGCTTAGAAATTTCTCCCGGTGCATCATTGCATTAACAGCCTCGGGTTGCGTAACAAAATAATTCAAAGGGATGGGAGGTTTGGTTGGAGCGAAATTGGATTACTTTCAAACGATACTAGCCAAGTACGACACTGATATAAAATTTGGTGAATTATGCTTAAAAAATTTCATATATAATATATACTATAAAATGTATAAAGAAAATTTTATTCAAAAACGATTTTACGGACACTATTTATAGACGCGGCAAGCGAAACTGGCTTAGTTCATTTCATACAATTGTGATCAATCTATATAATCATAATATTCATCCGCCAATAATTAATTGAAATTTAACAATATAGAAGTGATAATCGTTTTTTATAATGCATAGGGAAAACGATGTTACTGTTGTGTTTTTTATGACTATGCTGTAACTTTGTGAGTGTTCATTTTTTATATAAATTAAAGTTCAAGTTCAAAAAAACAGTTCATGATATTGACTGAAGGTGCTTGAAGGAATTTCAATATCAAATTGGAAACGACTTTGAAATGAAATAACAAACACGGTGAAAAAATAGCTAATATAAAATAAAATGTATTTTAGTTCTACAATTTTTTTATAAGATATATTTCATAGCTATTTCGGCTCACTCCAACGTCAGAATATAGATGGCCAAAATGGCTATCAACTATATCTTATAAAAAATTTGTAGAACTAAGATACATAGCTATTTTTTCACCGTGTTATAATGGAGTTCTACCAAGTAAATGCCAATTCAATCAATGAAATAACAAAACTGACATTCGGTTCTGTTGCATCCGTGTGATAGAATGCCTGAAGATGCCGAAAGGCGAAATCTGGGTTGTTAGTGACAAAACAAGTTGAATTGTACGAAGTTTCAAATTTTAAATTAAAAGCTTTGTTATTCCACTTAGTATATTACTAGAAGTGACACGTGTTTCGATTTTTATAAGCGTCATCTGACTGACTATATCGTAAGGTTATTCGTTACTAAGACAAACAATAATTCTGACGCATTGTTCAGAAATTAAGGATGGTCTTTTTATTGGACGTGAGGAAAGGGTTGAAATCAAAGAATTATACGAAAGAGCCTATTAAAACACTAAAGAGAGGCTCAATAACTTATTAAGAATCAGTTATCGGGAGATTACAATTACACCCAGTCCATTTTTTACGCGAATTTTTTTCACGCGAATTTGATTATACGCGATATTTTCCCCAAATTCGTTTTAAAGAAGAAATTTGTATATGATGCTAGGCATGTACGTTTCATTATTTTTTTAAATAAAAAAATATGTGTATTTTTAAAACTTAATTTTGTAAAGTATTCCATTTTTTAGAATTTTTTTTTGACAAAAGATCCTAATACTAAGCCTGCTAGAAAATTTCAAAATGAATTAAGACTCTGTATGATGAACTACACCGAACTTTATAAAGAATTACAGCCAAAGAAAATGCAGAAAATAACCCAAAAACTTATAACGGTATTTATTGTTAAAAAAAAATTACCTGTGAAACAACGAAATAAATCCAATGTATCAAGAATTGACTCATATCAAGAATCTTCGAGCAAAATTCAAGATTTCGACCTAGAGTCCGAGCAAAATTCAATACTTTTCGATTAAAAAATCGCAGACGATTACATTTCGTAACCGAGAGTGACAGCAGCGAATAATTCATATAAGTGAAAAAAATTATATTTACATAGTCTCATTATATTTTTATAAGCAATAAAGACATTTTTTGCACGAATTTCAAAGAGAAATTTTTGGTTTTTCATACGTTTCTGGTACTTTTCTACGCGATATTTAAATTTTTGGAACCAATCTATCAAATTATGTGAAAGTTGTGATTTTTTACGCAATTCTTTTTACGCGCCTTTTTCTGGAACTAATGTATCGCGTAAAAAAAGGACTGGGTGTAATTACAAATTACTTACCATACAAAAGATTAAAATAAAAACATTAATTACATTAAGGTGCCAAATATTTATTAAAAGTCTCGATTATGAATATCATTAGATTGAGTCAATGAGAGCTTTTACACAGCTACAAACCTAATTGTAAGGGTGAGCTTTTACCGCAAGTTCGCAGTGGCTTAAATTAGAAACGGATACAGTCGAGAACAATATTATGAAAATAATGTAGTGTGTTTTGTCGCTACGGATTATATCAAATCCGTTACGAAATCATATTTTATCATTTTTGCAAGCGTAACTTGGCATAAAAAGACTTGGAAACGTGATAAAAATAATGTGATTTTGGAAAACAAGTGTTTCTAGATGATATTGCGTAAAAATTTGAATATCTTGTTCGAAGTAATTTGGCACAAACAACAGCCGTACAACTTTACAGAAACGTGATAAAAATAAAAAAGTTTTATGTTTAAACGTGGAAAAATTTCATACAGGAGCTGTACAGTTCTTGTATTATATTTCCGAGAGTATATTCTTTATTAAATGATTTATTGTAACGTTATTCCATGACTAATAATGAAACATATATAACCCAGACAATGGATCGTTGTATCATGATATTTCAATTGAAAATAAGATACTGGATTAAATTCCGGTGATTCAAATGCTGGGATAACATTCTAAAAAAAGGTTAACAGTCAAATGTTTGCATGTTTTCATTAACACTAGATATTATAATCAATTTACAAATTTTTAAATTAGGAAAAATGCCACCTTAAATGACCATATCATATAACACGAATATTTTTATTTGCGGAGCCTGAATAGGTGTGTTGCAAAAATTTTAATACTTATGAATTCACGCAGTGAAAAATAAGCAAATCTTTTAAGTTCTATAAAATTTATAAGGTATATAGTTGATAGCTATTTCAGCTTACCTTCATTAGAACTATGTTACAACGTACATTTACCTATCAATATATATAAGCTGTGCAGAAAAGGTAAACAATACACATCTTATCTTCTGTTTTGACATTATAGAGTGCTGATAAAGTCTATAATGCGGCACTTTGATTAAATGCATAAAGTGCAATTTAATCGAGGGTATTTTGGGGTTTTTTCGTCTTTTTTCAGATGAGTAGATGTATTTTGTACGTTTTCTACACAGCTATATATAGATAGGTAAATGTACGTTTGAACATAGTTCTGATGAAGAGTAAGGTGAAATAGCTATCAACTATTATATATATTTTATAAATTTTGAAGAACTAAAATACATTGCTATTTTTTCACCGTGTTATAATGGAGTTCTACCAAGCAAATGACAATTCGATCAATAAATCAACTATACATCTTGTAAATTTTGTAGAAATAAAACACATTGCAATTTTTTCACCATGCTATTGTGGAGTTCATTCGAGTAAATGACAATTCAATCAACGCATATTTGAAATGCTTTTACAAAGGGAGGCACAATACCTGTAATAATATACAATTATTAAATCCATGCACATTCGTCAAGTAAGTGGGTACGTGTTTGATTATTATTCTAGGTAAACTTACTTCTAAATAACGTTAACCTGGATAACGCGGTCCCAAGATTGAGGTTGTCGTGCATCTTAAAATGGCAAAACGGCGTAATATCATATACTGCACACTGAACCAGATAAGAGGGCCACACCGGCGCCGCGGGCCCAGATTTTAAATCACAGAGCATCTCAACATTTCAAATCATGCATGCAAACCATTCTTTTGAGAATCAAAAGACCCGTCGTCTCAGTACGATTTTTATGTGCGTTGCTTTTGAGAAGCACATTATGATAAACTTACAGTAAGCATTAATTAATTATATCAAGCATTGGAAAAAAAGATTTTCCCAGGCAATGCTTATTACACTGTTGGTGGAAAGATATTATATTGAATTAAGTAAAAAATAACAAAGCTGGGCACCTTGTAAGTTTTGATACGTATGGTTCATTTGAGATACAGACGGAACTATGGTGTACGCCGAAATAGTTATCAAGAAAATCCATGTAAAAAAATGTACAGCTAAATTTATTTGTTATTTTTAGCTTGCTATATTGGAGTTCTACTAAGAAAATGCTATTATAAATGCGTTATATATTAATAAATAAAAATCAATTCGATTTCACTTTTAATGTCAGTGTTATGCTGTCACTCTTTATGGAAAGACATCGCTCATCGCGAGTATTATAAATTGATGAAAGTTGATAATGCTCGCGTTGAGCGAAACCGGTCTCGATGATAAAATATATTTGGAAATAGTACTAAAAATATATTGTTATTATTTATATCAATTCGATTTCTATTCATTTTAATTTGAATTATTGAAACTGTGTAAATTTTCACATGTTTCGTCACTAACGACTCGGTTCTGCATTTCGGTATTTAACGCTATAAAATGAAATAGTTTTAAATGCATAATATATTAAGCTCTCGACCTAAGGGTCTATATTTTTTCCTGTTTAATTCCTCTTGCATACAAGCGACGCATACTGTTTAACCTAACCTAAGCCGGTCAGTTCTATTGCATACTTGGGATAAAATTCCTAGGGACGTTGAACGGAAAAATTCCGGGTCGTAAATGAGGAAATGTACACAGTTCCAACATTTTAATTTGATATTGAAATTCCATCAACAGTCGTCAGTACATCATATTTCATATACCCATTGGCACAGTTAATGGTCGAAACCGATAACAAATAATTTAAAATAAGAGAGTAATAATATGTATTATTTATTCAAGTTTATTGTTGAATTTGAGAAGCCATTGCAATAACGCACCGCAACACCGACATAATAACATGATGACATGAATTAACAACGTGTAATGGCGGACTTTGGCGCAGAAGATTAATAGCTTCATCTGTTTTCGGGTTAGTTCTTATTTCACGCCTCCTGTACTACTTTTTTTGGTGTTTTTGGAACACGCCAAGTGCCGCACACATATGGAACATGGGATTATTATCTCTCACTGAGAAAACTTGCACTGTTTTGCACGTTGGTAAATTAAAATTTAACGAGATTTTTTACACAAATACAATCATGGCAGTCTTACGCAGATGATAAAAAACTTTCGCATGTGCTATACAAAGTAAACGGTTCTATGAATACTATATTATAAAAAATAAGATAGCGACGCGATACTTGCTCATGTCATTCTAGCTTCGTTTTCTAGGTCACTTGTGCTATTTTCAAATTCATTTTTTTTTTACATATAAGTACTGTCCGCAGAACTGTCCACTGGTCACATGTATCATCACACATGACCCGGGTTTCGTCTTTCGACATCTTCAGACATACTATCACACTAGCCCATTCAGCTCTATTGCATCCATGTGATGAAATGCATAGCTGTCAGCCTTGGGGTCTATATTTTTTCCTCTGTAAATTCCTACTATTAATTCTAATTCTTAAAAGTATATTAGCGATGTTTTAAGGTTTACTGTCTTGCCTGTCTGCGTTGTTCTTTGGCAAACATGTTATAGAATTTACGAAGATACCGAATGGGGAAACCCGGATCTTGATTGACAAAACATGCGGAATATACTGTCTCTTCAATTAAAACTTGATTTTGAAAACCTATCGGCCATCATTAAAACTAATAATTTTAGTATTTTTTTATTGAAGTGATATTTACTTGGTACAACTCCATTATAAAATGGTGAAAAAGTAGCAAATTATTTAAGATTTACTCAATTTATAAGACATATAGTTGACAGCAATTTCGGATTACGCCGTCATCATAACTATATAATAGTTCTACTAGAGAATAGTTATGATGAGGGTGTAAGCTCAAACAGCTATCAACTATATATCTTATACGTTTTGTAGAACTAATACATTGCTGTTTTATCTATTTGTTATTTACATATACCAGTAACTTTACAACACAAAATCTTCAAAAAATATACAAATAATATACTCATCGATTAAAAATAATATTTACATATACATTGACGTTACGTTTTATGTAAAGGCCTTGAGTATTTCAGACCGCGCTCTATTTCTGTTGAGACACTTATACATTTAAAAATAGGAGTTGAATAAGCCAAGAGTATGATGTATGTGTTTTAATAGTGTCTGAAAATTTATTGTAAATATATGTCTTATTATAATGCGTTATTCATTTACACACTAGCCTACCGTTTTCACACGTCGTTTCCGGTTAAAACGTTAAAAACCTCGACGCTCGCACTACATCGACGCCAGAATGATCCACGACGTCAGAACGCGTCCATCAAGCGAACATAGCATAGACGTCGACGAAGTAGGCTTTTGCTATTGTCCAGTGACGTAGGACGAGGCATTACATTTGATTAATTAAATCATTAGTTCGTTGATCTGACTGAGCAGTGATGATGATTCTATGTTATAAATGGATATTTGATCTGTTGATTTGTCAAGCGATTCAAATATCCAAGCTTAATTTTTACTAAAAATCAAATCGATTGATCAAACATATTATTTTCTTATACTGTCCATTCAAAAAGAGGCGAAGCAATTCTCTTAAAACGAATTCGAAAATATTACTTTAAAAATTTACGCACTATTTAATATGAAATGAAAATCATATTAACGTATACATACGTCAAGTATACCAAAATGACATATTTTGACGTCACGAATCCATAAATGTTTTTCTTTATTATTTATTAAAAATCCTCCGTAATTCTGGACCAGTTCTATACTCCGTTGTTTAATTATAATACTGAAACTTGCCTGTTTTTTCGAGAAGATATATAAAAAAAAAATTCTCAGTTCTTAAGCATTTGGTTCTACAAACCTGCTTATTATTAGCCCAAAAATTAGTATAAATTTAATAAATTTGAATTGCTACAACTTTGTACGATCCACTAGTTTTGTCACTAACGACCCGGGTTTCGCTTTTCGGCATCTTCAGGCATTATATCACACGGATGTAGAACAGAAACGACTTGTTTGATAGAATGCCTGAAGATGTCGTTAAAAACAAAAGATTTGGAATTTTACAAAGTTGTTATAATTCAAATTTGATATTGAAATTCCATCACGCACCCTTCAGTCAATATCGTAAATTATGAATTTAAAAGTTTTTAATTTGTATTATATCGGATGATAACGCTCGCGAAAAGCGAAACCGGTTCTGACCATAAACTGTTATCTGAAAATGGTAGTAGAAAATTTATTTTTATTATGTAAAATTTAATGTTGCTGTCAGATATCGAATTATTATGTATGCATACGGCGAATGCAGTTTACTACGCCGATGGTATCGTGTTCCTCTTGGGTGGGAGGGAAAATGCACCGTGGACAGACCACCGACAGCTGGTCGATTTATCGGCCGATCCGTGCCCCCCAGGGTAATGCAATTCATTTATGAGTGCGCGATGCATTTCTTCTCGTGCTAGATGGACTGGTCAAATGAATATGTTTTCATAATCGCAATAGTGTTTGTTTACGCCGGACGAAAGAATCAGATTTTGCCGCTTTGAGGCTGTACGCGAAGTCATAAAGTAAACCGATAGTTGATGTTTTGTTAACATTAACTTTATAGTAAGGCGTAACATCTTAGCAATTCAAATGCCAAGTAAAATATATGAATAGTATGCATATTTACAATACAGTATTTAATACATAAATATATCAAATATGAATTTAATTGACCTCTGTTTCTTGATAAAATAATTTATGATCCCTCATGTTTTAATGCAATAATTTTACACCTTCAATTTTGTTCTTCTAAGTCTAAAATTTTCCAATTGCATTATAATGACAGCTGAAAATTATTTGTTTTGTATATAAATTAGCGAATTAAAAATGTTAATTTTCTGGAGGAAAATATTGGTAATTCAACAATAAAACATACTGCATGATATCGGCTGAAGGTTCTTAATGGAATTTCAATATCAATTTTGAATTGTTAAAACATTGTACGATTCCACATGTTTTGTCACTAATGACTGGGTCATTTCGCATTTCAGCATCATCAGGAATTTTACCACACGTATGCAACAAAACTGGCATAAATAAACAGTTAGCATCGTTTATATACCAAATGAGTTAATTAAAAGAAACACATAGATCCCAAGGCAAGAACTAAACGACTACTAATAGTAAACAAACTGAATTAAATTAAACAAAATTATTGTGTCAGTTCTGTTGCATCCATGCGATAGAATGCGTGAAGATACCGAAAAGAATAACCCGAGTCGTTAGTGACAAAACATGTGAATTTGATATTGAAACGTCATTTCGTCAGTGCCTTCAGTCGATATCATAGATTTTGTTTTATTGACAACACATGTGGAATCATACATAGTTTTAACAATTCAAGTTTAATAAAACATACTGTTTACACAATCAATCGGTTATCAATTGAAAACCGATTTGTTTTGGAGTATTAAATTGTGGGAATAGTACAAAAAAACCTTTTATTATTCAAATATAATATTCATTTATGTTACGACAAAAGCCAAGAAAGAAATAATTGTTTCGTAGAATATGTACTCACGAGAAATGAAGTAGGAATTTTGTTTTGTGATGAGAAAAATTCTCAGTTTTTATACCTTAAAGTAAAGTTTCTATCTTTCTTCAACAAGATTATAGCTTCTTATTAGATAATTTAATAGATTACATACAAACATTAAAAATGAATATATTTGGAAAGAATACGCGAATTGGTTAAAATATAGTACACTACGGGATTTGAATTTTTATTTGCAATTCGGTTAAAAATGCAATAAATGTTTTCATTAGCTAATCATTGTTCTATTGTTTCATTTGGTTGGACTATTTAGTGTTGAATAACATGACTTTAGATCGATCCCAATTATTGGGTCAGTTATGACATCAGGGAATACGTCTAAATTTATCCGATGTTGCATTTGTGAGACGGAAATATTGAGCAATTCCAGGGACTAGAGGTCTACATGGCATGCCTGGAGTCAAATCAATTACCAAAGAGGAAATTGCAATTATTTGAAGCGAATTCTCGTGATGCATGCATTGTATCACGATGCGCTATGGTATATAGGTTTCATTAATACAGTTGTATTAATTACTTTCGTATTTGAAATTGACTTATAGAATTGATAGCCGAGTATTGCCACTTTTTGTGAACAGATAAAGTTATACGAAATAGTGAATTAAATAATAATAAATCACATAATAAGTTGTAATTAACATCTAAAGTGTTAACTATCGCTTATACACGTAGAGAGAAAATATACTGATTAGCAACTTCGCAAGGGAGAGAGTAGGTACGATTTTTGAATAAAAGTTTAAAAAAAAAATGTGCACTTACTCATGACACTTGATAACTAAAGATTAATTATTTTTAACAATTTATACCGCATTATGTGTTATTAGATGTGACACGTGTTTCGCTTATTTGAGAGAATCTTTAGATTAATTTTATCGCAAGCATAAATAAAAGATATGGCTTGTCATTTTAATTGATTTCGGATTTGCGGAAAAAATGCTTTAAGGCGTACACACGTATTTTGGAAAAACATTTTATTATGATATGCTACAATTATATATGACGGTTTTTAGCAATCACTTTGCAATATTTGGCATTATACAAACATATAGTAACTCTTGATCCGATAGGCGTTTGATCAGTATCAAATGTGTTAAAAAATGATTGGAAACCATAAATCATAAATCACAAAGTCATTGTACACAGTATGAACAAAATAAAAGAACATTTACAATAATATATAGAATTTCAAACATCATGATTCAAATACTTAATATGTATTGGAATAATATCGTCCAAAAAGGTTGTTCGTAAATTATGGATAACTGTAAAATATTATGTCTCTATAAATTAGTGGCATTACATAAAATATATTTACGCAAATTGTAAATTAAAAATAATAACCGTAACACCTGCGTAAAATGAAATCACTAAAAATGTAAATTAATTGAGCAGTTAGGATCATCGACCAGAATAAATAGTGAAAAAAAGTATTCGAGAGGATGATGAAATCATCGATAGTATAGTTAATAAAACCGAGGCAATACATTTTTATTGCCGTTTTTTATTTTAATAAAACATCAAATAAATAATTAATTTCGTAATGAAATACAAAAACAAGGCCAGATAATATTTTTCACTTATATTCTGGTTTCTATTTTCATGTCAAAACATCGTTCTGAAACAATAATTTCAACAATTCAAATTTTTATTTAAAAATTCTGTCAAATACCCTCAAACAATAATGTAAACTAAAATAAAAAAAAATCTATTTAAAAAATGTCATGTGGCTCATGTTTATTCGTTTATATCCGACAGACAGGTAGAAGTATATCCACTCGAGCTAAGGAACATGTAAGATCATTCAACAGTAAAAAAACAGATTCACAATTCGCTAATCACGTCATTAAGGAATCACATAATATAAATTCAAACTCAGCGCCTAGTGTTTGCATCTTTGTTGTAAGGGTCGGAGAATGACGGCTTTGGAACAGCTGGAAATCAATAGACATCAATTATCACAGAGGATTCTTAACGAACAAACTAATATAATAGTATCCCCACTAGTCCAACCCTATTGCAAGGGGGTGGTCTGATTTGCTTCCGTAATGACCACTTCCGTCCCACATGTAAACTTATTGTCATAGCCACCTATTGTTTCATTTAGAATTTTTGAAAATTTAGTTTTATTGTGTGAAAGTTACAAGCTAGGCCGTTAAACAGGAGAGATGATGTATTGTGTGCCTTTTCTGCACAGCTATATATAGATAAGCGAATGATAGTTTAAGCATAGTTTTGACGATGGCGTGAACCGAAATAGCTATCAACTATATTTAAAAAATAATTTTGTAGAACTAAAATACATTGCTATTTTTTTCACCGTGTTAAAAAAATCTAAGTTCAAATCATATACCTCCTCATGTTTTCTGACATCCGTAAAAAAAAAAAACCACTGACAATCCTTCTAATATATGGAATAATAATTTCTTCTTTCATTCATATAATATCATTACGACCGTATTAATTTGTATGTAAATACATATATAAAGCTTCATAATCTTGATTAAAATACCTTCTCGCTATTTCTGTCGTTCGGATAAAAATATTTTAACGCAAAGCATTTATTTACTAGTGTATCATCCGTCCTTGCAAATGAATCGATCTAATTTGTGACGCGTAATAAATAACATTTAATACCGTTATCGAATAAAATACCTCCTCGTGTTTTCTGAGATCCGGATAAATATAGCATAAAAACCTTGCGTTGTATTCTAACACAATAAAAATAGACCACGTTTACGATCTTGAGTGTATGGAAATATTATAATTTCTTCGTAAATTGGAAACGATTATACGAAATTAATTTCAGTAAACAATCAATTTTGTGCAGAATGAATTAATAAAAACAGTTACTTTCTTGTCGTAAAAAACGTTTTCGAATATCATCGTCTATTGTTAATATTATATAAATTGTTGATTGAAAATACAAACCACCTAACATTCGGCAAACTTTAATTGATTACGCATTTTGTTAAAACAGTGTATTATTTTTATCAATATTTAGGAAAATTTTAAGTCAGTTCTGTTGCATCCGTGTGATATAATAATGCCTGAAGTTGCAGAAAGGCGAAACCCGGGTTGTTAGTGACAAAACATGTGGAATCGTACAAAGATGTAACAATTCAAATTTGATATTGAAATTCCATCAAGCACCTTCAGATGATATCTTAATTATATCAGTATTTAGATATTAAAATGAAGCTGACATATGTTAAAAATCGTACTAGCCAAAACACCTTTATAACAGTTTCATTTTTTGCTTGTTTTCAATATTCGGTTTGTCATGTATTGCTGCAATGAAATGTTGTCTAAAGATCGTATCAATTAAATTAAGGCACAATAAATTTACGATTTTTTTTACTCGTGCTTAACGCTTTCACTGTTAATGTAAAATCCCATGTTAAAGTGTCGTGCTGAATATATTTGAATTTTAAAAATGTATTATAAATCATTAATAATAAGCATTATTTCAAAGACAATACATGCGAGTCTCTAAGTACAAATAACTTGACATCGGTATTTTTGCGTCTCATGTTACGCTGATAAATCTGCTGCAAATTTATATTGTAATGGTTGGTCCACACGTGTATTTATTTTGAAATATATATTTTCATGATTGTAAATATAATACGGGCAAATTTCTATACTATATTATTCAAAAAGCACATATATTCGTTCAAAATTCACTAAATCACTCAAAACCGAAAATTATATAATAATCAAAATCTGCAATCTTCTGCGCTGAACTTTTAGAGAAGGTTGTTGTTACGGTGGAACATTTGCCACGATTTAAAATAATATATGATTACACAAAATCAATAAGAAAGGTATGGATTCAAAAATATAGTACAAAAAATATCTTTAATGTTTGTAGCATTTCTCGGTAACATTTTGTAAAACATAGCAGCTAAACAGTTAAACGTTAGAAAATGAAAACAATGAATAAACCTTACTTTTTGGGAGGCATCTTAATTTATATGATATGTTTGAGAAAACATTTCGATTATTAATTTAATCTGATATCAACACATATAATGTTTCACAAAATTCGGTTTTATGGCTATATTCACCGTTGGCGCTCCTCGGTGTGAAAAATCGCTTATGAAGTGGGCTAGTAAATACATTAAATTACATATTTGGTAGTGCTATAAACAAAATTATGTTTAAATACCGATAGATCAACAGAGTGGCTCGTGGGCAATGTCATTTGTTGCGAAGATGATTCATGACTCATGACTATATCAGTGAGTCGATTCGTATAGACTCGATCAATTAACATGTATATACTAATCCAATATTTGCCACCAGGAAACTAGAAATAGACTTTGTTAATGAATCGTAAAAAAAACAAATAAACATCAATCTTCTATATTAGTTATTATGGAAAACGGATAATTTATTTTTTTCTCGATTTTATACTGTAATAAGTGATAGACAATATTTTCATGTCAGAATGCTGCATTCGTTTATTTGATATTGAATAAGGAATATAATTACTTTTAATGTTTAAACTGTCACTTCTTGATGGAAAGGCATGATATTTTATAATAAAAACACATTTTTATTACTTATTTCTACAATACATCAGGACCAGTTTCGCTCATAGCGAGCATTATCAACTGATAATATCAGCAATATATTTCCGTCAAGAAGTGACAGTTAACACATTACAAGTAATTCTATGAAAGTGAGGTTATTTACGCGTTATTTTCCGCAACCAATATATCACGTAAAAAAGGATTGGACACGTATATCCAAATAAAACTAACACCAATTAATTTATTTAATTTATTAAACATATATTTTTCAATTATCCAAACGTGTATAAAAAAATCACTGATTGCAATATTATAACGGCTTCAACTTTTCGGAGTCATAGTTAAATTTTTCCGACTTCACAGCCCTGACTTTATCAATTGTAACGGACGCTATTGGTAAGTTTTCTAGCTCATTATTGTCAACTGTAATGAAACCTCACGTCGGATAACAAGGTCTGGTCTACTCGGGATTATATTATTATAACTATTTAAACTTTTTTTAGGTTGAGAGTAGGCAGTATTGCGAAGGAGTAATAATGCGCGCATGTTTATTATATAATTTTGGCACGAAAAGTTTGAGCAGCGCGAATCATAAAACTAAGTCACAAAAAACTTTCTTTATCTCTCCTTATGTGAATATTAATTTCATTATATCTGCGAGGTTACATAAAAACATAATTCAACAATTACATAATCCTTACGGAGGATGGTATAAGAATATATGTATGTTAAAAAAACGTACATCGAAAACGATTCAAAAAAACATATTGTTTAACACGAACCACTAATGTGGAATAAATACAAAAAATTCTACGCGATTTAACGCAATACAAATATGTCTCCAACGAACAAAATATATACAAATTTTCTTACAATAAATCAATAATAACTTATGATATCGACTGAATGTGCTCGATGGAATATCAATATCACAATTGAACTGTTAAAACTTTGTACGGGTCCACATGTTTTGTCACTAGCGACCCGGGTTTCTTCTTTCGGCATCTTCAGGCATTCTTTCACACGGATGCAACACAACTGACCTACTTCAGTTGTGCAACATGTGGAATCACTAGAATCATACAAAATTTTAACAATTCAAATTTCAATCAATAACACTCTTAATACCTAAAATAAATATAGTCAATAGATTGAATTGATGTTTACTTAGTAGAACTCCATTATAACACGGTAATATATAGTTATTTCGGCCTACACCCTCAACTATGTTTAGACGTGCGTTTGCTTATCTATATATAGCGGTGTAGAAAAGAACAATACATTTTCTCTTTTTCTCTGTTCTAACATTCTAGTTTTAGAGAAGATGTAATGTGTTCCTTTTTTTCACCGCTGTGTCTAGATAAGTAAATTTACGTCTTAACATAGGTTTGATGAAGGCGTAAGCCAAAATAACTATCAAATATGTGTTATATGTCATAAATTTTGTTGAATTGAAATAAATTGCTAGTTTACCTAGTTACAATGGAGTTCTACCAATTCCTTCCTATAGAACACTTAATTTTTAAAAAAATATAATATCGACTAAAAGTGCTTGATGGGATTTCAGTATCAAATTTAAATTGTTGAAAATTTGTACGATTCCACATGAATTCACGTAACATAATACCTGAAGATGCCGCAAGGCGAAACCAGGGCCGTTAGTGTCGAAATATTTGGAATCGTACAACTATTCGACAATTTAAATTTTACATTGTTTAAGTTTAGTTTTCTTCACAAAAACATCTATAATATATTATCTTCAATTTTTAAAAAACCATAAAAAATGTTTTGTTACAAAGCTATGAAAGTGACTGTTATGTGCATCTTGAAATGGATTAATTTTAATTGAAACATGAAATTCCTCACACAGTGATAATTTAATTCACATATAAATATATTCAGAAATGAGCCAATCGCGCTCACTGAGAGAGTTTTGGGTTACTAAATTGCGACAATGGTTTGTCCTTACACACTTTTTGCATTCATAGCAATTCATATAGTGCAACTCAAAACACAGAACATTCTCGGTGTGCAACTGACCTAAAATGAATTGATCAAAACTGACTTATAGCGCATGATCTGTGATCTCCAAGAACTAATTCGTCGATGTCTTCAAATTAAAATGTCGGGTCCATTTTTTGCTACCGTGTGTCTAAAAAAGACATATTGAATGAACAGCAGTACCGGATCTGGATATTTTGTGGCACACAGTGGTAATAACAATATGCGGGACCAATTTGCGAAAAACGTACGAGGCATTGTCACGTCATAACGGCATTAAAATTTGCAATGCTTCGAAACTCGTATAGTGTATAGTTATATATTATTATCATATCTGATGCAATTAATCATAATTCATATTACATTCACAGTGTATGTCAAATATATTTATGAAAATATGTTTAAAAAAATCAAGAACCAGTGTTTCCAAACTTGTGATTCGCACATACACTTGTAAATTATAGCAAAACTAATAACGGTCATATCATGTTTGTTCGACATGACTGAAGTTTGGTACGGGAATCTTCTGTAGTATAAATGTATAGATAAATCCAGGACAAATTAAAAATAGTCAAATTTACTTTAAGTAGAAAGCTGTTAGTTTTATCTATAAGTTTACATTATACACTCATGCTGATAATTAATTGATATCTAAATCGATTTTTATCCATTATGTTAGATATAGATGGAATTTTAATTTTGATAATAAAAAAAATGCATAACGACTTACCAACGTTTATTGAATTGGCATTTACTTGATAGAACTTTATTACAACATGGTGAAAAAACAGCAATGTATTTTAGTTTTACAAAATTTATAAGGTATATATATGATAACTATTTCGGCTTATCCCTCATCAGAACTAGTGTATAGTTCTGTAGAGGTTGTAACATTGATAAAATTTTATAGATAATATTTTTTTATATACGTGTGGTTGGTAAATACGTGAGATATGACACAGGTTTTCTCTTATTAAAGTATTTTCATATTTTACAGTTTTGTTTAACCTATATCATAGAGATTGTTTCGTTATGATATACGCACCGTTGCCCGAGTGTAGAAAGCCAAAGATTAATTTTATTGTGCTTGTAAAAGAATTTTTGATGGAAAATCATATACGTAAAATTTGAAACTCTTATATCCATGATAAATTGTTGTAAGCCTGTCCCCTGCTGATCCTCGTTTAGAACATGCAAACATTGAATGTTTCAAAAAAATAATTCAGTAGGATCGGTGTTATAAAAACCTATAGAGTTTATCTAACTAATTTACTATATTTCAACACAAACATTATCTTCTACACGAATGTTTTGACGCTGTCAACACTTCTATATTATTAAGTCTCACGTATCAACACACTGCAATCAGTCATCTCAGTTAACAGTTAAAAGCATTAACTTTACAAATATATATATATATATATTCGCCAACGACCTTACCACGTTGTAAGCACCGGCTCTCGTGCGATCACCGAAGTTAAGCAACATTGAGCGCGGATAGTGCTTGGATGGGTGACCGCTCGGGAACACCGAGTGCCGTGTTCTCTTGGCTATGGGAAGGAAAACCCAGACAGAAAACCGAACACCAACCCGCCTGGGCAGCGTGGTGTTGCTATGTCCAAACACCCCCCTGGAAAAAAAAAAAAAAAAAAAAACAGGGGGAGGCCTTCATCCAGCAGTGGATCGACCCCGGCTGATGATGATGATGATATATATATTCAAGAATTCAATTGAAAGTCAATTGCTCTGTTGTTATATCAACGAAATTTATGAATAAACAGTAACGTTATCTCGAAGCAGCGGGTGCGTAAAGCAAAGCCGCATAAAAAAGTTCAATGGAGATGTGTATTTTATGTAACAGTTTGGGAGACACTGCTGATTAAAAAACGAACTTAGTAATTAAAATGATTTAGATATGATGTATTAATTATTTAATAACAGTTTGTCTACAAGATAAACACAGGTGATTGCTGCCGTAAAAATTACCGGTATGCAAAAATTTATTCATTGCATTAGCGACGTGATTGATTGCAGAGATTTGAATAATAATTACAGTCCACTATGTCATCATCACAACGAAAATTGACTAACTGTACCACTTAACCTATGCTATAACTAATACAAATGAAATTATAATTCAAGCCAAAAAAAAATATAGGCTTTGTCCTCGCAACACCTCCAGGCAAACTGGGGCACGTGACCTGTTATATTATAACACGGTGAAAAAAATAGCAATGTATTTTAATTCAACAAAATTATTTAAAAAAATATAGTTGATAGTTATTTCGGCTCACGCCATCGTCAGAACTATGCTTAAACTAACATTCTCTTATCTATATATAGCTGTGCAGAAAAGGCACACAATACATCATCTCTCCTGTTTAACGGCCTAGCTTGTTACTTTCACACAATAAAACTAAATTTTCAAAAATTCTAAATGAAACAATAGGTGGCTATGACAATAAGTTTACATGTGGGACGGAAGTGGTCATTACGGAAGCAAATCAGACCACCCCTTGTAATAGGGTTGGACTAGTGGGGATACTATTATATTAGTTTGTTCGTTAAGAATCCTTTGTGATAATTGATGTCTATTGATTTCCAGCTGTTCCAAAGCTGTCATTCTCCGACCCTTACTACAAAGATGCAAACACTAGGCGCCGAGTTTGAATTTATATTATGTGATTCCTTAATAACGTGATTAGCGAATTGTGAATCTGTTTTTTTACTGTTGAATGATCTTACATGTTCCTTAGCTCGAGTAGATATACTTCTACCTGTCTGTCCGATATAAACGGATAAACATGAGCCACAGGACATTTAATAAATACCGCTTCTGTCCAG
Source organism: Himalopsyche japonica (assembly GCA_028555115.1). Lineage (NCBI taxonomy): Eukaryota > Metazoa > Arthropoda > Insecta > Trichoptera > Rhyacophilidae > Himalopsyche > Himalopsyche japonica. The sequence goes on from JAHFWJ010000198.1 coordinate 54,135, forward strand.
TTTATTAATTTTCCCTTAACTATTTTTAAGATATCTGCCTAAATTATTGTTGACCTTGAAAGCTACGTTTATTGAGTTTTTAATCTCCCGATGAATTTTTTTCACTAATGCTACCTAGATAGTTGATTGATTTAAAGAAGCGGTTATCCTGTATTGTTTTCGGGTAAATGAGTTTTCTAGCCAGATTGAATTTTTTTTGTACAAAAAATTATTTATCGTTGCAGACTATAAAATGCATAGCCCTTAATAATGGTATCGAATCCGATATGAACAAGAACACGACTCCGAATAATTTTTATTTTTATTTTGGTAGGGTTTTTCTTACTTTTCCTATTTATTGATTGAATTGGCATTCACTCGGTAGAACTCCATTATAACAAGGTGAAAAAAGTAGCAATCTATTTTAGTTCTACAAAATTATTTAAAATAATATAGTTGATAGCTATTTCGGCTCGCGCCATCGTCAGAACTATCACTTATTATTATTATTAGGTTGATCAAGTGCTAATCTTTTTCGCTTGCGAAGTAATCCGTCATTGGCTGTTCTAGTAGCTTCATTCGAAATGTTGGTCGTATGTAAAGAAATCGTCATTAAAACATTGTAAAAACAAATCCCCTTCTGCGATTTCGATAAAAATCTACGTTGACAGATACGCAATAATGAACTATATGAAAGTCGAGGACTGCCTGTAAACGATTACAACAAAGTCCCGCTGATTCCATCTCAAAAACAAGCTACGCAACATATTTCAATATGACAATATAGATACGAGAGATGTACGCAATATGAAAATTAAATTTACTTTGAAATCCGTATCTTTAAATCAGAAATTCGTTACTGCGCAAGCTTCATCATATCGCAATAAATTCTTATTCATCAATGGATCGTGCGTTGTGAAAATGTAAAACAAAAAACAATACAAAAAAAAAAAAAAACAACTGAATCGTTGCGACGAAGACACTACGAACTTTTCAATAGACCGCTGAGAATACTCAAAGACCATGTCGTGACGCAACATATCACGTGTAGGGTTGCCAAAAAAAAAACATAATAAATCATATATTACTTATTAAACAGTAAGCTTGTACATGGTACAATGTTAATAATTATGTATGATAATGCAAATGTTCGTGTCACTAAACTCTGGCTAAAATGAAAAAATAAATATAGAAATTGATTTTCGAATCTCTTCAATGAAGATTTGCAATTATTATTAGAGTGGGATTGATAAATATTAAGTATTATAACACGGTGAAAAATAGCAATGCATTTTAGCTCCACAAAATTTTATAGTTGATATAAAGATATAGTTAATAACTATTCCGACTCATGCTTTCGTCAGAATTATGGAACGTCAGAAAGGCGTTACTATATCTTAGAAAATGTTGTAGAACTAAAATACATTGCTGTTTTTTCACCTTGTTTTGATGGAGTTTTACCAAATTAATGCCATTTCAATCAATTTATAATTATGTTTGACTTAAAAATTCTCTCATACTGCAAATTAAAACTGATAATAAATTCACACAACTACCAACAATATGATTATTGAACAAGCTAAGAAGTGGCTTACAACGCGTCTAACGTAGACAAAATTGATGTGATCAGTACAAACATATCAATCGGTCAACACTACTGAATGGCTTACGTGAGTGATGTTATGTATCAGGTATATCGGGTGGTAGACATGTAGAACAGTTGTTCCATCATTTCGAGTCATGTTGCTACTGCGTTCGCATTGAATTTGTACCTGCCTAAGATATAGTGCTAAAATCTTCATTGAAGAAATATTGTGATGAAGGTGGCTCTTGTTAACAGCAAATATAATATGTTCTTTGGCCACAGCCATCAATTTTCAATACTTACCATGATCTCAACAATGATACTTCGTATATATACTCCATTATTTCGACTTACCTGAAACAAAAAATAAAATAATTAGTTTATAAAAAAAAAAAAAACCACAAATATTTTTAGTGCTTTTGAAAACGTTAATTAAAAGGAATCAGGTGTAACTGTGCTTCTTTGTGTATATATATATATTTCCTGGAATTATTATTTATACTTAACCAATACATCCAATCTTGTAATAATATGATTAAGTTAATTATTGATTTTTGCATTTTTGCATTTTTGGGTTGTCTTGGGTCTCTTTCTGATTTAGTTGGATGGACAAGAGTTCATTTTTGGATATATTAGTTGTTATTCGTTTGATGGATTAATATATAATGAGCTAAATATAATGTATGCGACACACTTTTACATTAAGACCTGACGAAAATGCGATATTAAAAACAGCGTTTCATAAGAGATATTCAAAAATTAATAGAAAATAGTTAACTAATGATAGAGGTTCTAACACCAAGTCAGTTCAAATACATTTTCGTACTAAAATGCATGAAGATTCCAAAATACGAAACCTTGGCTGTAAGTGATATAACATTAGATATGTCCAAACTTGACAAAAAAAACAATTCCCGATGGTTTGATTTATCGAGAGATCGAAAATTTCTACCACCTATGTACACACAAATATTATAAATACTAAATGTACATTTTTTTACCATTTAATCAATTCAATTATTTTATGACAATCGAAATATTAAAATGTAGAAATCGCACTGTAATGTGTTTTGTGATTTGAAATATAATGCCTTTCCAACACGAATTGACAGTCAAAACCATAAGAATAAAAAATACTAATATTCTGTTGATTTTCGACAACCCTGCTCATTGAGTAAACTTGCAACGAATCAGTCTTCTTAGAATCAACAATGTTTGGTATTGAATGACTCATTTGTAGACTCGTTCTATTACGTAAGACAAGGTGGACAGGTGATATTATATTTTTATGCTTTGTCACACTGAGAATGTATAACCGCTTAGTTTTTTTCATTAGAGTCATCACAGAGGGCATAACACTCTCAATTGATCGGATTCATTTTTTAATTTAGAACGAGGTGTAGTTTCCACTCTCTAACTGGACCAAGCACTAACGAGAGACCAGTATATCGATATAAATCGATAAATATTTATTACAAATGGGATTTGTTTTGGAATTTCGAAAAGTTCATTTAATTTAGTGACGAATAAAATCAGATCACCTTTGTAAGCTTGCCAAAGTTATTTTCGTCAACATTTTGAACGGTCGCGTATTGGGACTTTACTTTCAATACTTTGATTTCAATAAATAGTTTTGTAAATGTGGGTTACTTATGTAAAATAAGTTTTTAAATAAATCATTTAATATAGCAGAATTATTTTTTAAGACTTAATTAAATTAAAAATGTAATTATATGTTCATTCACTATAAAACCCAGATTAACTTGCACTATGAGAAATGCATAAAATCAGTGTGCCGCATTTTAGACGTTATTAGCACAATATGAAGCTAAGGTGTTAAAACAGAAAATAAGATGTATTTTTTTACCTTTTTTACACACCTATATATATAGATATGTGAATGTACGTTTAAGGATAGTTCTGATGAAGGATAAGCCGAAATAGCTATCAACTATATATACATGTGTATTATAAATTTTATAGAAGTAAAATAAATTGCTATTTTGTCACCATGTTAACCATGAAAACTGGCTTTAAACCAGTTGCAAAGCCTCACTCTCGGAAAGTGGACTAGTTAGAAGTTAAGAGGGACTAGTAGCAAACGAAGAACTTTTTTTACACTGTCGCAATAAAAAAATACTAGCCGACTTTGGACTCTCTATCTCGTTTTAAAGCACAAAAACTTCCCAACCGCGTGTCGAAGCATCTGCGTTTAAAGCTAGATATCGTGGGAAAACTTCCGTTCGGAGTTTCGTGCAATCGAACTTGCCAACGATAAGCATACCTTAATGCTTTTACAATTTGAGATCTGACTATCAAAACAATAATTAACAATTTGTGCTCTTTTTGTGAGTCAACTAACAACGCTGGTAAGATTGCATAAGCAATTATTAATATGACGCACGTTTGGAAAAAAACGCATGAATTGAAATAAGCTTATACGAATTTCTTTATTACTCTTGTTATGCATTCTCCGTTTACTTTACATCGTCAGAGACCACTTGAGGATTCCGTTCATTGATTGTTGCATTACAAAATATAAATAATTCGCCTGAGTCATATGCTCATTTTACCTTATTTTGAATCAATACATTTATTCAAATTTAGCAATAAACTAGTTACAGCTTTAATTAGTTCAATAAATACGATATTTCTATAGCAGTTAACTAGTTTGTCCGCCTTCTAATTAGTGAAATTAGTGTTCATCTAATAATGTCAGTTAATAAAAATATTTTGATATCTATGTTAACCTTTTCAAAATCAAAAAGCTGTATTCAGTAAACTATAATATATGTTCTTAACCGGATGGCTGCCACAAGTATCTTAAGACGCGCAAATTTTCCGTGAACGGACACGCCGCTCATACAAAAATATTGTCTTATTAATATCAATCAAAAATATACAAATATGCAGAACTAACGACAGAATCTATTGGTAATATTGCCACGTATTCAAACTTCAAACAAAATTAGTTTTAAATTTGAATTGTGAACACTTTGGTACAATTCCACATGTTTTGTCAATAACGACATGGGTTTCGCCTTTCGGCATCTCCAGGCATTCTGTCACGCGGATGCAACAGAACTGACGTCAGTCAGCTAGTTTTTGTCACTTGAAATGTAAATTAAAGGGAAATTTTTAATTTTTGCAATAAAATTTGCGGCGTGCAAGGTACTGTCATACATTTACCTACCGGCAGTTAAAACGTTCAAAATATTAATTTTCAATAAAAATGTGTATTTACCAAAACGACCACAGGCTCTTCATCTTTGTAATATGTGATGCAGAAGGTTTAATGTACTGAATATATTTACTGTCAACAATAATATATTGTTAATCCATAACGTCGCAAAACAACTAGATAGAATTTTTGCGCTAATCATTATTACGTGTGTTATAATAGTTGCGATAGGGGCAACTTGGCAACATGACATCTTACTCAGTCGACTCGTCAATTACGTTTATATATTTGTGCGATAACAAACGGTAAAGTTTTTTGTAAAGTGTATATTAACACTATTTTTAGGAAACCTGTTTGAAAATGTCGCCATACTTCTTCAGCAAACAGTTTGATTGTCATGTCGAACGTACTAGAGATGTGGCCACCAGTATTGAGTCACCACTTACGATTGTAGCTAGTTGTCGAGTATATGTTACAGCAAAATACTCGATAACGCGCGTTTTCCGAAAGGCGCTTACGGGGCAACAAAACTCGTTCAAAATCATAGAATATTGATTGAATTGGCATTCACTTGGTAGAACTCTTTTACACAGGATTTCACAGCACTTTTCTACAAAGCTATGTATAGATAAGCAAATGTTCGTTTAAGCATAGTTCTAACGACGGCGTGAGCTAAAATAGCTATCAACTATATCTTAAAAAATATTGTAGAACTAAAATATATTGCTATTTTTTTACCGTGTTAATAATATAATACGTTTTTTTATTCAGATGTAAATATATTGTATACTTTGTTTTTTTTACACTAGCTTGAATATTACGATGAAAACTTGCATTATCGGCGAGAGAAAGGAATATTTAAAACATACATATTGCTTTTTGACAACGCACAGAAAGATGGACTTTACTTTCACATTACACCAAGGAATTTTTGAGACTTTCTCACAATAGGTCAAATGCATTTTACCCATAGCTTTAACTAACTGAATGTCCCATATAATCATGCCTGTTATTTGTGTTTTAAATTTGTATTCTATCAGTTGATTATACTTTTGATTAGCGAAGCCAGTCCTGATCGTAAACATATTGTGGGTATAGTAATATTTTTTTTCATTGTTTGAAATAAGCTTTTGGTACAAAATTCATGATTTACGTTTGTATAATATACCGAATTTAGTTGGCGCTGTCGTAGTTTCGCTAATATCGATCGAGTTGTTTATATCAATGTGACACCTCTAACACCTGCTGGTATATACATATGCTTGTCGTCACAAATAACCCCTTGCCTTCGAAGTCTACGCATCCAACAATTCAAACCTGTTCCTATTCATACGTGCACAAAACTGTTTTTCTCTATTAAATCTTTTCACTAGAAAATATACCAGTTGTATTCATTCATTGATAAATTATAAATAGTCCTTACTATTGTTAGAAAAGCTGTATTGATGGTTAACTCAGTCATTAAAGATGGGAAATAAATAAACCTTCTGTCGCTCAATTATGTAAATTAGAAATGTTTTAGGATGACTGAAATAATATTACAATAACTGTATCTAACTAATCTGAACGGGATAACATTTGGGAAGTATTTAATTAACAGGAACAAACTGAAATAAGATTTATTCATTGAATTGGCATTCACTTGGTAGAACTCCATTATAACACGGTGAAAAAATTCCAATGTATTTTAGTTCTACAAAATAATTTTTAAAAAAATAGTTTATAGCTATTTCGGCTCACGCCATCGTCAGAACTATGCTAAAGCGAACATTTGCTTATCTATATATAGCTTTGTGGAAAAGGTACACAATACATCTTCTCTCCTGTTTTAAAGACCTAGCTTGTTTGTTGTTCGCAATAAAACATATTTTTTTTCCAAAAATTGTAAATGAAACTAAAAAGGCGGATATGACAATAAGTTTACATGTGGTACGGAAATGGTCTATTACGGAAGCAAATCAGAAAGCCGAGAGGGTTAATTAATGGAGAAGACAATTTATTAGTTTGTTCGTTAAGAATCCTTTATGATAATTGATGTCTATTGATTTCCAAACAGGAGAGAACATGTATTGTGTACCTTTTCTACAGAGCTATATATAGATAAGCAAATGTTCGTTTAAGCATAGTTCTGACGATGCGTGAGCCGAAATAGTTATCAACTATATTTAAAAAATAATTTTGTAGAACTAAAATACATTGCTATTTTTTTCACCGTGTTGAAATAAGATTCAAATAAAAATAAAATTGATGATTTATAAGCTTTTCTTGTGTCGCCTTATGATCTTATTGAATGATGTGTAACATCTTGTGTTTAAATATTTAACACGGTGAAAAAATAGCAATGTATTTTAGTTCTACAAAATTATTTTTAACAAATATAGTTGATAGCTATTTCGGCTCACGCCATCGTCAGAACTATGCTTAAACTAACATTCGCTTATCTATATATAGCTGTGCAGAAAAGGCACACAACACATCCTCTCTCCTGTTCCAACGGCCTAGCTTGTTACTTTAACACAATGACACTAAATTTTCAAAATTCTAAATGAAACAATAGGTGTCTATGACAATAAGATTATATGTGGGACGGAAGTGTCCCTTCTGGAAGCAAATCAGACCACCCCTTTGTACAACGGCTGGACAAGTGGCGATATTATTATTTTTTCACCGTGTTATAATGGAGTTCTACCAAGTGAATGCCAATTCAATCAATAAATTTAAACATTTAGTTTGATGCGTCGGTAATTTTTAAATTTACTCATCATCTATACCAGTGCTCTGCAACTGATGTGCCACAACACACCAGTGTGCCACGACATGTATTATTTTTACAACATAAGACAGGAAAACTGAAATATTTTTTTAAAAGTAACACTCATCGCTGTAGGGGTTAAAAACCCACAAACTATATTTAAGAAATATAAAAAAAAGTTACATAAGGAATCAGAACCATGTCGCCAATCTTGAATTGCTAAAAATGGCCGAGTTACCTAAAACCTGACTCAGTGAGTCGATTGATTGGTAAAAAATGATTTGAGTACGATTGAATTACATTATCGATTAAACGCAATGTAACGGTAGCATTTTTGAGCATGAGGAATTTTTAATCGTTATGTAATGAAGAAATTTCTTGGGAAACTTTTGCTTGATATTAGTTACTTATGATAATTTTGTCAGTAGATATATGCAAAAAAAAAATCAGATATAAGCTTAATGAATGGTTAGTAGGTAATAAAGATTTTAGTAAATGATAATATTTTTATTAATAAAATAATCGATAAGAGCTAAATGGATCAATACATAATGATGACAAATATGAAGTTAATATACATTGTATCAAAACTAGTAAATGATTAAAAGTAATAATTTGATTGACATATCAGTTATGAAAACATAAAAACGTTAGAAATAAATCACATTTAATCTAAGCAGTGGGTTTATTATGAGTTTATTTGAATTTATGACTACTTAAAATTATTTATGATATCGACTGAAGCTGCTTGATAGATTTTTTTATATCAAGTTTGAATTTGACCTTGATTAGTTCTGTAGGATCAGTGTGATAGAATGCTTGAAGATGCCGAAAGGTGAAACTCGGGTCGTTAGTAAAAAAAAAACTAGTGAAAGAATGCAAAATTTTAATAATTAATGATATCGACTGAAGGTGCTTGATGGGATTTCAATATCAAATTTTTATTGTTAATACTTTGTACGATTCCACATGTTTTGTCACACGAATGCAACAGAACATTAGTGTTTAAGTTTCGATAATTATTTTTTTTTATATAAGTTACATATATGAATAAAAAATAAATTTAAAAAAAAATCATCACATTTCACACAATTAATTCATCACATTCAAAAAATTATTAAACTTTTACTTGTAATTAAAAAAATGAACTTCAATTATTAAGTTCAAATGTGAGAAAGAAAATATTTTTCGAAACTGTGATACAAAATGTAAACGCCAAAAATAATAATTTAACAAGTGTATGAGAAGGTCAGTAACAAATTTGGTCAAATCGAAAATAATCATGTTTTTAATTCACACTGGCGATTTATTCAGTCTAAAAATTATAGAAGTGTGAACATGAAACATTTTAAGAGTATTAAAAAATTATGAAAAAATGTCGAATCTTCATTATATTTCTATCATATTCGGCAAAATATTTATAGGCAAAATGCTAGAAAAAGCGACTCGTGGCGAAACTTAATGGTTTTATACAGTTGTGGTAGTTTTTTGTCAATATCTTTTAAAGAAACATTTTAGGAAGATTAATATAAGTTGTCTCATATAAGTGTATATCATTTGGATGTTAAATGGATTTATTTTAAACTAATGTAAAAACGTGTATATATTATATTAGACTTCCACCAAATATTTGCTCTTTAAATATAGGTATTGATCGTGTTGATATAAAAATTATTCCATGGGGTCCCCTAGCGGAAATACACCGTGTCAACCGGTAACATATGGAGGAACAAACACATGGATAAAGTGATGCTTCCTGTTCTAAATTCAAAACACAATCTGACGGGAACCGAAATGAAAAAAATGATAACGCGCAGCTACCTGCTCAATTTTGAGATGATTCTCAAGGGTATATTCACGTGTCTTTATAAACGAAGGAAATATAAATGGAGCCGTTGAAGGCCATTCTTTAATATTTCATATTGTTTTTCGAGTCTTGTGGTAGCTTTCAACGTCTTTGAGCTTTTCTTTTGTTCTTTTAGAATCAGCGAACAGAAGATTTTATCCATTGAGGATTTAATCAGATTTTTGATTTGTATACGAATGCGTGATATGTTTAATGATTATAACACGGTGAATAAATAGCAATGTATTTCAGTTCTACACTTTTTATTTATTTATTAATGTATAGTTGATAGCTATTTCGGCTCACGCCATCGTCAGAACTATGCTTAAACGAACATTTGCTTATCTATTGTATATATAGCTGTGTGGAAAAGGTACACAATACATCTTCTCTCCTGTTTTAACGACTTAGCTTATTTCTTGCTCGCGCTAAAATTAAATTTTTTTAAAATAATGTAAATGAAACTAAAAAGGCGGCTATATCAATAAGTTTACATATGGCACGGGAATGGTCTATTACGGAAACAAAACAGCCCTCTGTAGTGGGCTGCGCAATGGCGACCGACAATTTAATGATTATAACCAAAATTTTACTTACACAATTGAGGTAGAATTACTGAATAATAATCAATATGATGAAACAATCAAAACTTCACGACATAATACAAAAGATAAACTCGATTTATCGTGGATGCGTGGGTGATATTATAATATATATTTGCTACGATCGCGGCACTCATGGGCACTAATTTTATTGTTTATAATTTCACCGCTTGACTCATACTGTTGAATTAACCAATTTTTTCTCGAAGCTATAAATGACTGTGATTTCAACCTAAGGATTCAACAAAAAAAGAAATAGGAAGATTGATTAAATATCCAAAATATTTGTTGTAGCCGTATCCTTCATCGCTACTAATTTAAAAATCAAGTTTTACTATATAAGTTTAATACTATATATCACACTTAAAGAGTGGATATGGCAACTGAAAGTTACTATAAATCTGTTATGAAATATCATGTAATATAAAATGATTAATTATTTGATCCTTGAAAAATTCTTGATTAGCCTATGTATACGCATTGACAATTGCTGCACCGCTGATATATTTGAATAATGATCAAGCCAATTCGGAACTATTAAATTACTCTGTCAGTATTGAAAGTTTCCAATAATTTCGGCTTTAAACGTCAATGATATACTGACCGCCCCAAAAAAAAATGATTGCTGTTAATAATAAAATTACAAGGGAAACGTCGTAAACCGGATTTTTAGATCATTTCACATAATTATTATTTTTTGCTACGGCCTACTCTTACTTATTTGCATCTGGCGAGTGCACAGCGTTCCGCTTTATTTCTCGCTGAGGGGGCTCGACTTTTGGGCCACACCCGATTCCGAGTTCATGGTGAAATTCAACGAAATTAACACGTTCGGGGCCGCAATAATAACAGATATTAATACTTTTGATTATATGAAAGGGATTCTTCGCAAGGTAATAAAATACGTATTTGTTAAAAAATAATTTATATGCAACATATCAATGTTAAGATTACATTAATTGTAATATGTTTTATTAAAGATAAAAAATGTACAATGGATTATTTATAGTAAAAAAGCGACTGCTTATTTTTGTTTTTCGCAAAAACATTTGAAGCAAAGGATGCAAAGAAATGTTAAGTTTAAGTAAGTCAAATAATTTTATTATAAACGAAGATAAAAAACCAAGAATCGATAGACTGAAATTTTGAAGAGAGAGAAAGAACAAATTAAAAATCACTCGATTTTCTAGACTGTGAATACATATATATTTTTCAAATTTAAAATTATTATTATATACATCTATTTGGCTGAACATAAATATATGATTTATATTACACATATTATTACTTAAATTCAGGAATATGGTTAACTTTAAAATTAATTGAAAAAGAGCTTAAATCTCTACGGTGTTGCTTCAAATGTCGACATATTACGCATGGACAGAAGCAAGTCAAACGAATTCAATTTTTAAATACATCAAAGTAGATTTTGTTTGAAATGACTATGATATGACTTTGATATGACTTTCTCACTAATATTTTGAGTGAATTTTTGTTTTATGATGGTTTAATTGACACAAAATAGACTTATAATTAAAAATTTTGGCATACCCCTAAAAAATATTTAAATAAATTAATCTTTATCCGTATCTTTTACGAATTAAAAATGTAAAAAATTCGAAATCACGTAGTCATTAAAAAAATATTTGAAATACTCTATTTCGATTCCATATACTCGTAATATGGTTGAAAAAGCTCTCAATAAGAGTTATAAAGTTTTATATTCGTATACAATGTTAAAATTTTACGCAGAATTACAATTCAGTTAGTATCAAGAACTAGAGAACTAAAATACATGGCTATTTTTTTAACGTTTTATAATGAACTTGTACGTAAATTCCAATTCAATCAATTCATGTACGGTATTTTGTAGAAGGTAAGTAAAAAGTTGATACTATAAATATACGAATGTTAACCGTGTATTTGTGCAAATATTATATTTGTTATTAATATATTTGCCTAAAAATCTCTTAAAGTTAGCACTCGTAAAATGTTTTTCTTTTTATTGAGTTTTGCAATATCCTTCAAGCAGCTCAGCAGGGAATGGGTTAAAAAACGGGAGGCTTTCATAAAGCATAGGATTGGCGAGAGATGATAGTGTGATTAACAACTCAATTTTCGCGAAACAGAACATTTTAAATCGATGAATACTTTGACCAGTGCCGGACTGAGAGGGTTATTATAATAAACGCCTCCATTTCGATGAAGGTATAATATATGTAATCGAAATTTCGCGTTCGTCCGAAAGTTGTGTGTAATTGAGCGCGGGCGCCTTAAACTTTAAAGAGTGTTAAAAATTTCAATTTTTATTGCATTAAAATAATATCTTCCGTATAATGAATACAGAAATTACGAGAAACTTTCGCGTGCCGACCTTATTCTTGGTTTAATACGATCGCTTCTGGAAAACTTTTCTTCGACCAATTTAAAAAAATGCCTATGAATCATTAATCATCACTAAAGATCGACGGACACATAAAACGAAATATATATCCGCTCATCTTAATATTATCAAAACTGCAACTGCATTTGATATGCAGCAGGGATGGCCAACCAGAGATCTGCGAAAACATTTAAGTGGTCTTTTAAATTATTGCAAATTTTTTTATTGATAATAGAACGATGAAACACAAAAACGTTTAACTTTATCAATTCATCACGAGCATTATCAAACTGTTTATTTTGAAATTGCTCGCAATGAAAGAAACCGATCTTGATCTTAGAAATATAACACCGTGTCAATATTATTAAACTCTAAGTGTTTATTGTATATTTTTAATTATTTATTCTAGTCTAGACTATGTCTAGACATTAAATAAATGTCACTATTATACTAGACTAATAGAGCGATAATATTCAATAATGTGGCTTATTTTTTTTACGGAATATAACACAATGTTTAGTAATTTAACACATTAATAATTTAATATTTTTAAAAATAGGCACGGTTTTGCTCACAGAGGGCATTATCAACTGATTATACATATAAGATTGTGACAATAGTATTAAAAATTGTGTTTCTATTATTTAATTATAATGCGTTTTCACCAATAAGTGACAGTTGAAATCTTAAAAGTGGCCAAGGTTGAATGCAACATTATGTATTTGATACACTCACGTTACAAAATATCACATATTTAAAGTTTATTGCTTTTGCAACATCAAAATATTTTTAATAAAATGTTGAAAATTGAAGGAATAAATAGCAAGAGAAAAAAAAACAAAAACAGTAAAATGTAAAATCTACTTTAATATATTGATTGATTGATTTGGCATTTACTTGGTTGTCCATTAAGACACGGTGAAAAAATAGCAATGTATTTTAGTTCTACATTTTTTTTTATGTAAGATATAGTTGATAGCTATTTCGGCTCACACCATCTTCGGAATTATGTTCAAACGTACATTTGTTAACTATTTATAGCTGTGTAGAAAAGGTACACAATACATCTTCTCTTCCGTTCTAACGACGTAGCTTATTTACTGCTAGCAATAAAACTAAATAAAAAATAGTGTTCGTCTGACTAACTCAAATCCGAAGAAATTCTTTTGAAAATTGTTAGTGCTCTTACCATCGGCATCACCATTGGCATGTTACATAATACAAAATATTTTTTTTCTATGATATATATTGTATTATTTTATTTTGAAGGCTTTTGTTTATTTCTTTAATATTTCAGGGGTCATTGAATGAAAAATTTAAGGAAGCACTGGTTTATACACATGCACATATGTATGATTTGTCAAAAAAACGGACATATCATTAATTGTCATACTACAAATATAGCTTTTTAAAACGATATGAAGTTTTTTTGATGATTTGGTGGCTACAACATTAATTGATAGTTTGTAATTTGTTCAAGTTGTTATACCAACAGGAGTTTAGTGTGTACTTATTTTGTATCGTAACATATTTCATAGTAATTATTAAAGTTGGCGAGAGCGTCTTCGTGTGCAAAACAAAACGCTATTGCAAGTCAGTACTTCTCTTGGCAGAATATGTTGAAGCGGAATTCAAATAGTGCATGCCTAATACATAAGCAAATAGAATACTCGCTGAGACGTCATTATTAGTGGGAACTATTTAAAGAAATTTTTGATCGCAGAAAGATAAAATACCGAATGTATTTTCTAGCGCATAATTCAATAAAATGGTCCGCCCATCGCTGCTCCCTAGTGCAGCGGCTGCCAACCGGTGGCCCGTGGGCAACTGTTGCGGCAACACATAAACTTGATTCAAAAACGCAACAACAATTATTTCCTTTATTGATTTACTATTTTATATTTAAAATTGTGTTTTACCAGTTAGAGTACACAATAACACTGTCAGCATAAATTGAGAATTTATAAAATTAAGTGGTACGTGAGGCATGAAATGTTGCGTTCGCTGTAACTTCTTGGTGGAAAGGTATTAATTACATTTAAACAAAAAAGCACAATATTTAGCATCATTTCCAGGAATTCGCAAAAATAATCTGTCGAAAATCCTCGTGATGAATGAAACCGGTCCTTACTTTATTAATATAAAAATGTGGAAAAAGGACTTAACATTGTATATTATTATTTAAAAAAAACGATATTATTAAATAGAATCGTTGTGTTAGTATAGTAAAAGTGAAATAAACTGTCATGTAATATTTTATAATATTGGCTGAAGGTGCTTGATGAAATTTCAATATCAAACATGAATTGAAAAAACGTTGTACAATTCTACTTGTAATTTTTGATATCGACTGAAGGTGCTTGATGGATCTTCAATATTAAATTTGAATTGTTACAACTTTGTACGATTCCATACGTCTTATCACAAACGACCCGGGTTTCGCCCTTCGGCATCTTCAGGTATTCCATCGCACGGATGCAACAGAACTGACGTAAAACAATGAGTTAGCATCGTATATACAGTATATTAAAATTATTATTAATAGGAATCTACTTACCAATGGGCAAGCAAAAGATTGCAGCTGAAAAGAATGTAACAATATTAATCCAATAATAATTAGCTACGACAACTTTAATTTAACTTTAACTTTCATTAACGATCTTGCTAATGAGTTGTCGTTATTGAAATGGGGTTTTCAACAAATTTAAATCAAGTAATCAAATTATAAATATGTCTTCTTTTATTTAAAGGATACCTAATATCAAACATCTAGTGATGAGACATATGTTATGTCTCATAAGAATTATTGTCATGAGATTGTCGATTCATTGAACCGATCTCACGTAAAGGGTACAACAAGGGGGAGTTGGGAAGATTGAGTTGATCGTTAAGAATGAAGTTTGAATTTAATAACTGGCCTCTATTAATTTCTAAAATCTCCTGATAAAACAATTTATGGTCCCCCGTGTTATGATGCAACAATTGAACTCCTTAGAATACATTGCTATTTTTTCACCGTGTTAACCAAAGTTTATGTTGTTAATTACGTTGCATTCGTGTGATAGAAAGCCTGAAGATGCCGAAAATGGCGAAACCCGGGTGTTTAGTGAAAAAACAGGTGGAATCGTACAAAGTTTTAACAATTTAAATTTTATGTAATAATTGTCACTCTAAGTATATCGGTTGTTAGCTGAAATTAATTTTCAGATAAATGAGCATAAAATATGCATTGTATTATAGTTATTATTACTACTACTAGGATTTTCATAGATTAAGATTTCGTATTTTTGTATCTTTTGACTTGTGTTTCTTTATTTATTTAACAATCGTTTGATATCACTGGCTTCTTCTAAATTCATACAATTGTGCCGCTACGTTTTCATTTAAAGTAATTAAATTAAATGAACAGTGTAATTAACTAATTTATAAATAAAACGATGATGTAAACTGATCTGCTACGATTCGATTGTGCTATTATATAAAACAGGGTTCAATCACCACGTACTGACGCAATAAGTAAGTGAGAGATTCCCATCGCTGCAAGGTCGGCTGAAAATCGATCTGACCCGCCGTACTGAGTCCAAGTTCTGTCCAAGTGCACCGAGCCATACTGGAATGGCGCCACCATCGCCGGAATGCGCAACATAACATATTGCACAACACGTTACTATAGCAAACTAAGTGCTGGAATAATCAAGCCTTATGCGGACATCCAAACAATAGAGCCATGTTAAACTATGCGTTACCATGGATTTGAATAAACAAATGTATTTTAATTATGAAACAGTAGCGAAGTCCAGAAGGGGATTATTGCAGTCGGCGACGCCGGTAACTAATTACAAAAAATACAGTAGAACACAGTAGAAAAATAACAATGTATTTTAATTCTACATTAGATATAGTTGAAAGCTATTTCGGCTCAACCATCGTCAGAACAATGCTTAAAAAAACAATCGCTTATCTTAACATATCTGTGTAGAAAAGGTACACAATACACCTTCTCTCCTGTTTTAACGACCTAGCTTGTTTCTTGCTAGCAATAAAACTAAAAATTTGCAAAAATTGTAAATGAAACTAAAAAGCCAGCTATAATCTTACATATAGCACGGAAATTGTCTATTACGGAAACGAAACAGCTCCCCGCAGTGGATTGAGGAATGGCGACCAACATATATTAGTCAGTTCGTTAAGACTTTTTGGGATAGTTGATATCTATTGATTTCCAGCTGTTCTAAAGCCGTCATCTTGCGACCTTTATTAAAAAGATGCAAACACGTAGGCGCTGAGTTTGAATTTATATTATGCGATTCCTTTATAACGTGATTGGTCAATTGTGAATCTGTTTTTTTTATGATGTCATTAACTTTTAAAAACGGACAATAAGTCAAATACAATAAGATAGCCAACGGCAGCCATTCTCCCTTCAAATAATATTCAAAGTATAAAATTACAGTCGTATTAATTCTCTGACTGCTAACGTCTCGACTGTTGAGACGGCTGATTTTACTGTGTTGATAGTTGAAACCCGAAAATATATGAATTAACACATGTAAAACCTTCGTGTACTCGCTAATTTTTGAGTTAATGGATTGCTTGATTTGTCCTGACAAACTCAATAGGATTATTTCAAACCAATATTATTCAATACATTTTGAAGTCTAGGTATTAGAATATCCTTTAAATGCCCAGCAGGGAACGAGTTAAAGGAAATGTAAATAACGGTCTTTTATCGAGTTTTATCAATGACAATTACCTTATCTTCATTAAAATTGAGCAATTGTTGATAGAAAGCACTTCTACCATTAAGGTGTACGTGTTAATAATGGAAATTCGATATAACTTAGGTATTATTGACTGTATAATATATGATTAACTCTGGCCGACGCACACCAACTTCGGAAACAAGCTTTCACAAAAATTGCGCAGAGCTTTCATTGGTTTACATAAAAAAATGATATAAGCGAATATGGAATAATAAGATAAAATATATTACATAATAAAGTTTCAAAAAAATATGAATAAGTACACTCAATCTTCTTTTTATATGATATATTGGATACAGAGAGTGGTGCGTAAAACACATCGCGTAAAAATACTTTCATGTAATTCGGTAAATTGGTTCCAAAAATCAAAATATCGTAAAAATTAAAATAGAAATGAATAAATAAAAATATTGTTCATATTAGAGCAAAAAAAACATTATCGATAGTAAATATACGATGAGAAGTTCGCGATTTTTTCTTTTTGAATTTGAATTTTCCTTGGACTCGATCAATTGAAGAAATGTTTTTTTTTTATGTTTTTTTTTAATTTGAGTTAATGTGTCCAGTTAATCTAAGTAAATTAATTTCGAAAAAAAATCACGTAACAACGAAAAAGCGCGTAAAAACAACGAACATTGTCATTCAAAAACAGCATAAAAAGAGGGCTAAGATATATAATTCATAATTTTACCGAGTTACAACGAAGTCCTATCTAGCCATTAATTACGAAATAATAGTAATTATATAAAAAATATTAACAATTTATTAAAATTTTAAAAATTACCTCATATCTACATAGCCAAAATTAATACGTGTATTACGATTACAGTGGGACGGTCAAGGCTACACTTCAACCCCATTAAGAGGCTCGGCTTCCTAAGGGTTAACTTATCTAGAGTAAGGCCTTTCTTTTATCAGACTAGATAGCTCGCTCATCTTGAAACAAAGGTCGTTTGTGGCCTTGAAATATCTTATGCAATCTATGTTTTACAGTGGCGTCCCCATTAATTTTGCGGAATCATATTTTTAAGTAGTAAGTAACTCCTCTGTAAAGTAAATTCTTCTGTCTTTCTAAAATTATATAAATTGCTGAATTGTAGTGGCCTACGTCATTGGCTTCCGTAACGGATCGGAGGAGTTCGAATCTTAGTGTTTTTTTTTTTTAAAGATCGATTGATTTTGTCCGAAGGCATGAATATTTTTGATGTCTCAGTATACATTTAAAAATCATAGCGAAGATATCCGAATGACTTAAACTCAGTAATGAACGGGAATGACTCGATTACCTCTATAGAAGTATAAGAATCATTTGCTTTCTTACTCGAGTATTATAGATTTTTGTCAAAGGAGTCAGAGAGATTGAGCAGCACAACGAAAGGAGCTCACTGGGATAACAATTGAAGCTGAATTGGGGAAACAAAAAAATGTCTTGTGATTAACTTATTCAAATTGGACCAATAGTTATTCGTTTTTTTAGGCTGTTTTCAATCCAGTCTTGTCAGTCAAATAAACAAATAATAAAAAACACAACATTTCGTACACTAGTGACGTATTTCGAATATTTAGCATACTGTAATGATTAATGTTATATTTTTTGTCGTAGTTACTGTGAATAATCTACATTATGAAATCTACGAAATAATGATGCCTCTGTTGTACAATATGACAGTTTGTATTGTATAAACTGCTGCGGTTTTATATAATAAATCCGACTTGATATTTGTGGTTTCCTGTTTACCGACATAAAATAAGGACTATTATTTATATATTTCTGGAAATAAATAATATTTTTAAGGATATAGATATTATAAAATAAATACATAACATGTTACAATTAATTTTCCCCTATTTAATTTTTTGACATTTTAGAGGGAAACCCAACACGAGACCACATACGAATTCTTTAAATATTATATTTATAATAAATTTTGTGCACCAATTTGTGTATTTTAATTTATTGACTTGTATATTATATGTGAGCTATAGGTGTGTGGTACACAAACACGTACATACTTTAAGTCGCATTAAGGTTTTTTGTTTTTGTTATATTACTTTTCCTTCAAGACTGTAAATCAGTGCTTATTAACCTTTTTGGGCACGGTGAAAAAAATAGCAATGTATTTTAGTTCTGCAAAATTATTTTTAAAAAACATACAGTGGAACCTCAAATAAACCGTTCTCGCATAATACGTTTTCCCGGATGGAACGCTTATTTTTTATAGTCCCGTCAAACTCCCATAAGAATAATGTTAAATAATCCCGCATTAACCCGCAAACCGTCTAAATATTTTGGTCCCGTCACAAATATTATCCCGATTGACCGTTTGTATTGCATATTTCTCCGTATCTCGGCAAGCAAGTTTGACACAGCCAAGTGCAGGTGTTATGTCTAAACACGTTGGAATCCGCTGTACATGTTAGACGTAACGCATTGGACGCATGTGCTATTTTTTGGGTTGAAATCCACACACGCGTATTATTGTATATGATGCAAATACATTTGCAGTTGTTTAAAATTCATAGTAATAATGATTCCCGTACATACAAACTTTTAGTCACAAGTTTAGTAACAAGTCTTTGTTCCGATTAAAGCGCCAAATAACAAAGCAAATGAACATAAAGGACTTTTTTAAAATATAAGTTTTATATACAGTATGTACAAGTAACTAATAAATAAATGTTTTTTACGATTTTACTTGTTTTTTATTATTTGAAGCTTTCTCGCATTCACCGTTTCCCGCATTTACCATTATTTTGTCAGGGTCCCTTGGGAAACGTAAAATCGAAGTTTCACTGTAGTTGATAGCTATTTCGGCTCACCATCGTCAGAATTATGCTTATCCATATATAGCTGTGTAGAAAAGGTACACAATATATCTTCTCTCCTGTTTTTACGGCCTAGCTTGTTACTTTCACACAATAAAACTGGATTTTCAAAAATTTTAAATGAAAAAAAAGGCGGCTACGACAATAAGTTTACATGTGGGACGGAAGTGGTCATTACGGAAGCAAATCAGACCACGCCCCAATAATAGGGTAGGACTAATGGGGATACTATTGTATCAGTTTGTTCGTTAAGATTCGTCAATTATCACAAAGAAGCGAAACTGCAATAGTGAGAAGGCGTAGTTTGTGAGGTATTCCAGGGTCTGGTGATAGGCGCAAGCATGTGCCATTGTAAGATGCCAAAATCAAAATCACGTTAGATATTTTATCGGCTTTCATAACTAAGCTCAAGACATTTTCGAATTTTCACTATTTCGTGACTATTATCATTTTTTCGCGGTACACCACTGCTCCGATAAAAACCCCTTGATCTAGTAGATGCATTTGAATTTAACTTGTCGACTGCCAACGTCATAACTGTTTTGACGGTTGATTTCAGTGTGATGATTGTTTTATATTTTTAAGTGTAGATTGACGAAAATTTGGTATATAGCAGTGGTCGGTAAACTGCGACTCGCGAGTTACACGCGGCTCTTTGGCCCCTTAAGTGTTAATCTTTCACAAAATACCATATACGTGAGGGCGCGATCGACACTTCACATATAGAATTTGCTTATCGCTCATTGTTCACATAAGTGGCTGTCAATCATTGTCATTATTCAATTATATAGAATATGTTTTATCAATAAAAAATATATTTATTGAGTATTTTATCAAAGTTATTCATAGTTAAAGAAATACTTAAAATTGAAAGTTGTAACTGGTGACCTCATCGAATGTACTCTAATCAGTAGTATAAGTGCCTTTATTAAGTTACAGTGTACCTACGTAGTTTTGTATTTTAAGTCCAAAAAATGGTTCTCAAAATAAATTTCAATTGTTTTAGAGTTGATATTTGGCTCAACTGATGAATGAGTTTGCCGACCACTGGTATAATAAAGATATCAACATTAAATTTAAAAAAATACATTATGAGTAATATTTTCTTAATATCAAGTGTAAAATAACTATAAAAATAAAGATTTCTACTGCAAATTTTTCTCATAATAAATAAACGTTTTCGATTAGTAACATATAATTAAAATATTTACTCAATTATTTGTCGATGAGTTTCTATTTAATGACTTCATCGAGTGATGATTTCATTATATTATATTGGCGTTTAAATTTCATCGTTTGAGAAGCACTTAAAAAATACATTCTCAAAGTTTTATTAACCATCGATAATATATCGGATAAATGGTCCACTGAAATAATGAGCATGTAAAGTAGGATTATACGTATTCATTATCAGTATGAAGTATGGCTCGAGGATATAAATTTGCGTTCCGCTACCACTTATAAAGTTTGGTTGAAAAATAATATGAAATATAGTGTACATAAAGCTTGTGTCTGATTGATCCGGCCAAGCCGGAAGGAAGATTTTTTTTTATTAAATACTGTATTTTTATTTTTTGTGAAATAACCAAATCATAAAATAATCACTATGTACTTAAACTCACGTAATCAAGTTCTGCAGTATAGTTTTATTACATATTTACGCCTTGAATTTGTATATTTTATCTTTTATCGTTTCCGAGTACTTACTGTGCTTAATGGTACATATTTAATAAATATGTTTAATGTATTCAATAAAAAAAAAAACGAAAGTATTTTTGTAAAGGTGAAAATTATCAGTTCGTGTTTTTTGAACCACTTTCGACTCGTAATTTTACAATAGTATTCAATGTAAATAGTAAGTTCTTTATTGCATCCGAACTTACAATATTGCTTATGAAGAACATATTGAACGTACAGATTGCTATCTTTGTATCAAAATGAAAGTATAAATGTGATAAAAAAAAATATTATTCGTTTATTATGTATTATATACGGAAAACGTCAGTTATAAGTGTATAATTGATTTTTACCTTCACTTATTTAGTGCAGGCTGTTTTGTTTTTTGATGATAATAAAATAAACCAGCATGCAATATGTGCTGATAAAAATGTATGGAAATTTATATTTTGCATTTAATTTCTTACACCAATTAAAAATTATATAATATTTTACTCGTGTGGCATAACGTAACAAATAAGTAAAAAAGTTTCTTGTGAGAGGATGGTCGTTGTGTTTTATTTTGACGTAGATAAAATAAACATAAGTTTGTATTAAAAATCGAATTGATCGTTTGCATTAAATATAGCATTTTTTCATATTTAAGGTATTCATTATTAAACTTTTGTCGTGGACATGAATTGCTTGTTCTTCCAAAGTGTAGACCCAGTCTGTCAATAGAATGGGCATTAACAATGTTCAACAGTATTGCTTCGTATGTCAACATATTCCATGAGGACAAGAGTGAGTCAGTCGCATACATTTTTTTAATGTATTAAAGTAGATTTTATATAGCCTTGCTTGGTTTGTTATTTATTCCTTTAATTTTCAGCATTACATTTTTTAATGTTTTTGACAAGCTGAAAAAAATAGCAATGTAAATCAAAACTAGTTCTGATGAAGGCGTACGCCAAAATAGCTATCCGTTATATATCTTATAATTTTTTTTGACGTTGCAAAAGCAATAATCTTATAATTTTTAATTTTTGTACCGTGTAATAAATATAAAAAAATAATACCGATGACTAGATATAGTGTATTATATTTAATATGAAAATAGATTTTTTGTATTGTATCTTCAACTAAAATCTGTTCATACATGAAATTTTATTCATTGATTTACCTGCTACTATATTTCGTATGAATGTTTGTAAAAAAAAAACCCGTACAAAAAATTAAAATCAAAGTACAATATTATATTGGGACTTTCAAGGAGCAGCTGCAATTTTCGATATTCCTGTTTGAAATCAAATAATTGGGATAAAAAAAGGATCTGTTATACAAATTTTCGCAAATGGTAGTTTTGAATACGGTATTCAAAACGTTGAATGTATAAGGGTCCAGAATTATGTTTATTTTAAGTACCATGCATTGTAATTGTAGGGTAATAATATGAAAGTGTGTAGCTATACACAATTTTAGATATGGTTATTAATAGCTATTTCGTTTTCCGCCATCTTCAGAACAATAATTAAGCATAATGTAAGCTTAGATTTTATAACGCTCAAGAAGAGATAGATAATTATAGTCGCTTTAAAAATTGTATACATTGTTGAAATATTAAATACGTTATTTTATTATGAGTAGTTTTAAGCGATTAAATTAACCCGATTAGAATAAACCGTGAAAATAAGTTGTTTGAAACTGTATAATTATAAATGATAACGTGAATATTTTAATTAATTAAAACATATGTTTTTAGTACTATTTTCACAATATATTTATGATCGAGACAGGTGACTTTAATATTTTAAATATAATACTTTTACAGCTAGGAGTAAGTGAGCACATAAAAAATGATTTACGTTAGTATCTTATATATGTTTATTATTTTGACAATGGCGAAAGTCGAAACAGCTATCAAGAACTATATAAATATTTGAAGAAAAAAAAATATTTCTTTACTGTATTGTAATAGAGTTTTACCAATTATGTGAAGATTTAATCAATAATGGATGAAAACAATGTATTATATAATACAACACCGAATGACATTCTTTGTAAATCTTGTAATATATGATAGTTAACATATTGGTTTATTTTTGATGATAAAATATATTGTCTAAAAAGTACTAAAATATGTGTTTTTATCAGGGCTGACATAAACAATTCGTCGGATTGGTTGGTTGACCTTTAATTTAATGCACATACATAGAAAAATTAGGAAACGAACCTGATAAAATTATACTTTTTTAGAGTTGTGATGTGTTTATTTTTAATGAATCTACGGCCCTGATTTTTATTATTAAAAATATCGTATCTTTCTATCAACAAGAGACAGTTACATATAAATACACATTAAAAGTCTGTACACCATTAATAAATAATTTATCACGTGTTCAAATAAGAAATGATAGTTAAAATATTGAATAATTAGAACCCTTAATTGCAGTCCCTTCTCATAGAGATAAAATATTCTATTTCGCTATATTTCAAAAGCTTTTTGTGCCGCACAATATTATCTACAGGACAGATAAATTCAAAGTACAAAATGAAAGTGATTTATCAACACTATAACCTGGCTATTAATTGGTCTCAGGTGGTGATGCTAATTACTAGGTGCAGGTGAGAACAAGATGCTTTGCAAACACGGAAGATAAAAGAAATAAATACGGTTTCACTTTTGACTTACAGCGATAATTATAAGTCCGCTTGATCAGAATGTATGTTTAGCTATAGAATATCATGACAAAAAGAATATTTCCATATATTTTTTCACTCACGACCCGGATGTCACCTTTCATGAATTCTAGTACACGGATGGACAAGAACTAAATGTGAATAAACGGTTAATATCATCTGTATATATATAAAAAAAAAAAAAACTACTAACTAAAATTACAGTCTCTAAGTTTATTAACTTAATAGATATTTGAATTCACTTAAATAATTACTGATATGATATTGGTGAAATAACATTTTATAATCATTACAAACTAAATGACTATAAAATGAGAGGCTTAAACAATAATTAAGTATCGTAAAAATGTAATGAAATTTAATTGAACTTATTATGAATGGATTTTTAACTTATTTCGAGCTAAATTGTTCAAATTATTGAATTATTGAAAAAAAATCACGTACAAGAGAGAATAATGATATATTGATTGAATTTGCATTCACTTGGTAGAACTCCATAATGACACGGTGAAAAACTGCAATGTATTTCAGTTATAAAAAAATATTATTTTTTAAAATATAGTTGATAGCTATTTCGGCTCACGTCATCGTCGGAACTCTGCTTAGAAGAACATTTGCTTATCTATATATATAGCTGTGTAGAAAAGCTGCACAAAAGAGAGGAGGTTCAAAGAGAAGATGTATTGTGTAATTTTGTAGAACTAATATACATTGCTATATTTTTCACCGTGTTAGAATAATGATAGTTTATTTGTTCATCCATTCAAAAAAACAAAACACTTTTTTTTATTTTAAAATTTGATCCATTGATTGAATTGGCATTTACTTGGTAGAACTCCATTATAACACGGTGAAAAAATAGCAATGTATTTTACTTTCACAAAATTATTTTGAAAAACTAAAATAT
This sequence comes from Himalopsyche japonica, assembly GCA_028555115.1. Classification (NCBI taxonomy): domain Eukaryota; kingdom Metazoa; phylum Arthropoda; class Insecta; order Trichoptera; family Rhyacophilidae; genus Himalopsyche; species Himalopsyche japonica. The sequence goes on from JAHFWJ010000198.1 coordinate 79,315, forward strand.
ATTGCTATTTTTTAACCGTGCTAAATTTGATCCAGATGTATATGTCGCCTTATATTCGAGATTCAATAAGAGCCTCTTTTTATGCTATACGGTTTATCAAATTTAAATTGTTGAATCATTGTACAATTACACACGTTTTATTACTAACGACCCTGGATTCGCCTTTCGACGTATTCAGGCATTCTATCACACGGATGCAACAGAACTGACAAACAATAAACAGTTATTATCGGTTATATACCAAAGGAGTCATTTATAAAGGAAAAACAAAACTTAAAAAGCCAATCATGTAGAATCGTGCAAAGTTTCAACAATTCAAATTTGATAGCGAAATTCCATGAAGCACCAGCACCAATATCATGGTATGTATTTATTCAATGAAATTATGGATTTATTCCATTTTAATAAGTCAGTTTTTTTTTAAATTTTACACTTGAAAGGGTAAGAAAATATAATGGCAGTAGAAATTAAACGACTTGTTTATAAATTCGTATAAAAATATTGCATTTATACATTCATTCACAAAGTCTATCACATCAATTTGCGACTTATAGACCATACACCATACAGTTTGAGGACCGAAAATCGGACTACTTATAAAATTTGATAAATATTGAATACCTACATTGTATTGTATAATACAAATTTTGAATAAAACTATTTAAGGTAATGTTATTTTGAATGTTCTGCTGGAAATATCACAACACAATATATGTAACAAATCGAATTGTTATTTTTTATCCGATATAAAGAAGAAACAATAATATATATTTCTCTGAACAAAGGTCAAAGTTTGTTATGCCCTGTAGCTCGTGCCGCATGTCAAAAACTGATAGAAAATTTTTCTGCGGTTCATAGTCAGACATGTTCAGTCAACCGAGACAGCTGAGAATTAACAGAGCTTTCTGCTCAAATAGCCGATAACATATTTTTATAACCTGGTTACTTATCGACCAAGGGGGAATTGAATTGAAAACAGTATGTTTTGAAGTAGGGTGCCCAAGTATTTATTTTTTTAAATTAGTAAAATGTTTTAAAAAAATGTGGACGTTAGGTATAAATGAGGTTTTCTGCTGTTCACCTACGTTACTTTCTTCTTATCTCGAACATTTATTTTTTATATAACGTTTGACAAAAAATCTTAATAGTGTGAAAAAATAATATAGTATATAGGCAATTAAAGAACAAGTTGATAATTTTCTCAACAGTAAGTCACTTCTATAGGGAGATATAACCAATAGGTCTATCGTCTTTGCTTATATCTTGATACTCCAGAAGGATGGAATATTCGTCAAGTCATTTTACCGCATGGCAATGTTATACTATATATTGATTAGCTTTGTAAGCGTTTATTGCCAAAATGCTATTTTTGATTGGGTTATTAAGAAATAATTATCCATTTATAATATATAATCAATTTAGAATTTATTTCGCTATTCAGCTCGGACAGTAATCGATTCTAGAAGTGCTTTAAAAACTCTACAACTATATTAAAAATTTAACTGTAGACAGAATTTATTTAAACGTTAAATGCATGTTGTCTTCATTTGTGTAGAAATATATTTTGATATACTTGTCATAAATTTACGTGTTGTTATTAACCTTATACCATAATTATTCTCAACATTCATTGATTCTTGGTCTTCATGTTTGAGCAAAACAATCTAACTGTTTTTTAGCTGTTGCAGTTTATCAATCTTTCAAAATCATAAATTTTAAGGTAAATTTATAAATAAAATTCAAGCATTCAATGGTTTCTAAATATCGCAAGAAATGACACGCTTTAAACCCGATCATAAATGTATTTTTTTTTTTATTAAATTTTCAATTTTAACTCATTGTTTTGTTACTTTATGTCCCAAATCTTTTAATGCTGCTTAATTGTGTGGAGACCCTACAATTTACGGATAATGGAACAGTAAAAAGAAAAAAGGGGACCATGCGATAGATTTCATACAACACACGTGTTTAATTTGCCTCTATTATCCGATCCAAAACATAGAGTTGAAAATAACTAAGGGCACCTTTGAAAAATGCTTAATTTTAATTAAACACCAGGTGAGTGCACTTTTAAATATTTTTATTAGTGAATTTCCAGCACGTGTTAGATGGCTGCAGAAGACATTATTATTCGAATGAATGGAATGCAAATTGCAAAGATAAACATCAGCATTTATTGTCGGGATATGTATGGCCAATATTTCCATCTCGTTCAACAGCTGATGTGTTTATTTTACAATAACTAACATTTACGTTATACCCGATAATATGTCAGAAATGTAAATAATAGGGCGGGGGTTTAAAATATAATAAGTGATTATCAACACTGTAGTAAAGATAATGATATCGTCCCCCGCAAAAAGTGTCACAATCCAAAATTAAAAAAAAAAAAACGTATTTTATAAAATTCTTCAAATCGATGCGAGAAAGCTGAATTTACGTTATAGTTTTTTTGGCAGATTATTAACGGAAATCCAAACGTATATAATTCTCGTTTTTTTAATATTGTAGATTTTTTCATACTTGTTATACTGAAGCTAATTTCATCAAATGATAAATGTCACTGCATTTGTTGAGTTGTGACACTTTTGAATTGTGCTATAAATATTAATGTAGATTAGTCTAAGCCCCAATCGGTTGATTGTATTTATTTATTTCTATTTAATCATTTTTGTTTAAATTTATAATATGCAGTTTCTTAATATTTTTATTTATAACAGTCTTCTATAAAACGTATCAATTCAAAATCTACAAACGCACTTACCATTACTTGGTATGTCAAAAACAACCTGATCTCATTTGATAGCTAAAAATGTCATAATAACAATGACAGCACATTGGAAAGGCAAATCGAATCATATTTTTATTTTAGAAAACATAAATTTTATGTCAAAAAACACCATAACTTAACCAAATTTTATATTATTCTTTATACGCATTATGACGTGATCTTTCACTTTCCACTCTTCACTAACATATGAATATTTAATTATAAGATATAGCAAACACGTAGCACTTTTATTTCTTCCAATATTAATGTGTTTAGTCTACAAGCCGGTGTTAATTTTTATTTACATTACATTTCGCGCCATTATCGTTTTGCAATATGAACAGTTCGCTTCTACGAATACGCAATGAGATGCATAAATACACCAGTGGATATTATATCTTGACATATCGGTTGACATTAATTTATAATATAAAATTATTATTGCGATATGGCAATATATAAGAAAAGGGCAAATTTTTCTTTGAGTCAGAGCTAGAAATGGAAAATATCATTAACCATAATGTTTGATAATAAAATTCAGTGAAAATACAATAGTGGTTGGTTTTTTTTCTTATTATATTGACAGTTATTTAAGCCGATCGGCGTGACAGTTTTTCATACAAACAAAATCTGTCCGCTTTGCTATTTTTCAAGATGTTCTCTTTCCACATAGAGCTATAAATATACAAATAAAAAATAATTGGGTTGGCTTTTATGGAAGCTAGATGCATTAGGAATGTTTGACAACATTAAAAAAACACAAAGAAATGTCCTATGTTGTCACAATCACCTTAACAAATATATCCCTACCAAATAACTATCTCGTAAATTGCCATTACCGTGACGTAACGAGGCAACCAATCAAACTCAAACGAACAAGGCTATTACTGTCACGTGTCATGGAGTGTCAGATTGCAATGCCGCGCGATTGGTGCAAAGTTCAGTGCGAAGTTAGACGCGAGTTTAGCACGCAGTTTCAAACTGATATGTAAACATTTGGCGGGATCGGAATAAATTTGAAGGGTTCGAAAAATCGATGTTTTAAGCATTTAAACCTAATAGTTTTGACAGTTTTATGGAGGTAGTAGTATCAGGACGAATTGGGAAATATTTTAAAACCAAAATCAGTCCTTTATGCAAAAGATTGCCTGTATTATCGATGTTTGAATGTTCGCATGCCAACGTCTGGGGCGCTCGCGCACAGGCCTTGCATATTGCCGTGCCGTGCCGTGAAAAATATTGTAATATTTTTCATAAAATTTGAATCTCAGTGCAATAGTTTCATAAAATGGGTTTTCGACCGGGCTGTGGGTTTGTTAAAAAAAACACTACTCCAATTAAACCTTAACAACAAAACAAACTTTATTTTCGTCAGGTTTTTACTACCTTTAGCAATTTATATTCAATAAATAAAAAATCAACCAACCAATCCGGCAATTGTACATTGAGATATTCGTCAAAATCGTATAGTCGAAAAACGTCGTAGTCACTCGTTTTTATCAACTCCGACATTGACCAAAACACCACGATTCCAAGACTCCGACTTTACAGCCGTAGTCTACAATAAATTTACAGTTTTCCACTATGATTAATTTCAATTCATATAAATTTCTAAATGAAATCTTTGTATATTTCTTGATGTTTCATTGTAGTGATTTATTTATGGATACAATCAAAATTTGACTCGATCGATCAAATATTCCAGATTGTTGTTGCTTGATTAAATATTTAAATTTATCAACCTTATGTTTGCTATCATATCTTACGAATCTTAATTTTGAGAGGGAAATTGTAGCACGTTGATATACAGTTTTACAACATTTGTTTATGAGCTCGCAGTTCAGCAATAGGTTAATAAAACACTAAAAGATTTTCTAGTGTTTTAGTGGTTCTCATGTGCGACCACCAGAGAATTTTGCTGCGGCCACCAACAGATTTAAAGTAAAAATTGATATTTAAAAAAAATGCGTTTTTACAAATGAATTTGCAAAATTACTATTATTTTCAAATTGATTGAATAAACCTGAATTATCCAGCATTTAGTCGAGTTTAAGTAAAGGACCGTTTTAATAATAAAACTGTTTAAAAAAATTTGTCGAAGTTATACGTTGACCATGAATCAAGTCAATATAAAGAATTAACAACAATTGCTTTAATAATTTTATCGATTTTACTTATACAACTGTATATTGTGAAAGATCATTCAGTGTAATGCACTATGTACAAAATATATATCGAAATAGTTTTTATCACATTTGGTACGGCCACGAGACATTTCCTTAGGACCGCTGATGTTTATAATGCGGCCACAGTGAAATTTCACGTAAAAACTTACTACATTATTCTACGATAACAATTGCACAAGAAAGCTATGTTTTTATCGGAATATAATGTTTCGGACAGAAAATACGATTACCCCAAAATAAAGGGTACAGAGTTTATATTAGGTAAAAAACGACATTAATTCCGGGATTAACTAATATATTATAAATTATAAACAGTCAAAACTGTTGGATGCATTTGCGCCCGAAGCGAGCCTTTGTCTATATAAAAGGATGTAATTTAAAGGGGAGGAATTAAGGAAGGTATGAAAATTAGCATTCTCCTTGGTCAGGACGATCAGAAATGTTCATTTGCATACAATGGATACGGAAGACGCATCTTCACGTCCAGTGGCGTGGTGACAGTGATATTAGTGGATACTAAAATCTGTATAATGATAGATCTGTGATAGAAAGATTTGAAAATAGTGTATTTATTGAAGTTCACGTATTCAATGTTATTTATTCTACCGCATTTAAATTAATCATTACCATCATTTGGGTTGCAACACAATTTCAAAATACAAATAATATTGAATGACAAAATTTATCAAATTAAGTCCACCAAAATATATTTAAATAATAACAAAAAGTTAAGTTCTATTTCTATAATATATATTCAGATCAGCGATAGTAAGACTGCGGCCTAAATAGCTCTTAGTTTTTAAGTTAGTTTTCAACATGTTTTCTATATTGTGTTGCAACCTGTCAGTTAGCAAGTGGGTATGAGCGGTGTTGTTTATTGCCAAAATATTTAATATTTTGTTCTTATGCTGTTAAGTATTCTTTAATAAATAAATAGATATTCACAAAAAATAAAATAGTTTTATTTTGACATGATAATACATACATGTGTATGCAGTATAGTATGTGTTACATTTGCAATTTACTTTTAATATGTTGCGGCTCACGTAGAAAAGCAAAAAATCGGAATTCGGCCCCGAGGAAAAGACGTTTGAGTATGGCTGATTTAGATCAGAACCGATTTCGAAAGAAACGAGTTAATAACTACCAGGTATATGAACAAATAATTTAAAACTAAACAAATAATTTAGACGCATTTATAGAAAATATATCTTAATGAAGTAATTTTTTTTACAAATAAAAATTGATGGTCTCCTTGAAAATAAATAAACATTAATTTGTGAATAAAAATAAAACCAATATTATATTTATTTATATCGTTTTAGAGTAGCTTCATGATCTGAGCTTTACACAAAAGTAGAATATTTCAAATAAAAGATTCGCTTTTTTTTCGTAAGCCATAAAATTTATGGAATGCATTTGTTGCTTCGGTCTGTCTATCTATAGCCTTGCAACTAAAGCTTACATTATATAGTTTACTCAATACAATTGAATGAAATAAAACAAACTCAAGTTAGCGCATATCAACTGATATAAATTATTGAAATATATTAAGAATTTAATATTTAATAATCGATTTTTTTAAGAGAACATAAAATGATTATTTTTGTCGTAAGAACAAGTGTTCGTTTATCGAAAAGTGAAATTCTTTATTTATTATAAATCAAAAATTCACAACTTGACATAGAAATCACGATCGCTTACTATTTTGGTTTACTATGTATACTAAATTAAAAAATATGTTTATTTATTTATTTCGATGGGGAGCAAACACTACACGCCACTGCTTAAAAATCCATTGACTAATGATCAATCGATGAACAAAAGCCGACGTTCTGTAGGGTTATATTTATTAACATAAAGACAGTTTGATCCCTTTGAAACGTCTGAGTGACATTCATCATCATCATCAGCCGGGGTCGATCCAGTGCTGGGTAAAGGCCTCCCCATGCTTTTTTTTTCAGGGGGGTTATTTGGACATAGCAACATCACGCTGCCCAGGCGGGTGGTGTTCGGTTTTCTGTTTGGGTTTTCCTTCCCATAGCCAAGAGAACACGGCACGCGGTGTTCCCGAGCGGTCACCCATCCAAGCACTATCCGCGTCCAATGCTGCTTAACTTCGGCGATCGCACGAGAGCTGGTGCTTTCAATGTGGTATGGTCGTTGGCTGAATGACATTATCATCAATTTTATTCACGATCCTTGATCTAAATGCCGGAAACGTATAGCCATTGATTTGTAAGTATCGGAGATGAATACATTCTGTAAAAATTGTTTCATTCACAATGCACATATATTTAGAGTGTTTTTGTTGTAAAACATAGATAAAAAAAAATATTATATAATTATTTGTCACGCGTATGAAGTACGTTGGAAAACTTTACGACAAAATGACAAATCATTCAAAAATATATATGTTTACTTATAAGCTTTGAAATTACGTGTATTATTACAACGTGAATGCTTTTACTATGCCTTATTTGAAAAAAGATTGAATTTTTAACCATTTTCAATTTAATATCATTTTAAATACAAATATTTAATTTATGATATCGACTGAAGGTGCTTAATGAAATTTCAATACCAACTTTGAATTTTTCATCAAACAACAAACAAGTTGAATCGTACAAAGTTGTAACACTTCAAGCAAATATCTAATTTTTATTTGCAGTGTACAGTACAGCAAGTAATTAAACAATCATATTAAAAGCATTCATCTTTTAACTCGAAAATGATCGAATGTGACATATTCATTTTGAATAAATTAAAATAACTTGAATGAAGACTTCTGTTGTGTAAATTATACAAACAACTGCAGAATATAAACAAAACATGTCTTATAGTGGTTGAAATATAAAAATAAATAATGTTTTATTTATTTACTTCAATAGATCAAAGTTCTACGTTATAAATAAATGCTTCATAATTGCACAGAGCTATTCAATAACAATATTATTCAGACAGCTTATATCTAAAACAGCGATAAAAGACTGTAGGATTAATATTTTTTTCACATACATACTAAATGATGTATGCATTTAAAAATAATAAGGCTTGTGTTTTTAATATTGTTCCTCAATGCAACTATGAACTATGTAAATGTAAATTCTTCAGTGAACATGTTTATATTACGGGTCGAAATAAATAAACTAAATGAGAGATGATTTTTTCAACATTATTCATATATGCTTGTTCTATCACATCGCCCTTTTCAGGCCAAAGGGCGTTAGTGGCATTTCGCTAATATTACGAAGTGACAAAATATTGTTTCTTTATCACTTTTCTCCATATATTTACACGGAAAGAATTGATAAGGAATCGAAATTGTTCTCATTGACACGATATTTTTTCATTCTTTTTGCTTTCCTAAATATTTAAAATTTTTGTCATTAACACCTCTTTGGCTTGGTAGGGATGATACGAAGAAGTTGAAGATTTTACTTGAAATCATTTCAGCCCCTAATCTGTTAATAATGTTCCCTTGAGACGTTAAATTGAAGTGTTGTGATAGGTGATCCTCAAAAATAAAAGAATATTGACAGAGTATTGATTGAATTGGCATTTACTTGATAGATCTCCATTATAACACGGTGAAAAAGTAGCAATTTATTTTAGTTATAATTTTTTTCAGCCATTGAACTAGTTCCGACGATGGCGTGAGCCGAAATAGCTATCAACTATACCTTTTTAAAAAAAATGTAGAACTAAAATACATTGCTATTTTTTCACCTCGTAATATTGACAGTGCTCTGGCTTTCGTGTTTGAGTTATTTTTTGAATAAAAATGTATCCTGAATTGTCTTGATATTCTTACTACAATACTACTGAATCGATTTTTGAAACACAATATCCTTTATGCGGCTCAGCAAGGAGCGGGTTGGTAACCACTGGCGAAACGCCTTATTCAAGACTTGTGTTATCATTGTTATTCAAATCGTAATAAACAAAGCAATGGATTGATAATTTTCAAAATCTGAAATATTTTGATTAGAATTTTTAATAAAATAATTACGTTGCAATTTTTATGCAATAAATTAATTTTATGACTTAATTTGGCAAGCGTAGCGACAGTTCGTGATCACTGAAATAATATTTATACAGTATAAATTAAATGTGTGTAATTTTTATCACACAACGCGATGCATTGTCGGCACATCAAGCAGAAACGATAATTATTGCAATGATAGTGGTTAGTAAATACTTGTGTTGTTGTAAAGACAAAAGAAAATATGCCAGTCTCAAGAATATAAAAAATGTGCAACCTTTTTATATATTATGACATATACATGATTAATCTGAGAAGTAAAACAAATATTTATTTTAAAAACAATGGCAAATATGGAGTGCCTATTTGAAAGTCTTCAACAATGAGTTTTCAGTAGGTATCATTTTAAAATAAATCCAACTTAGAATCTTATGTATGTGAAAACGAAATAATAGTTAGCTTAAGGTAATTGATACATAAAAAATATAAAATATTTACATAAGCTTTCATTTCTGTAATAGGTAAGACCGATGTCGTAATTGCTGAGTTTTGTAGATCAAAATCTCCAACTTAAATGATTTCGATACCGGATAATTTAAAGATTATTGAATATAACACTATTGTTGCATCTTAAAATGTATTATTACAATTATTAATTGAAATAATCCGTGGAAGAAAAAAAATCACATTAGGTATATTAAAAAATGACTTTTTTAGTTTACTGTTATTTGTGCATGTGTGTGTATATAATATACAGAGTGTTCGGGATAAATTTGACATATTATTAATTAATTATATTTTTCCGTAAGTTACAGGTATTAAAACACACTACTCGTCGTTTAAAAGTATGGAACCTTCTTCATTCATATACAAGATGTCAGAAAGGATGGATAGCTGGAACCCACCTGAATCGTGGAAGAGAATAACTTGCATCATGATGATTCGTGCCGGCCATTAAAATAAGGATATTATGACTGCTGCCCAATGCTCCCTGAATGCACGCAGAATAATAGATGGCTTGCATACAATACAAAGGACATTCCTCGTGTAATGCAGACTAAATTTCCCCAAACTGTTATGGTTTTCGGATGTGTATCCTCTGAAGGCGATGTGATGCCTCCGCATTTTTTCCAAGAGGGCTGACTTCAGATGGCTACGTGGAGTTGCTAAACACTGTAGTCAAGCCCTAGATAACAAGGGTAGCCAATGGTAGGCCGTATGTATGGCAGCAGGATTCGGCCCCTTGTCACACCTCTGGGAAAAGTCAAAAATGGTTGTCTGAAAATTTCTACAACTTCATCAGTCCAAATGTTTGGCCTCCAAACTCCCCAGACCTTAACCCCATGGATTATTTTGTATGGGGCGCAGTTGAAAAAGACACCAATCGCACATCCAGTAATACAAAAGCCCAGTTAATGGAAGATACCAAACAGTTTTTGCGGCCCTTCCTAGGGAGACTGTAGCAACAGCCTGTTCGAGGTTCCGAAGCAGGATTGAAGGTGTGATCGATGCTAATGGTGGTTATTTTGAGTGAATCTTGTTTATAGTATTGTAATTAACTCTGCCTGTAATGTTTTTGGTCAATTCATTAAATTTAATAGATACAAAGAAGATTTTCTTTTTCCTTACGAAACTGTCAAATTTATCCCGAACACCCAGTATATGTCTTTGGGTATAGTGTTCACGTGAACCGGATTCATTGCTCAGCTCTGCAGCGATTTACTTATGTCGATAACAAAAAAATCAATAGATAAGGGAGAATCGGAGAATTCTGACGCTAGCGTGACATAAATCATAACGCTCCATAAATTTAATATCCAATTCAATATATAAAACTATCAGTTGATAATGCTCGCGATGAGCGAAACCGGGCCTGATCAAAAAATATATTGTCGAAATAAGTACTAAAAAAATATGTTTTTATTATTTAAAATATAAAATTATATTGAAGTTGAATAGTGCTTCCCTTAATTTTGTTACTGATGGTAAACTGGCTAGATATTGGTAATTATCAGGATGATTAATTTTTTATATTTCTATCAGACATACTTATTTCATATCATCAATTCGTTATATTAATATGCCCATACATATATATGCTTGATTCATACAACCGCATTAATAAATACGTACATTTAAAAACCCATATCGCAGAAAACTGTCTTAAAATGAAAATTAATGTTTAGCTTTCATTTAAAAGTTGTCTACAGTATAGTTTTATCAAATATAATATTTTCTTCTATTTTTACAAAACATATTGTTTCTACATTTGACTAAATAAACTGACAAACGAGTGACATCTCAGTATGGTAAATTAGTGTCGCTCTAAAGCGATCAATCAAGTAAACCATTTTAATAATAAAAACTCGAGGTATGGGGGAAAATTCGTGGTTTGTAGGCTAAAAACATATTTTGTAAGCCTGAGAAGAATAATTAATATAGATTTGGTGAATAGGGTTTTCAATCGTCGTGAAAGTGATGGAGGGAGGTTTGGTGCTGTCACTACTGTCATCCAAAATCATTATATATTTATTCAGTGCTTTCCAAACTATACATCGTAGGGCACACATATAATATTTAAGCATGTATATTTTTTATGAATTGTCATATATGAACATGTTTTACTTTATTTCAGTACAATAAAAATACTCCAGAAGAATTGCCATTTCTGATGTCGGGTTCGACAAGTTTGTGAAATATATTTATCGAGCATGCATTAACTATGTAAAACATTACAAAAACGTCAAAAATGGTAAAGAATTTAGTTCTACATATTTGATGAATGGTTTTTGGTTGCTATTTCGACTTCTGCCATAGTCAGAAATATGACCTAACTAAAATTGAGTACTGCTCTGTTTAATTGTTAAGGTGTTTAATGTCAATACTTGGTGGAAAGACATTACATTTTAAATAATTAAACAATCAAACAATTTTGGAAATAGAATATTAAAAATAGTGCCAAAAAATGTGTTTGTATTGCTTAAAATATGTTGCTACACTTCGTGTTTAAGAATAGATAAAAAAAAAAGGATAGATATACAGTAATATAGCGTCATGCTCATTCTGTCATCGTGACTTTAGTGTATGATATTTAAGTGAACAAATTTTCAAAGAAAACAAACTCACATATATAATATAATAACACGGTGAAAAACAGCAATGTAGTTTAGTTCTACAAAATTTATAAGATATATAATTTGAATTGTTACAAATTTGATATTGAAATTTCATCAAGCACCTTCAGTCGATATTATAAATTATAAGATTGCAGTCACTAATCAATCATAGTTCACATTTATGATGAAGGTGTAAGCCGAAATAGCTATCAATTATATATTACATAATTTTTTTAGAACTAAAATACATTGCTATTTTCTCACCGTATTATAATGGATACTCAATCAGCCAACTATAATAGTTAGGTAAATCGTTAAAATAAATAAATGAATTGAAATGACACCGTGAGTTATTTGTAATTGTAAGGAGGCTGTAGCATGATTTTGTGTACCGGACGTGTTAACAAGTTTCAGAAGCACTGTATCTTACTTAAGACGGACATGATGAACACTTTGCACTCAGAAATGCGAGTGTAATCTGTTATACACGATTGAAGATCCAGTTCGGAGAATTTACATCGGAAACAAAAAAGATAAGAAGTATCGTTAATTTTGTTTATTTGTTGTGAGTTTGGTATCATTGCAACATAACATAAATATAGAAAGATGAAGTGTCGAGTGTCTCGCAATGCACTGTTATATGAAAAGAGAAATTTGTCTCAAGAAAAAGTACCTATATACGGAGATTCTTTTAAATTTTATTTCGAGTAATCGAGTACAGGTTATCCTCGACTTACGGCCGAGAAACGCTCCTGGTCTTTGGTCGTAAGCCGGATTGGTTGTCGAGTCGAGTCAAGTCGAATTTCATACAAAATTTGTATGTATTTACTTAAGTTTTTTTTCCTATATCTATTGCATTTCTCTTTTTTGTCACATCTACTCCGCTTGCCAGTCATTATGGATACGATTTATTGATTATTCGCTTCAGAAAGTAAATGTGTATACTTATTATTTATATTTTATTATATTAGTGTGTATCTATGTCTAAGTTCAAAAACTCTGTGTCAACTGAATTATGTATACATAATTAAAAAACAACGAAAGGAAGAAGTAAGAGATAAACGACATTCTTCGCGCACATCCGCGATCTACTGACCAGCATGAAGTATTTATGGCAGCATCTTTATTAACGCATGAATCAGGGTTGACAAAGGCACCGTAATGCATTTTAGCAAAAATGATATTTCTAGGACCATCTGTATACAGATATTGTGTAACGATTTGTGTTAAGGCATGTTTTCATTGATGAATCATATAACGAGTATATCGAGAAGCCAAACAGACGGTAAGAACACTTTGTGCTTAAAAATAAGTTTAAATATAAAAGAATAATTCATAAGGAAACTATTGATAACTAATAATATAAACCTGCTGGTGGTTCACCCAAAGACGTCTTCTAACGGGGCTGTAAAGTCGTTAAAAAAATGTTTTTTATTTCTATTTTTCTTTTTTAAGTGTATTAAATTAAAGGTCAACTAACCAACCCGGCAAATTGTTCATTGAGATATTTTTCAAAATTGTATTATCGAAAAAATAGTCGAAATCGCTCGTTTTTGATAACTCCGATTTCGACTCTACATCACTGATTCTATAATAATATTGTACATACTCGAAAATATGACGAAATAAAAAAAGTAGTACATACAATTTTTTTAAAGTGTATACGACCATTACTTATCATATTTTATAATATTATGGTATAAAACTGTAGGTTAACGGTTAAAATTTTCATCAATAGTACTCGACTCAAGGTAAAAGTAATTAAACCAATCAAAAAACGCTATGCTTAACGTTTTCATTCATATTACTAACTAAAAAATAGCGTTAGATAAAACAACCAACAAAAACAAAAATAGTTTCCAATCTACAGCCGATATGACATGATAAAAAAACCAAGTCAAACAAACCAGAAATCGACCATGAACTTTCAAGAATGGCAATCGTTTAACAACATTATGTAATCGATGTTTTCGTTTAATTTATTTTGAATGTTGCGACCATGGATCTTAATCAAAATTACTACAACATATATAAATAAATATATATTTTATTCACATAAAATTTAACTTTGCAGAATCTTAAATGACTTACACAATATTAATTATAAAATGTATACTACTGACAATGGTAATAAGGTTTGCGAGAGTAGTATGAATTATGGCCAAAAACCTAGACGTTTCAATGTATAGTGACACAGGGTTAACTAGAGGACACGAGACTTAACAAACAACCTTACGTAAGATCTTAAATGTGAATATGTCAATATTTGAAATTGATCTTCTTAGACGCAATAAATGAGGGAGAAATTTATGCAAAATGGGTAGAACCTCCGCTCAATAAAATACATTATAGCAGAGATTGGCAGTTTGTCAAGTAAGAAGGTCCAAATTGTCATGGTAACAGGACATTAAAGGTACCAGAGAGCCGCATATGTGTAATAAACATATTTTAAAGGATTTAGATTTTTAGGGGAAAAAAGTTCGAAATGTGTTATTGAAAATTTCAATTTGAATGGTGACCTTATATTGTTTTTTTTATCTTTTTAACTTATACAATACACTTTTAAGGTGTTAACTGTAATATCTTGATAGAAAGCTATGATAATTGAAGCATAAAAAAAATATTTTTAGTATTATTTTTTAAATATATTTTATGATCTGTATCAGTTGATAATTCTCGCGATGAGCGAAAACGGTCCTGAACATAAAATATTATACATTGTGGAAATATTACAAAACAATGATACATTATAAATTAAAATATGGCTATTTATGTAAAATTTTGCGTTAAAAAATTCGTAATGCGAGTGTAAAATTTTCTCATTCGTTATTCTTAACGAGTATTTCAACATATGATGGACTTATAATCTGGCGTTATTTTTGATTACACATAAGTAATTATTTAATTTTACTATTTCCTTAATATTTTATTTCATTTAGATATATATTTTAATGTTACATTGTTGTTAGAATACTTATCATTGTGTTTTATTTGTGAACTATTATATATGATCATTTGATTCACTCAATCTGTAAACAGTAGTATAAAAGACGTTAAAAACACTCATGTGAAATTCAAATATAAAGCAAAATTATTGACTGTTCTGGGATTGAGCCCAATCTCATCTAACCTTTACGTGAAAGCTCTTGTCATTGGATAATCAAGTGATGTCACAGAAAGTGTAAATTCATGCTTATATTGTCCAGAAAAAGTTAATTATGTTTTATATTGTATTATAATTCTATTGATGTAAGATATAATAGTATGAATGAGTTATTAATTGCAAAATTGATATTTGTAAAGTTATAAGGTATTGAATTTAAGATCATAATAATATGCGCTTAAAAATCGATGAGAAAACTATGAACCGGATTATGTTGCAATTTGCAACGTCAAGAATAATTATCACATTTTTTTTATTATATCGTTGATTTTTTCATCATCTGCTAATTTTATATTAACCGCAATGCTGTGATAGTGATATGAAATGTTAACAAAATAATTATATGTATTCAAAAGTCATAAATACACAAATAATTTAAATTGGTACAGTCTTCCTTTTAGGCAAAATTGGAATCAGTATTCGCGTAAGCTCAATTCATACGTATGTCAACATCTGAAGCAATATTGTTGAGCGCTTTGCCAAAGCTCTTTGGAAAATAATAATCATTGACATGTTGGATATTAATTTCGGGAGAAAAAATAATTCATATCAATGATGCTTTACATCTTTAATTTTGACACTGCCAAGAACGTCAGATTATTCATTTTGATCTCGCGTACATCAAAATAAATAATTTGTCCGCGTACATTTTTGTTCCTACGCACAAACGTCTAAGCAACAAAAATAAATATCTATATACAAAACGACCTATCCTGTTGCGCGCTTATTATAATTGAATATTGTGTTAATTTTGCATTATAATTACCCGTATAAAAAATACATTGGTAATATTTTTGAATGTTCAATATTTCTTTTCCATGTTTCACTAATTTTGAAGGACTTTGGGAATACATGAAAGTTCATCACCTATAACGTATTAAAAATCACATATTTTCTATCGATTTGCTGTTTTTTCTTCACATATATATATTTACACATATGCATATATCGGTTTTGTTTGGCAAACGAACAAAAGCGTTTTGAAAAAGGTGAAATTATGCGAGGGTAGAAAATATTTTGGTTTGATTCCTTACTTGGAATAAACGTCAAAAGAGATTCAAATACCGGCAGATGATCGAAAACAAGACCGAATAGGAAGTGAAAAGTTTTCGTTACTTATTTATTACGAAGTGAAAATAAATTATTTCATTGAAACAGATTAAATATTTTAACAACGTAAATTAATAATTAGATTCCCAAATCGATTCATAACACAAAGAAAATGATTTTATATTGTTGTGTGTGTTTATAGAAAATGAATCAAAATAATAAAAATAACGTAATATGATAAAAAAAAAGAAAAAAATTAACAACAAAAAAGGTTTACGTTTGTGTTTAAGTTAAGAAAAGCAGACCGGGGGCCTGTAATAATAATTTGAAATACAAAAAAAAGGTCAAGAAAAAGTCATTCATCTTATAGGTCTCAATGAAAGAGTTAATATATTCACATAATTACAAATGTTCTACATTCGGAAAGGAGCAAGGTCTTCTCTAATAAAAACGCCATTTGGTCACCTGATTTCTGTAAGAAATTCGAAACAGTCGCCCACGTATAATTCACGTCTCCGACTTCCATTTGTAGAAGTGTTTAAATATAAAATGGCAGCGATGCGATCTTAAAACACGTCTCATTGTTTTGAAATCCATATCAAACGATAAGCCCAAAATTAGGGCTTTGACTGTAGTAGATAGGGGTTTCAATGACGGTATTACGATAACTGAGGACCCGGGAATTATAGCTGTTTCTTCAATACTGAAATATAGTACTTCGATATTTAAGAAAAATTTATCAATGAATCGCTAAGAAAACATTCGTGAAAATTGTTTGCAATGAGTAAAAGTCAAACTATATATTTTTCATTTACAATTAGTATTTTGAATATTAAATACACCAGAGGTCAAATAAAGATGCTTCGAAAATACGTGAAACACTCATTTTACTTAACACAACTAATGATATGATAAAATTAGTAGTTTGGATGAAAAAATATTTGGAAATTTGTACCAAGTGTTGAATCTGATACACATTTCCTTCAGCTGATCGCTTTTTAACATCGTTTTCTGATTAAAAGATAAGAGTAAATTTAGCCTATTCCGTACTGAGGCTCAGTATATTCCGACACTGAACATTTCAAAAATAATCCAGTATTGTTAATTTCCAATAAACCTATGCAGATTATCAGAAAAATCAGGTTATATTTCAGTGTAAACACTATTAACGCAAAAATATAATCGATTATTAACTATTAGTCTACTGCAACCTGCCGTCTAAACAGTTGAAACGAAAGCAGTAATAGAGTTAAATTAGTTATGAAATTTAATGTCATATTGTTATATAATTTTATTTTATAACACGGATTAAAATAAAATTTTCCGGCGATATACTTCCGGTCAGTCACTTTTTTAAATGCCTATTTGTTATAATACCGGAATATATTTCACATGGAATACCGGTTCCATATGGCCATCCCTAATTATAGACTACGCAAGACTGCAGAATAAGTTCTCGGTAATTCAAACGCTTATTTGTAATCGTTTAAATTATTTGAACTAATCAAGATGGCGTTCTTGGCCTTTACAGCGATTAATACAATTGATCGAATTTGTTGAATGTTTTAAGACGTTATTTTCAAACGGTTTTTCGTCACAGAATTTTTTGAGAGTATAAAAACGTGGCTTTAAATTTAGTTGTATGTGCTAACCATTTTCATATCGAGTACCAACCTATTATAAAACTATCAATTACCGGGTGACAAGGCACATATCACATTTTGAATGAAATATTAATTTCTCTCAGTATTTATCATTTTTGTGATATGGGATATTTTTAAATATTGGTATGGAGTTTAATAATATATGTTGAATTTACATAGCAACCAAAATTCAATATATCATACTATGAAATAGTAAATATAATATTGTTTTAAAAATACTAAAAAAAAAAAAACACAAACATCGAAAGTTTCGTCAGCAAATTTCATACATTTTCTGTGCTTTTTAACTCAACTCAACAACTCAACAAAATACGCTGAAAATTATCAAATATAGCAAATAATTAAAGATATGTATATATTCTTCAATTAAATGATACACAACACAGTGAAACCGCAAATCCTCTAATTGCACGATCGGTTGGCTGCACACACAACCAGACGGCCGTCTGTGCAGTACACACAGTAAAACGTTGACTAGCGTCTGTGTATACAACACGTGTGCGTTTTGCATTTTTCGCGGAAAAAAACAAAATACCTAATTTGGTATGAGGTTATAATTATATAATTATACGGTCCCGACATTAATGTAAATGGTATTTTTCTGTACACTGAAAAGCTTGAACGTGACCGTCAAGTATAAAGTATAAAATTAATGAAATATTCCATGCGATTTTTATATGTAAAACATCATGGTTTTCTGTTTTGGGACCAAATATTTGAGACAGTTATTGTTCGCGGTTCTATAGTGCAAATGTTTATTTTGAACACGGTTAGTTTCACGGATAAAAATCAAATAAGTGACCGCTATATGGAAGCGTGCTGTAAAATATAATTATTTGTCAATCGTGGTCGATGCTTCGTTTTGATTTCATAAAGTTCGATGTACAGAACCATAAATAAATATAGCGAATATATTGATGTACCGCGGTCGACCAAAAAAAGCTCTGCGGGCGACCGATGTAATATACGATTTAAAAAGAGATTCTGTTTTTTGGTCAACTGTAATTCGAATCCGGTGTTGCTAGTACAAAGAACTGTGACATTCCCAAAATATCTATTTGAAAGTGTATCATTGTGTTAAATGGTGTTTAAAGCAATAAATTGCCTCATTGTATCCTTCAATTATGTGGCCTGTTTGTTTTATTGTTCTATTGCAACGCACAAAGTGAGCTCCCGCTGTGACATAACTATTATTTACAATCTGATATGCTCCAATCAGGAAGTGGGATTCTATTTTGGTCATTGCGCCTAATAAATAGGGACCAAAATACGAAATTAATTCCTTAGCATCATCAGCTGTAATCAATGAAGGTCGCATAAAAACGAAATCAAAATTTTAAAATTTATCAAATTCTCTTCCTAAACATTGGGCTGAATAAGTATACTCAAACATTTTCTCACTTGGGCCTCACATAAACTATGCCATATGCCATAATTTTAGTGATGTAAAAAATAAAACCCGCACCACAAATATATACGGACGTTTAATAAATTGAATTTACAATTACTTGGAATGACTCCGTTAAAACACTATAGAACTATGATAAACTAACTATAGAGATAGTTTCGATGAGGGTTAAGCCGAAGCAACTATCAACTATTGTATATAACACGATGAAAAAATAGCAATGTATTTTAGTTCTACAATTTTTTTTATAAGATATAGTAGATAGCTATTTCGGCTCACCCCATCTTCGAAACTATCTTCAAACGTACATTTGCTTATCTGTATATAGCTGTGTAGAAAAGGTACAAAATACAACTTCTCTTTTGTTCTAACGACCTTTTTATTTCCTGCTACCAAGAAAACTAAAAATTTTGAAAATGTAAATGAAACTAAGCCAGCGGCTATATCAGGCAAAATGGTTGTTATGGTTAATTACGGGTTTACTACGGGTAGGCAATAGCCCCTCGAACTGGTCTGAGAAGCGGCGATTTTTTTTCTGATCCCAGTTTTTTTTTATAATGTTGGATGTTATTTGACACAAAAACGTGACGTGTTTTTGTAATCTCATTACTATGTTTAATCCAACACAAAAAGTGTTCCGTTGCTGAGAAAAATTGGAAAACACTGCTCAATTGAATTGAATATATAATATATGTGCGTGTATTTTTTTACATTCTAATTAAACTTTTTAAAAAATTCATGGTTTACTGGGCAAGTGAGTGTTTGGTTTACGGTAATATATATATTTCAAATAGAGTTCCCAACCATCCTGGATTGGATGAATTGTCCTGGAAATGGAATCAATGTCCCGAATATTAAATTTGTCTGACTGATAATAAATGGTGTTCAGTCTTGGGTTACATATTTGTCCCGGAATCGTAACAAAAAAAAATTGGCACCCCTAGCTTCAAAATTTTCAGAATAGGCTAAAAAAAATTACAAGCATCAGATAGTAAAGGTGTACAATAAATTCGTGAATAACACTTGTAAATAGTATTTGTTTATATATATTTACATAAACCTTTTCGTTTATAAAACAATAAATATTTTAAAACAGACATATGACGCAGGTGTCTAAAAAAAGACAGTATGAGATTGGTTTGGGCCATTATTTTCCTTACAGCAGATAGGCCCGATGTTAGAGTCATAAACGCTGTATTTTTAGATAGTCCAAAATATATATGGTGACATAATCAATGAGAAATGAAATTTATAGTGAGAAAGAAATAAAGTGATAATGTTAAACATTCGTGTATTTTTTAGCAACATGACAACTTAAATTTAATAGTGTGATACGAGATTGCGAATTAATATGGATTAACTTTAAATACTAGTAACAAAGTGTTTTGTGCAGGGCTGTCATTAAAAAAAGCACGACTGCGACTCCGATATTGAACAAAACGTATACGTTTATTTTTGTTTTTTCTTGTGTCTCCTATTTATGTGCAATATATTAAAGATCAACCAACCTATCGGGCAAATTTTTCATTGAGGATTTTTTTTAAATCGTCTAATCCAGAGTTACCCAAACTGTGCAACGCGCCGAAAAAAAAATATTGATATTTTAGGGCGCCGGAAACATAAAAATTTTTGGAGCCCCTGGTATAATCGAAAAAGTGGTTGGAATCGCTCTTTTTTCACGACTCTGATATTGACCAAAACCACAACCCCGACTCTTTTGAGACCGGAATGGGTATTATAGCATCATGAGGAAATTTTCAGCCATCACAAACACAGAACAGAAATTCATAAAAGTACTAAAAAAAACTGTTCGTTTAGGATTCGAGCTCTTGGGGTCGACAAACGAATATCTACACTAACCCTTCAAAACCTATAAATTTATATAACTTCTTTTAACCCCCGTGAGACCATAATAAATTTAAATTGATATATTGTGTATTACACTAATTGTTTTATTGTTTGTAATTAATTGCGTGTCACGTCTTTGAGAAGCATCCAACATCGATATCGATTTCGTCGAGATTTGAAGTCAGAACCACTTCATCGCTCGGGTTTCAATCATTAATCACTCGACCACAGATGCCGATAAAGTAAAGATACGTTCAGATCAGCTGAAAATAGTCACGGCGAACGAAACGGGTTCGGATTATTTTTATATGAAATAGTGGAATCTGAACAAGAAAATCGTTTAGAGATATATTGTTTCTTTTAACAAAGAATAGATGGTTTACGTCATACAATAGTAAGAAAAGAATATCAAATTCAATACATTGCCTACTAAGTCTTGTAAAGAATATGCAGATATTGATTTTTTTTTAATAATTAAATACGCAGTATTGCCGCTAAATATACTCATTGAGATAAACAGGCCAAATCAGACTCTATTTAAACACAAATATTAACTAAAACAAAAAAAATATAATCCTGTTAAAACTCTAACATTTACGAGTATTATATATCAACACATTGGAATCATGTCTCAATAATTGAGACGTTATTATTCAAAGAGTTAAAAATATCTATTTTTGAAGGACAATACAGTGGAATTATGTTATTTATCATACGTACGATGAAAGAAAATATATATCACGGTGAAAAAATAGCAATGTACATATTTTAGTTCTACAAATGTTTTATAAGATATTGTTGATAGCTATTTCAACTCACGCCATCGTCTAGATTCTGACGATGGCGTGAGCCGAAATAGATATCAACTTTATCTAATAAAAAAAATTGTAGAACTAAAACACATTGCTATTTTTTCACCGTGATATAGTGGAGATCTACCAAGTAAATGCGAATTCAATCGAGAAAATATATACGTTACTTCTTAAGCATTTAATTTGTTTGAAAATGCCACGAAAGATATACTCAATCTAAAAACAATCCAACAGCAGGATGCTATTCACATTTTTGTATTAATTCTTCTTCTAACCTTGGTAACGCGATCAACCACCTTTCATTGCCTTTATGAATATATAATACATAATATATATGAGAAGTTATGCAGAATAATGTTTTATAGGATCCAAAAAATCCCTGAACTGAATAATAATAGCAAAATCATCACTACATTGTAAAACGAAGAATTTCCGGTGTAAACAGTGTTGTTACGCAAAACTAGCAATATGGATTCACGTATGAAGCTAGACTTTTCGCAAACGATAAAACATAAACAATCCGCGAATATTTTATATTACCAGTATTTTAAGACATCCTCGGTGTCAGATTTAATTAAGAAGACATTTTTTGGTTTGAATAAAATTATAACACGATTAAATTAAAAATTATAGTGTCTTTATCAACTTGATCACTTGTGTTATTATTCACCGATGGCGTTGTATTCCATTTAAATGTGTGCATGCGTTATGAAATTGGAAGACTATAATAATTCCCGGATTAGTGTCAGTTTTTTGACTCTAGATGTCGTTGATTATATATGAGAAAAATGTTAGGCAGTAAAGCTAGGTGTACGATTATTTCTTTATATATCAGTGTTATCCATTGAAATCTCGGTTCCAATCACTTATGACTAGTCCGATCGTAAGCTTTATAACCAGATCCAATAGGACATTCTAACCTAACATAGTATGTAATAAGGCCTTATCCGTCACAGCGGAGAAGGATGTACTAGGTTTAAAATTTTGTTTGTCAAATGTATGGCAAACTAATCTTCGTTTTCACACTAATAAATAGTGAACACCAGTGGCGAATTATGCACTCTGGAGGCCCCACGCGTAATTAATATGATGTATTTTCCATGTATTAATACCAGTTAATTTTTTCGGAATTTACTTATAGTATATATTAAAAAAATAGTGTACCATTATTAAATTTGAATTGTTACAACTTTGCACGATTCCACATGTTTTTTTTTTACAAACGACCTGGGTTTCGCCTTTCGGAATTTTCAGGTATTCTATCACACGGATGCAACAGAACTGACGTAAAATAAACAGTTATCATCATTATACTAAAGTTATTAATTACAGGAAAAAATTTACCCCAAGTTTATAAAGTACCCTAATATTAATCTAATAAAAATTACAATTGCCTGCGATAATTTTAGTTAACGATCTTCTTAACGAATGAGTCATTCTTGAAAGGGTTTTACAACAAATATTCATCAACTAACATAAAAATATAAATGGGTTTTTTTATGTATATATATATACCTACTATCAAATATCTAGTGATGAAATATAAGAATTTTAGTCATGAGATTGTCGATTACTTGAACCGATCTCACGTAAAAGGTACAACAAGGGGGAGTTGTGAAGATTGAGTAGAAAAAAACCAAAAACCCTCCAAGTTGTAACAATTCAAATTTGATATTGAAATTTCATCAAGCACCTTCCGTCGATATCATAATCATCATCATCAGCCGGGGTCGATCCACTGCTGGATGAAGGCCTCCCCCTGCTTTTTTCCCTGGTGGGTTGTTTGGACATAGCAACACCACGCTGCCCAGGCGGGTTGGTGTTCGGTTTTCTGTCTGGGTTTTCCTTCCCATAGCCAAGACAACACGGCACGCGGTGTTCCCGAGCGGTCACCCATCCAAGCACAATCCGCGTCCAATGCTGCTTAACTTCTGTGATCGCACGAGAGCCGGTGCTTTCAACGTGGTATGGTCGTTGGCCTATGTCATAAATTGTACTATTATTAGTTATCAGTTCCCATAGATTCGGAGGCTCCAAACGCGAATCTTATAGTTACGTAATATTTCGGCACTGATGAATTCCCATAATTTTAGTTGAAAACTGGTATAATATTATATTATACTGGGTCAAGTTGTTCAAAAAATATTTTAAATAAACTGTGTAATGCGAATTGGTAGAAGTGTTTGATATAATATATGGTATATATAAACACAGGTGGGCGTGAATCCGACCCGCATCATATATTATTTCAGTCACAACAGCGGTGTCGTATTTCAATTTCTTAAGAACAATCGGCTTGATACAATGCGAAAATAGTGTGTCATAATATTCGCAAACTAAAATAGGGGTAGACACATCGCAAATTGAGATATAGGCAATCCGCTTTTGACAAGGGTTCATTTCATAAATTATTTAATTCGAGCTTTCTCCGTAGTTTGGGTTTAACAATTACACGTGTTTCTTTTTCAAGGACATTTTCTTTATATTATATTTAAAGACACTGAGCAAATATCAATCAACATTAATATAAGTCACATACGAGTTAACACATTTTAAATGCTTTTAGTGATTCAACTGTCATTTCTTGGCGGAAAAGCATGATATTTTAAATAATAAAATCACATATTTAGTACTTATTTCCACAACATATTTTATGATCAGGGCTTTAAAAATTTATATATTGAATATACAAGGCCGATCTATTCCGGATCTTCCCGAAGCGCGAGTCCAGTGCTTCGGTCTGCGAGCCGTCAAATGGGCAGTGCAGGAAATGGGTTTCCTGGTGATTTCATTAATAAATTAAACGGGTATAACCTGACAACAATACAAAAAGTCGTCATGAATCACTGGGCGCCGCGTTTTATTGTGATTTCGGAAAGTGGAGCGACTAGCAACAAAAATATAAAAATAAAAGAAACTTCTACAAGAATCGTTTTAATCATGAAAAACAAGTTAAAACAATCTGACAAGAAACATACAATTAAACTTACAAAAAAAAAATTATCGCATCATTTTTAATATCGAACTGTGCCTTGTTATCTTTTATCAGTACGCAATCGAGTGAGTTTAGTGTAGATGTAGCACGGAAAGAAATATAACTAATTTATGATATCGACTGAAGGCGTTTGATGAAATTTCAATATCAAATTTGAATTTTTACAACTTTGCACGATTCCACATGTTTTGTCACTAACGAGCCGGATTTCGCCTTTCGGCATCTTCAGGCATTCCATCACAGTTCTTTTGCATCCGATTAAATTTATTTTGATTATTAAATGTATTTAATTAATAAAATTTAAAAAAAAATTGTCATCGCTCAATTTTGTTCAACTGCATAACAAGATTTTCATTGTGAATATATTACCCATATGTTTGTAGTTAATGCAGCAAAATAGGCAATTTAACAAATGTTTGATTGGTTTTTTCGTCACCTGATTTGCCGCTATGAATTGACTTTACAAATAAACGTCTATACGCAGCTCATAAATTCATTATCAACTTCAATGCCGGTGTTCCAAAATGAACAATTTACATATAATATAATCATAATTGAACATGATTTTTTACTTACGGGAACGGATAGATTGTAATTATATCTAACGTTTACTATACTCTTCATAAGTGCCGAAGAACATTAGTTTGGTCTGCAAAATGTTAATTATTATCGATATATATAGAATCAGTGTTCTGCAACCTTTTGTCATCCACGGCACACTAAAGAAGTCGTTAGAATACAATTCTTCTATAACGTGCAAATCGTATTATATTATATATATAATTATCACAAAATATTCGGAAATAGAATTATAACAACGTGCAGTTTATACATAAATATATATTTAATAGAAAATATTTCTAGATTCTCTGTGGAGAGTTTTTTCGATCCAATTCTTTTGTGATTAGAATGACGTTCAAAGTAAAATTAATTTTGTTACTGTTTCAGATACAGGTCCTACCAAAATAAATTCTAAATGTATTAAAGCAAGTGCATTGATTAAAAGCATTGTGCCATGGCACAACCTAGCGTCGAAAAGCGGCCCACCGGTTAGAGAGACTGTTTTAAATGATCTTACAATAATAATGCAGAAGGATAAAAAAAACTTACTTAATATAATATATTATTTAGGTAGTAACTATAACTTTTTGATGGAAGGTCATTATCAAATTTGAATTGTACGATTCCACATGTTTTGTCATCATAACAGAACTGACAGTTCTGTTGCATCCGTGTAAAGAATATTTGAAGATGCCGAAAGTCGACACCCGGGTCGCTAGTAGCAAACATGTGGAATTGTACAAAGTTGTAACAATACAAATTTGATATTAAAATTCCATCAAGCATCTTCAGTCGATATCATAAAATAAGAAAGTTTTTATATTTATGTAATAAAAACAAAATCTTTAACAATATTTCCACACTTTTCTATATTTTAATATAAGAACGGGATTCGCTCAACACGAGCTGTGCGAGTTGATAATTCTTGTGATGAGCGTAACAGATGCAGATCATCAAATAGTACTAAATATTCTATTGGTAGAATTGGTATTTACTTTGTAGAACTTAAATTAAAACACGGTGAAAAGATAGCAATGCATGTTAGTTCTACAAAATTCATAAGTTGATTATGGTTGGTATTTCAGCTTTCCTGATGAGGGCGTAAGCCGAAATAGACATGAACTGTATACCTTTTAATTTTGCAGGACTAAAATACATTGTTATTTTTTGTAATGTGTAACTTAATATTGTGTTTTTATTATTAAAAAAAATAATATAGAGAAGGCATAGTCTGTAACAGTGTTTCTCAACCTTTTTTGGCCTGTGGCCCCCTCCACTATTTGTTCGAAAAAAAGTACATATTAAAAATCAAACTTTATTTCAAAATAACAAAATATATTTTGTCAGTGGCCCCCTTGAAGATTCTGTGGCCATACGGCCCCAGGTTGAGAAACAATAGTCTATAATATAATACCTCTCCTGTGAGGATTGAAAGCGAAATGTATTTGATTCGGTCTGTGGACGCGATTTTTGTCTCGCTCATTACGGTGAAGAAAAAAAATAACTGACGGCATCCTATGAATCCGAATCATGCAACTGTGGAGATTCTTCGACTCGGTCTATGATTTTTATATTTTTATCTCGCTCATTTTGAAGGAGAAAACAAGATGGTAATAGTATGACAAGATTTTTTTCCTTAGGTAAAGGTTAACGAACAACATAATACGTCTAATGAAGACGCAGACCGTGAAATTACGTACCACATACGTCAAGCTTAAAACGGACGTTAAATATATTAGTAGCATATATATTTTTTTAATTAAATAATAAAAATAAATCATCCGCGCAAAGATGAAATAAATGAACGTTGCGAAGCACATTTTATCAACAGTGGGCAATCGTGAATTATTGTATTGCGTGGAAGTTCCAGTTTGTTTTGTTGAAAAGAATTTTAAAGTTTGAAACAACGTTTTCAAAGTTATCACAATTTTTCGCGGGTATTTCACATATATTAATTGTAATATTATTACAATTTTCAAGCGTATTTAGCAGGGCTTTGGAGCCGTTAAAAAAACACGACTCCGAATAAAAAAGTTTAATTTTGTCAGGTCTTTTCAACCTTTTCTACGTACCTGCATTAATTGATTGATTTATTGATTGAATTTGCATTTACTTGGTAGAACTCCACTATAATACGGTGAAAAAATAGCAGTGTATTTTAGTTCTACAATTTTTTTATAAGATATAGTTGATAGCTATTTCGACTCACGCCATCTTCAGAACTATTGTATACGATACGAAAAATTTTAGAACTAAAATGATTTTTTTTACCGTGTTATCTGCTTTAAATTAAAGATCAACCAACCAATCCGGAAAATAGTTCATCGATATATTTTTTCAAAATCGTCTAATCGAAAAATTGGTCGCTCGTTTTTCACGGCTCCGACTCTACAGCCCTGGTATTTATTCCAATGGTATACGTATAGGCAAAGAACTTGCCATTCGCATTTACCACTATCACTAGTCAAAAACAAGTACTAACAATTTACTGTTAAGAAAAAGTTTTCGTAAAGATTTTATCAATATCTTAACTCCTATTATAGATGTAATCTTGAAGAAAACTTTAATAATTCATAATATACGAGCTAACGTTAATTTATAAAACAAAATTAATCACTTAAAAAAGATTTTAAGATATACAAATTAAAATTTATGAAACTGTACATTTTCACGTCTTGTGTTACTTACGAAATGGGTTTCGCCTTTTGGATTCAACAGTTTTATTGCACCCGTGTGATTGAATGCCTGAAGATGCCGAAAAGCGAAACCAGAGTAGTGAATGACAAAACATGTAGAAATGTACACGATTTCAACTGTCCAAAGATACCAAATGTTTTTTGATTATGTGGATATAATTATGTTCCATATAATTAAAAAATTGATTCTTTTAGAATAAGATACAATGGGTAATCGGTTTACGAAAATAATCAGTTCGAAGACTAAGCTCGCTACCCGAATTGTTCGTTAACCGATCAACCGAGTTTCAAAGATATAATATGTGAATTAGAAAGATCGTTTTAGTTTATTGATTGAATTGGCATTCACTTGTTAGAACTCCATTATAGCACGGTGAAAAAAACAGTAATGTATTTTAGTTCTACAAAATTATTTTTTAGTTCTGACGATGGCGTGAGCCGATATAGCTATATTTTAAAATATATTTTTTTTTATAACTCAAATACATTCCTATTTTTTTCACCGTGTTATCGTGTTAGTTCGTTATCCGAATATGTGTTCGTTGTCCGAACACAAAAATCTTTCGTGATAGTGCTCGTTATCCGATTTGATCGCAGGCCGAACTGTCCCTAAACCTATCCCTTACTGTATTGAAGACATTCTGTACTTTAATAAATTATATTGTATTCAAAAATCTAGGGTCAACAAGTCATTTACACACGGATAATAAAATCAGCGACTCTTTCGTAATATGAACGTCCTTGTATTCTTTGAATAGTATGTATGGATACATTAACGTGGGCGTGCGATTGTATCGTACGATTCTCTAACGAATTGGCAGTGCTACAAAACTCATAAATCCGCACACCACGTGGAAAGTTCACACGCGAAAACATTTAAGTAGATAATACAATTCTGCCATGCATTGTTTCAATTATGGATTATTGAAACGAATTATGCACGGAATTTTATTGTAACGTTTGATTGTGTGATTTTAGAAAATAAAATAAAAGTCTAGATGAATTTATAATAGCGTATTGTACGGAATTAATTGTATATAATTTATTTTAAACATATGGAAAGTATTAGACACTCAATTGTACTTCAATTACGCTCAATCATCTTTTAACGCAGGAGAACCGTGCTGTAAACGATTGAGAGAAGATAGAAGAAGTTTTTATATTGGAGCATGTGAAAATATTTTGTGCTAAAAGGATTAGATGTGTAATTAATAGCGAGAAGCGATCAAATCAATTATAAAATCGTTTCGTCAGAATAATAGCGGTTAACCTTCTGAATACTAGCGACACTCAACGAACTGTTGAGACGGCATACTACAGTGTGCTCATAGTTTAATTTAAACAATATTATTATAAACAGTTTTAAAACTCCAAAAATGCAAGCCAATTTTTGTATTCAAATATAGCCCGAATTTTTCTAGCAATGTACATTATTTTATTTAAAAACCAGGGCTTTTGAGTTGTGAAAAAAAGCGACTTCGACCTCTTTTCGATTAGACAATTTGAAGAGTATCTCAATGAACAATTTGCAGGATTGATTGGTCAATCTTTAATTTAATGCACATAAATAGGAAAGGTAGGAAAAACCCAACAAAAATAAACCCTTTTTTAGTCGGAGTCTTGTTTTTTTAACGACCCCACAGCCCTGCTAACAACATTACTGTACTAGCATTCAAGCAGAGAATGGATTTATATAATAATTATTATAATTAAGGAATCGGTTCAGTGGGCGATGGTAACAGAATACATTGATTATTTAATTGTTGTGTTCAAATCTTCGAAACCTCGAAAGAAAAAGTTATGTTTTATTGTGATATTTTCTCGCCATTCACTAGCCCCTACTTCTAGCTTTCAAGTTCAGTTAAACACTTTAAAAGTGATTCATCAGTTGATAATGCTCGCAATGAGCGAAACTGGTCCTGAACATAAAATATATTAAAATGTCAGTTCGGTTAAACACTAGAATTTTCTGGCGCTGTCATCGTGTTAATGACGTCTAAAAAAGTGAGGTTAAGAAGAATTATGAAGTTCGAACAACACATTCTTTTTCAACAGAATTTGAACCAATGTGCCCCTTATTTAATACAGAAATGTTTAAAAAGAAAAACGAAGAGTCGTATTAGTGACCCAAAATTCAAGCAACGAGTATTAACTTTGATTACTCAATTATCTCCAGCCGTCTACTTGCGGTCAATTTCGCTGTGGGTTATCTGTGTAATAAATTTTGTATACGCTTAGCTCCGTTCTCATAGATTTGGCAACACTGAGGACAAAAAATTATCACAGTTGTATTGGGGGACCTATCGATGACATTTATTCAGAGCTGTGGGGTCGTTAAAGAATACACGATTCCGACTAAAAAGGATTGATTCTGTTTTTAATGAAAATGAACCTTAGGAAAGGTTTTTTTTATTACCTTTTCAAATTGTGTGCAATAAATTTAGGATAAACACAAATACAATAACATAACGATTCCTATACGTCATCTTTTTCAATGAGATTCGAATGACCATTAACCTGTTTCCTGCTGAGCGTTATAATATTTATTTTAAAACCAAGTATTACAAAATACCGATTTAGTAACATTACATGGAAAAATAGCATTTTCAAGAAAGCATCAACACAGTTTACACTCTTATTTTTATAAATGTCATCTATCAACAACAGATTAGCCGTTAGTAGTAGATGGGTTAAGTCAGAAAATTTGCGGCCCCCAGTTTAGGTAGCACGGGGATAAGCGGTCTAAATTATTATGATTTTCAAACAGCCAGTGTTTTGTGAATCAAATTGAAAAAGTAATACTTCACACGGTCTAGATAAAAAATGGACAAACTTACTAAGTGATCAAACATTAAACTTTGAATAAAATAATATATAGTGCAATATAATTAATATTTGATGAAGTGAAACGTTCGTAATGTTCTAGTGAAACACTTCCGAGTATCATAACATTATGACAATAGAATTTCATTGATTAAATTCAATATGATTCGAATCTTCTTTTTGATACCACTGTCATAAAATAGAATCGTTTTCAGTAGAATGTTGAACTGAATCATTGAAAGTCAACCACATTGGCGTGCTCTAGTTACACAGTTGCAATAGAAAAAAAACAATGCTAAATTATTATTTTTAAAAAGAGTTTTATTAGAATTAAACTTAATTATTTATTAATGCATAATAATTGCACATTCAAAAATTTATGATTGATTTATTTTGCTACTAGACAGGAAATGCAAAAGAAAAGCAGGAATAGTTAAATGATATTATATTAAAAATGTGACTTAAGTCCTTACTGCAAAAAAATTTTGAAAATTTTATGAATGGATTTATAGATATTAAACTTATTTCAGTACATATGGTACACATACATAAATTATAAATATATTATGTATTATATTTATAATTCACAATTTATTATGCCGAAAATTAGCACATACAGTTAAAATGGTATTTAACATTATCACTCCAAAAAAAAATCAATACACAGTCAAAGTTGTCACTTTGATTTGATAACGAATTAAGAAATGAGACAATCAAATACAAAGAGTCAAATATTAGAGTCAAATTTTAATTAAAATTGAAAAAAAAACATTATAATTACTTTAAATAATAATTCATTCGAGTAATGAGAGAAAACTCAATGTCGCGTATATGGCAACGTCAGAGTACAAAAGGTTAACTAACATCTGCGAATATCTATCCTTAGTGCATAAATGTGGTATTTTAATAAAAAATCTAAAAAAATATTTTTTATTTTATATATTTTATCAAAGAGGGAATTGATTAAAAATAAACTGCGGCATTCCAAGTAGAGCAAATTCCCTGTCATTCCCATTCACTGTTATTAAATTATACTAATGTTAAAATAAAAAAAAAATCATTACAGTAACTTTAAACTACAATATAGCAAGAAAAAAAATGAATTAATAAAACAAGAAAAAAAATATTAAATAAAATTGTACTTTTCAATATCTGCCATTTTCGTGACATGCTGTAGATATGAGAGTATCTGCGATATTTTTACCGCACTGTTTTTCGCTAAAATTGATAATTGTGTGACTCACATATCCGTCTGTTTTATTGAAAATAATCAGCATTCGTTTTTTTTTATTTATTTCTGTTTTAGGTATTAGTCACACATTATCCAATACACATAAATTTAGAACAAATTCTTCGATATAAATGAGTTTAAGCATCGGCTGAAAATAATAAATTTATTTTATATGCATGAATGATATTGATTGTTTTTATATACTTAAATAATACGATATATTTGTAAATGTCTTTTTTTTCAAATGCGTTTTGACTAATTAATATTGTCAATTAAAATATTTAGTTTACAGGGGGGGGGGTGGTCAAAATTCTTTACTGCGGTCTTATGTTAAATCAGATAAGTGAATGTGGCCTTTTGAAATGAAAAGGTTCCATACCCCTGGACTTAACTATATGCCATGCTTTAAAGCAGGTGCCTTTGTATCGCTATAGTGAAAATTGAAAGGCGCCTAACTAAAATAAAGTGGATTAAAATTACTGACAACAAAGAAAGAACAAGTAAACAAAATCTTATATTTAGGTCGCCAGGAATAGCTAATTTATTTTTAATATTATTTGCCCCTTAATTAATCTCCTGGAATGATCCTATTCATTGGGCAATTTGGAAATTGGGAAGAGCGTTCACAGCGTTATATTTTTATTAAACTAGCCTTACTTTAAATCTGAATATAAAGGGCTAACAAAAGGTCGGACACATATTCCGAAGAGACTATTACACATGGTATGTATTTCAGCTATCCATAGATAGTTTAATTGCAATATTTTAATAACGATTTTCGAGGGTTAATACTGTACACCTGGGCCTCGTATAACACGATTATATGGTTCCACAAAAACCACGTGTAATACAAATCCGTGTTATACAAGGTTTGAAGTTCATACAAAATTAAGGTTTGCGTTTCAATACAAAAAATCGAAGATAGTTTTTATAAATATTTTCCATATTCCATTCTCCATTTTCTTAAATAAACAAATATACATTTACATATTAATTGAAAGAAACTTTAATAACATAATATATCATTCATTCATCATCGCTATCACTTAGAATTGTATATTTTTACTCTTTTTCGAGATCGGTTGTGAGTTTTCATCATTGGAGAACATTGGAGAATATTTTTATTAACTGATGTCTGTTTTTAGTTTATAAATCTTTACGTATTTCCTTATAAGGTTCCAACATATTTTGTATTTCCCTCTTGAATTTCGAACTCCATTCCATTATAGGATAATTATAAAAAAAAAAATCTAATTTATTAGCCAATTCCATGTCGTCATTCTTTGTTTTCAATGTGAAACATATAGCTACTTCACTTTAGTTATTTTTTCCCTTAAACCGTGTTCTATAAAGCGTGTTGTATAAAACATGTCACAATTTATAAATCCGAGTTATATAAAACCGTGTTGGATAAAACTGTGTTATATGAGGCCTAGGTGTACTTAAAATTTGTTTTTATTATTTAAAATATCATGTCTTTCCATCAAGAAGTGACACTTGACACCTTAAAGCATTTAAAATGTTTTAACTCGAATGTGACTTAAAGCGTGTTGTATAAAAATATATCACAATTTATAAATCCGTGTTGTATAAAACCGTGTTATATGAGGCCTAGGTGTACTTGAATTATTTCAAAACAATTTGAATCCACAATACTCTCGGGGTGTTATGTTATCAATTTCGATTTCAGGGACATTAAAATAGAATGGATCACGATAGATACATTTTTAAAAAAAACAGCACGTATACCTGATCTGAGAATGGCGGGTAGATTGTGATGAAGCCTTCTCCAAAATGACATTTCCTGGTGATAGTGACATAAATAAAAATTATGATTTATTCGTCGAACGAAAAATCATGACTTTGAGGATATTTATTAAACACAGCTGCAAAACAAATTAACGTAAGCCTACCATCTGAGGGCGCTTAGTATGCAATGGATGTTAAATTATGATTTTGTATTATTTATATTGTGTTATCAACGAATATCTTACGCATTGAATATTAATAACACGAAGTTAACCGTCGTTTCGAAGGAAATACTTTACCTTTAAATTTTGCAGTGGGTCATATACACAGGTCGAGTAGACTCGGTAAGCTTTTATCACGTTTATGACAGTATAAACTGGCTTTTATATGAAACTTTTGTTCAACTTTAGGTGGCAAGTGCAGATTCAAAAATATTTATGGTTGATAAAACGAACATAAAAAATTACTACGCATATATACACTTTCGAAAGTAATAAATACTAAGAGGGAATAAAGTTTTGATGTACAGTAAAACCTCGATTCCACGTTTTTCAAAGGACCGATAAAACGAAAAATGAAGGAAACGAGGAATGCGGGAAAGCTTTTAATAGTAATAAAATAAGTAAAATCTTTAAAAAAAACATGAAAGGGTTTTGTAGAAATGTTTTAAACATCTTGTAATTTTTTTTTATTTAAAACATTGTAGATAACTATATATTATATTTCATCATTAAGAATATAAGATTTAATGTGCTTAAACTCACAAATTGCAATGTATAGAAAGGTTTATCCACAAAAACCGATCAATCGGGATAATATTTGAGACGGGGCAATAATATTTAGACGATTGATTAAGGAAATCAAATAATCGGGGAACAGTTAATGCGGGATTATTTAACATTGTTCTAATGGGTGATTTGATAAGACAATAAAAAAAATATGATAAAAATGAAAGCGTATTATGCGACAACGATTGATCGGGGTTCCACTGTATATGTTTTAATAGGCGTTGAACTCATTCGTAGTTTGAATAAAATAGCGATGCTGTGTGACATACAAAAAAATATTTCCAATAAAAATAAATACTGCAATTAAGAATTAACGAAAGTACTCGCTGATAGCGAATTGATGACAAAAATGATTATCGCTTGCAATCTATAAAATAGACAACATTTCAATTTGAGCAATACAAGTGTTCACAAAAAATATAGACTGCTTTAAAACATGAAGACTATTTATCTCGTTTTATCTAGTCATGAGCGAGTTGAGGATATTAACTGGCTTAAAAACTTGAAGTTATTAGAGGCTATTGAAACATGCCCATTTGCTGACTTGCATGGGTCAAGTTTAGTCAGAAACTTTCCACAATAGATTTTAATGGTGTAAACGGGGTATAAAACGAAAATAACTGAGAAATAACCATAAACATATTTCCGTTGCAGATTTACGTGTAAGTGTTTTGTGAAACCGATCACCTGTATTGCAATTTTAAAAGTAAGGCTTTGAAGATGGAGTCGTGGAGTTGATGTTTTGGCAAGAGACGTGATTTTGGTCAATAACGGAGTCGTAAAAAGCGAGCGACTACTTTTTCAATTATACGATTTTGATAAATATGTAAATGAAAAATTTGTTGGATTGGTTGGTTGATATTTAAGTAAATGTTCATTAATAGAAAAGGTAGGAAAACCCTGTCAAAAATAAACATTTTTAGTCAGAGTAGTGATATTGGTCAATGTCGGAGCTGTAATCGTGTTTTTTTAACGACTCAACAGCCCTGTTTAAAAGTATAAAATTAAAATTAATTACGATGCTATTCGGTCAAAGGTAAATAAATTCTAATCCTATTTTCGTATAGTAGCTGCCAAACTGTAAAATAAAATATTCATAAGGATAAATCTAAGCGTTTTATGATTTACTTCATGAAATATGAATTTGGTGAAGTGAATAAAAGAAATTTCTCAGAAGAAAAAAAACTCGATGTGCTTACACGGTCTCTACCGGCAGCGGACGTCGTCGAAAAAATATGATAAATTTAACATATAAAATGTGTTACTAAGAATTTAGCGGAAATCCATTGCAAATAAAATATTTCAACACAGTTGTGTATTCATAAATACATTTAATATATATATATAGCAATTTGACCACAGCTGCCGGTGCGAAATATTCCATCTAGCGTGCCACGTTAGCGATTTGGAATTTAAAAGAGTGAATTCTTGCATTGTTTACCAGAAAATCGCCATAATATACTGGAATCAATATTTAATGAATTCCAAGGGACCAACTGAATTTGTGATACACACGAAGACTCACCGGCGAGTCGTTGGCGTATGGAGTGAATAAGTTTGCGACTCACAAGTGAGTCGCTGGCGTGCTAGTGGTTAAAATAATAGATAAGAAAATTACAAAAATGTTTGAATTGTTATAATAATTAATGAATATTAACAAACAATTTAAATAAACTTGAATTGTGAAGATAAGATATTAACAGAAGGGATTGTAGCCGAATTTTTTATTTAATACGATTTTTTTTGTCAAAATATTCGTTTCACACGTCAGTGCTACGTTCAACCTACACGCAGTATAGCATTATGACTAAAAATGGAGAGATATAAAGTGATTATAATACGATACATATCGTTTATAAGCGGTGACATTTTAATTTAAATATGTATGAAATTAGCACGTATTTTTTATTTTTTATTTGGCTGGGTATTGTCACTTATATCCGAAGTCTGTTATAACGAGGTTTTGTTATGTTTGACATCTTACTAAGTCAAATTAAAATTGTATGTGTTTTTCTCAAGTTGTATTGTTCAGTAATTGTGAACACTAGAAGCCGTTCGCAGTAGGTGGCAATTTCACTACAAACACGGAAAACATTTTACTAGAGTACATATTGCCATTTTCTCACGTTCCACAAAGGTTTTTGCAGATCCACCCGGCAATTTAATGCAAAGCGTTTGACATATATGGGTAATAACGAACTGCATTAAATTTGATCTAGAAAATAGCTACATAATTTGTGTTTTGATGGACAGAACACTGAACTGGAATACAGTGATTGCATATTACACCAGGGCTTGTCAATCTTTTAATACCTCCCGCCTTTTTTGAAGATATTTCAAGTGACTAATTTTAAAATTTGAATTGCTACAACTTTGTACGATTCCAGATGTTTTGTCAGAAACATTCCGGGTTTCGGCTTTCGGCATCTTCAGGCATTCTATCACACGGATGCAACAGAACTGAGTTCATTGAACTTAACTGAGACAATTCAAATTTGATATTGAAATTCCATCAAGCACCTTCAGTCAATATCATAATTTAGACTCATTTTTAATATATTGTAAGATTCAGGGTGAAAAAAGTTTAAAAAAATCATTTTTTTTTCTGAAAAAAATATTATGATTTATATATAGATGTATACATATCTCCACGTTTATAGAATCTATAAATTGTCTATTTTTTTAGTAAAAAATTTGAAAAAATGATTGATTATTTGATGAAGCTCGTGATGAGCGAAACCGGTCAAAATCATAAAATATTCTGTGAAAATAAGTACTAAAACAATTGTTTTTATTGTTTAAAACATCATGCTTTTCCGTTAATAAGTGAGAGTTAGCACCTTAATAGTGATTCAAGAAACAGTTAAATCATAAGTAATAAGATATTTACTTTAAAATTGTTTTGGCACGAGGTTTTTTTTCACAGTTTATTAATATCACGTTGAAAAAATGAAGACAGTATTAGTCCATTTTTTTTTATCCATGCTTTACGAAAAAATCTCACTTGTAATGACATTATTTTTTCAAATTAGTTTAAGTAAAACGCTGCGTTAATCCATTCAATGTTGTCATGCGCACATACGTGAATTGCGCTGTTCATGTATATAAATATACAATACATTATCTTCAATTAGTTCATCGATGCTATTAAAATGTCATACGTGGTAAAGTGTACATTCCTAATTGCATAGTATCAGCTGAATAATAATTGCTGGAATCCCCTTATTATAATGCTGATGTCTTAGTTTATTATGATACCATTAATAATGCTGCTTCGCTAAATTAAATGACAAGATTATGTTCAAATACTTACATTTAATCAAGACGACTCCATTTTGTATATCCTGCATTGTGTTTGTTTTCATTCCACTGGGCTCGTTGAAAGAAAAACTTCGCACATTTTCACCATAGTTCAATATCTTCACCATTCACAACAACTGCACTATATTCACTTAAAAAAACTGGGGCAAACTAAATAGCAGGTGGCAGAACTGCGAACTAGTATATTTCCGGTGCAAAATTTGACAGTTCGCATACACAGTGGCGCCCCCCGCTATTATTTTGTCGATAATTTATTTTTATCACTTTGTGATACAGTGCATGCTCAGCAGTGCGTCGAAATCGACGTCGCCGGTTCAACGTCACAACTTTTAACACGTGTGCGGGGGTCGGTACTTTATTTGGTCTCACAGAGTGTCATGCATCTACGCTGTCGTGAGCAAGAACAAAAAACGGATATCCAACACTGCTAACATTCATTTGGATACTTTTATGCGTGCATTTTTAAAACGCTAGAAGTAATAACATTACAGTTTAGAAATCGTCACTTTGAAATGGCGCTGTACCTAATGCAAAGACAGTTAATTAAATCTCTAGCATGATTCAATTATATATGACATATAATATTCAAAATTCATTATGAAATAATGTATCACACATGTGTAGTACCAATGTACATATTTTGAAAGAAAAAAACGATTGATTGTGAATTATTTCCGAAATAACAAATTGAGATTTTATGTCTCAATTGTTTAGCTAGACAACATAACAAATAAAATGAATTGATATCCAAAAGTTCACAAACTTGAATGCCTTAACCAGGGCCGAATTTACCTATATATGCTAAAATGGCTAAAGCCTAGGCTTTCAATATCCAGGGGTCTCCAGTGGAACCTTTAATCTTTTAATATTTTTTTTATATTGTATATATGGGACTAAAACCTCTAGCCGAGGAAAAAAACCTTGTATTGCTTGTAGCAAAATATAAATGAATAAAACATCTTTATAATAAATATATGACCTTTCCTAATGTGTTATAAAAGCAATCCTACAGCTGTTTCTACGCTGAATGATTACCAACTGCTTGTAGTCTTAAAATAAAAAAATGAGTTATTTATTTATTATTGTTGATATGTTCCATGAGAAGGTTTCTGTACTGAGCATTCTGAGTTTTAAAAGTGATCAAAAACTCGGTCAAATGGTCATCCTCTTTTAAGTGTTAACTATTACTTCTTGGTGGAAAGACATAAAATTTAAATAATAATTTTATTAAACATTTCTAACGGGCTTATGGGCCTCATACATGAAATGGCCTACAGCCTTACTCTATCTGTGTGCGGCCCTGGCCTTAACCTATTGAATGAATGCGTCCGAACGCGATATATATAGTTTTGCATAATATATTACAATCTACTCGATGCTTCTTTCTTTAGGTGGAATCTGATCATTGATAATAACTTATGTTGGTTGATACAATGAAAAACTGGAAGAATAAAATGAAGAAAATTAATATGTCGATGGTAAGAAAGATGAAGTGGTCAGGTATAGAGGAATATAAAAGAAATCTAGTCAATGGAGGACTGAATATTTGTAATATAAGCCGAGTGACGTCGAGTATAATTTGTTATAAACAATTTCCTTAAATAATGAAATTAAAATGCCAACGAGAAAAAAATATTTATTTACGATTACTATCCATACATGACTAATGTTATACGTAATATTAACAATCATACGTTACTTCGAAACCTTTACGAGGTCAATATGATAAAAAAAATATCGGTCGAACATAAATCATTTCTTTATGCAAGAATGTCATGCAATATTTGTGATTTGAAATCAAAACAGTTTTATAATGTCTTTATAATAATTATGTATGCTGCAATTTTTTTTTTGTTTTATATATTTTATGCAAGAAGAATTGAAGTATTCTTGAAGGTATTGTGCCGCAGTTGCAGTAATGTCAATTAAGGTCAGATTAATTTTCTTTCATGGACAATATCGCCAGTGATTAGTATAATATGTTTACATTTTCTATTGAAAAGCGAAGACTTTACGAAATTGTTTTTTCGCGGATAGACAGTCGAAACAATTCTGTGAATTTCAGAGCGTTGCTAAAACATTATTGGTAAATTTATGTTTGTATCTATGCTAATTTTAAATATTTATAATTGGAACTATATATGCGCGGGAAAATATTAACCACCATGTGTGTGTGATTTCTGTTGAACTTCAGTGTGGTAGTATAATATTATAAATTATTATGTATGCGTTACGAAAGAGACAACAGGTGGCTATTCCAAATTCAAAAACGAATTCAATTACTTAACCGAACAATACGAAACCATAGAAATGACATATGTAACGTAGACAGGTAATCACATATTGATGTATTAACAACTTAATTGATACTTGAAAATATTTCCTTACGAAATCTATTAAAATGTAACTTTTATCATTATGTTATTATAGTAAGTACGCATAATAATGAGAGTGATTTATGTTATAAACCAATTATAAAATATTCTAAAGACATTCCTATTCCGTTATATTTATTTGTTCTATGCATAGTTAATAATAGCGATAAAAATGTTTGACAGATATTAAGGGTTATCACTTGTTATCTCGTGTTGAATATTAGCATAATAAATATTTTATTTTATTCCATCATAATAATAGTCTGAAGTAAGGATGTCATTATACATGATTGTTTCCTTGCATATAAGGCATACTCATGAACTGAAAACATTTATAGCGTCTTTATAGTTTCTTTAAATAAACAATAAAAGTGGGAAAAAAACAATGCTCACTGCATAGGATATGTGGCAGATAATCATTATAATGCAAAATGTATTCATAAATTTAAATTCAATATTGA
Organism: Himalopsyche japonica; assembly: GCA_028555115.1. Lineage (NCBI taxonomy): Eukaryota > Metazoa > Arthropoda > Insecta > Trichoptera > Rhyacophilidae > Himalopsyche > Himalopsyche japonica. The sequence continues at coordinate 120,317 of JAHFWJ010000198.1, forward strand.
ATGCAAACGAGTAGAAATAAATTTCTATAAAACTGATTAAATCGAGTAAAAATTACATGACACTATGACATTCAAAAAATGTTCTTTGGTTGATGAATTTGGAAGAGAAAAATGACAAAATGATTTGAGGGTTAAACATCAATTTTTATCTCTATTGGATACGTATATAAATAAGCTATTTTTGAAATATTCTTCTGTATTACGTTTAAATGCAAGATTTGTTGTCAGCTCTATATAAATTTTAACATACGTCGTTTATTTGTTCACAGTTATCCAATTAAAAATCAGACATTTTTAAACAACATTTACACAAAGCTGGTGCGAATAATCCATAAACACAGCACGAAAAATATTCCTCGGGATATTTATTATTGTTTCACAAAATTTGCGTAGCGCAGTCTATGGTCAGGGGCAAGTTCTTTTTTTAAAACACGCGGGTTATAATAGCGCTTCGAATTTTTTATAATAATAACATTCACAAAAGTTACACATACGTGAGAAACACAAACATTCTGAATTAGAACACACGCGGTCGACTTGGGAGAACGATATAAGTTTATGGTATAATGCAAAAATAGACGCGACGGAAATGTGTTTATTGGATGTTCTGTACGTCAGAATACTCGCGAGTCGATAAAAAAAACTCGATGCGCTTAGCAGCAACACTACCAACAACGCAACGTGATTGTGACTGACTGGTGTTTTGAATTTTAACATGTTAGTTCCCTGCAACACCGCCCTAGCGCACTATTCAGTGGACGGAGTGAGGGGGAAGGGGGGTCTGGAGAATAAAAATTAAATTATGATTATTATTTTATTACTCGTATTAATTAAAATTAATTACTAATTTTATGATATTTTGTACAATTAAGCTTGGGAATATTGTAAAGTTTGTATGAAGCTAACAAAATAAAATGTTGACTAACTTTACTGATTTAGCCTACGATTTTAAATTGACGTTATTAATTATTGTAGAAATTATATTATTTAAGTAATATTATTGATCTTTATAATATATTTATGGTATTTTTTGGTGGTATACATTTATATGAATTATAAGCGTCATTTATTTATTAAATATATTTCATTACAGTGGCATAACTAAAACGCGTAAAAGCCCATCATCCAAAAAAAGGATTTCTGCAATCTGAGGATTAAATAGGCAAAGAAAATTTTATTTTCTCATTCCTTTTTATTTTTTTAAGTAACGATGGGAGAGGAGAAAGCTAATTAAAATATTTCAAGCGGGAATAGACACAATGGAATATTTTCGAGAGGACATGGTCAAAAATGTTATCTTTAATTTCGTATTTTAAAACACAGATGAACTCAAACTGACAACTTGAAAATTCTTAAAATAAGAACGTTATTGCTTTGTTTTTTATGATGTCAAAAGATAATAATATAAACTGAGAAATTTTATGAAATAATCATTATAATCTAGGTAATATAAACGATAATTATTTCATTGTTTATTCACACGTTATTAACCCTCTGACTGCTAACATCTCAGCTGTTGAGACGGCTGATTTTACTGTGTTGATACATAGTTTATACCCGAAAATATATGAACTAACAGTGGTTAAAACATTATTGTGCTCGCTAATTTTTGAGTTAATGCATTGCTTGATTTGTCATGACAAACTCAATAAGATTGTTTCAAATTTATTCAATAAATTAAAAAGTATAGGCGTTGGAATATCCTTTAAAATGCTCGACAGGTAACGAGTAAGAACAAAATTGTTTGATTTTTACAAAAAAAAAATCTAGTGCTATTTTCAAAATGTAATTAAACACCAGGACCGGATTTGATCGAGAAAAAGTGTTTTTAAATAGTTAAAATCGTCGAATAAGTGCTACCTTCAACGCTTTCAGATATGTAGCGTAGACAATATTTTGATAATATGTGATCTCTTATAGAACAAAATTTAGAAGATATTGTGATTTATTTCTTATTTCCAAGACTTGTCTAAAAACATAATAACTGCGAAATAAATATTTGAGTGATTTTTTCTTCAATGATTCAATTTCGTCGTAAGTTTTGCAGCGCGTAAAGGCAATCATAATATAACAATATACTATAAAACAGCACAATGTCCGTTGTTATGAAAATGGTAATAGCCTTTTGTCTACAGAATCCAGAATCCCAAGTCTTGAAATTCCTCCATTCAAAATGTGAGAGCTTTGGTCACGTCCTTTTTAAATGAGACAGTTTGTATTCAAACAATATTACAAGCAACTGGATCTCAGATAAGGATCAAACTCCTTATAGACTAAGCAAAGATACCTTCGAAGGTACACGCTTACATAATGTAATAACAACGACCAAGGATGCGGGTTTTGTCTTAATGGAAACAAATAATAATCCTTGAGAAATTCTACTCATTTATAAAGACTCGATCAATGTACCAAAGTACCTTCTTATATCTATTACAATATAATACAAAAATACTATTTCAATGTAATTTTTCTTGGTCAATACAAATTAATGAATACTTGATTTGTAACCGATTGGTTTATGATTACATAATATTGATATAAAAAATTTTTAGTCGCAGATCAATACTTCGATATATATGGACTTAGAAGGTACAGTAGAACCTAGATTAACCGAACTAATTGGATATGAAGATAGTCCGAATAAGGTCAAATCCAGATAATCGAAAAAAACATAATTGACTGTAAGGACAAGTGTCTTTAGTATTAATCATTTTTATTTTTTTAGATTAATGAATAGCTTTAATATCATTTTTTGCGAATACTTCCAAGACAAGTTGTCCTGAATTGCAATATTCGTGACTCTCAAACCACTTCATGGCGACATCTATATTTTGAAAAATTTTAGAATGTGTAACACCAATGTCTCCCTCTCACAAATATCTCTTCTTCGTCTTCTTGATCTTGTTCATCAGAGGCAGATAATTCTTTAATTGTTTCATCATTCATAATTTGGAATCCAGGATCGTTTGAATAAATATTTAAATCGTGATCATTTTTACTAGAAACAAACGTTCAATGCGTATTGAATTTAGATGATTACTGATCCATGTTTGAAACAGGACTTGTTGGAACAATTACATAAAAAACAAATGCAACGATCAAAATGTTAAGATTGTACTATCGTCAGTGGACGCAATTCGTAAACAGTGAACGCAATTTTCTTTTTAAAAAATACAATTATTATTGTTTATAAATTTTCATTATATGTGTGTTGAAATTCTTATGCTTCAGGCTTGTTTCTATATAATTTTTGGAAAAGAATTTATGTTGTACGGAATTTTTTGTACACTGAGTTTTCTTTGTGCTCAAAATTTGATGCGGAAAATTTACACAACAAAGACATAACACACATGCCTTGGAATATAAATACGCAACGATATCGTTAAGGGTGCTTGATGAAATTTCAACAATTTAAAATTTTTGAAGTTGTTGACAGTTACAAATGCTCTGTCACTCATGAACTGAGTTTCGCCTTTCAACATCTTCAGGCAATCAATATATAAATATTGTGAGAACCTCTCATCAGTAAGTCATTAGGCTGTATAAGTTGTAAAATTACCACTTACAAATTTTAATGTCATTATAATTAAATAAGTAGGTTTTTGAATTATTACAACTTTGTACGATTCCACATGTTTTGTCACTTACGACCCGGGCTTCGCCGTTCGGCATCTTCAGGCATTCTATCACTCGGATGCAACATAAATGACTAAGCTTAAACAATTCAAATTTGATATTGAAATTCCATAAAGCTTCAGTCGATATCATAAAATATATAATATTTAGATTTTAATCTTGAGGTCTATATTTTTTGTGAATCATTTTGGATATAAGCGATGGAATCTGTTTACTGACTGTCGGTTATATTGTATCTGTGTGATAAGACTGCAGAAATGCTTTTAACCTATGCTTTGTGCCCGAAAACCTAGACGTCAAAAGAAAGTTACTTGTTCAAACGTTAGTTAAAATTGTACTCTATTTGTATTCCGGTCTATACGTTTATAAGCACAAACATCAGTATATAAACATTCCGTTATATATTATATTTCTTCCCGGACTTCTGTTTTCCCTTCACGCATATTTGACAGGTATGAGACGCTTGCGCGACTTCTATTCCGATGTTTTTGCATTATTTACCGATAATTTATTCAACGCAGCTGTTTGTGAGGCAATCAGATGTCAGATTTTTGACGCGCCTGTCATAGATTCGACCCAAAATCGATAATTATTTCGAAATCTCCAGCTTTCACCATGTCTAACGACTCGTCCATTCTTGTCATTAATCATTTGAGCGAGAGAATATATATTTCGTCGATTTATTGAAGATACTGTTTTGTTTTTTTTATTGATTGCGGATATGGATTTCATATGAATATCAATTGTAATCTGATTCGCAGTTGATCTTTGTACAACTTTTCACGATTTGACGTCTTGTATCCTTCTCGATTGACGGCGGTTCGAGGGCTTTTTAGGATGTTGATGATTTTTAGCGGATGTGGTACGAACATATGTTTGATTAGTTTACGATATTGTTGGTTTAACGTGATATCATATAGTAATATATTCAAAATAGTTTATAACAAGGCTAGTGAGAGAATAGCGATTGCTTTTAAGAGAGAAACTGGCCATTTATAAAGGAAAAGCTTAAATGTGATTGATTTATGATATCGACTGAAGGTGCTTGATGGAATTTCAATATCAAATTTGAATTGTTACATCTTTGTACAATACCACATGTTTTGTCACTAACGATCCGGCTTTCACCTTTCGACATCTTCGGGCATTCTATCACATGGATTCAACAGAACTGGCGTACAATAAACAGTTAGCATCGGTATTGTATGTCAGCAACGTTGCATCCGAGTGATTGAATGCCTGAAGATGCCGAAAGGCGAAACCCGGTCGTTAGTGGCAAAACACATGGAATCATACAAAGTTGTAACAATTCAAAAATCATATATGATTATTTCGTAAATTTATTATCAGAAAAATATTCGATTCCATAAAGTCGTGATATAGTAGTCATAAAACAGATATTTGATGTCCAGTGCTTAGAGTTTTAGCCTAGCGATCAAGTGGTCTGGGTTCAACGTAAATTACTTTTAAAACGTTAAGCGTCACTTGTTGGTGGAAAGCGGAAAAATAATATAACACAACACAGCCTTAAAAAGGTTTTTCTATATTTTGTTTTTCAGTCGGACATTCGAGTAACAAAATGAACGCTCAGAATTATTATCGAATATTATATTATAAATAATATGTCGATTTACTTCTAATTTAAGTGTCATCTAATAACATAATTAGTATATAAAGGAATATGGCCAAATAAAATAATACAATACATCTAGGCATATGACAAAAATATTGAAAACTCAATACTCTAACAAGATCTTAATGTTAAAAGTTACTTATGACTTTTAACTTATTAACTGTCAATACAATAAAACACAATGCTTAGTTATATTTTCACAATTTTATATTATTAACATCAGGCCTGTTTTCACTCATCTAGAGCATTATCAACCGATCCTCAAATTGAAAATATAAAATTGCGGAAACAGTATTATACTATATATTGTGTTGTTATTTTTTGAAAATAATATAATTGAATTTATCCATAGTGACTATTATAGAGCTTAATCGAGCTGCAGGACCAACTATTTCGTACTATTAAAAAAACAATAAAAGAAAATTGTAGAGAAGAGTTTTGCAGTAAATTTAACTTGATACGTTAAATACATAAAAAAAAAACAATGAAACAATTATTATATATAATAAATAATTATCATTATAATCTCACTTTCACGTGTTTACTGCAATGATAGTGATTTGTGGCATGCCAAAGGTCAAGGGAGAGGGTTATACATCGCTTACACCCTTAACCCCTACCTTCTACATACGACATAGGTGACGAACCTTTTTGCGTCTGAGTGCCATTTTTTTTTCAACATAACAATATATCACTTTTAAGGTGTTAACTGTCACTTCTTGATGGAAAGGCATTATATTTTAAATAATAAAAACACATTTTTTAGTACTTATTTCCACAATATATTTTTTGATCAGGACCGGTTTCGCTCATCGCGAGCATCAGTTTGATAATGCTCGCGATGAGCGAAACCGGTCCTGATCAAAAAATATATTGTGGAAATAAGTACTAAAAAAATGTGTTTTTATTATTTAAAATATAATAATATATCGCCTGCTACATAAAAATAAAAAACAATGCATCAAATATTTGTGTAAATTCAGATTTTTAATAAAAACAAAGTATTAATTAATACATCGAAAAATTTAAGTAAATACTTCATCAATCAAAAAAAATATGGAACTCTCAAAACTAGACCATTAGTGAAATTTTTGTTTTTGGATGCTAAATGCTAATTATTTATATCAGGATTCATAGTTGAAAGTTTTTAATAAAATTCAAGAAGTACTATTTTCGTTTTTTAGTCTACTTCTTATGTCTAGTTTAATACGGTTTATTGAAGAAAATAATGATTCACAGGAATAAGTTGATGAAAAAATTATCAGAATCAGACAAGACAATTTTTCTGAAATGATAGGACATTATTTTATTTGTCATTCGACATATTCTTGCATTTTAGAGAGAAACGCAATTTTCTTTGTGATGGCATCGATATAAATATAATATATTGAATAGAAATATAATTCATTACGACACAGGTATAGGTATAGATAGGTCACCTCGAATAAGAATTTTAGTTGCAGTTTAATGAAATTGCGGTGAAAAATGCAACCGGTCGAAGATTGTAATCACGCAATACCTCTTCTGTTCAATTATAAATAATGATAACGTTCCAATAGAACTGCGTATCAATTAGTATTGCATCCCATTTAACAGTGACGCTGAATACACGGTGTGAGTGCCTCATGCGACAGATAAACAGAGATAAAGATTAATTAAAATGAATTATTGAAACTAGGTTTTCTATCTAATTCTGACAGAAATTAATATTAAAGACTTATCTTCCTTATTATAATGAATACAATAGATAACATTCTAAAAGGTATATACCTAGCAATCTGATAGTTGCGAGGGTTAGTTGTTAAATATTTACACAAATAAGTTATTCTTGAAGGCGCTGAAAAGCACACTTAGACTGTGAACTGTGTCACCAAGGTATAATAACTAAATTAAAATACTAACGTCTTAATCAAATGACTAACTGCAGTGTGTTGATAATTGACACTGGTTAGAACCGATTTCGGTAATTTTATACAGCATGATTTGTTCTGATAATTTCCATAAGTCTGAATTCATTATTGGATTTTTTTCATGTCGCTTAGAAGGGAAGTGGTTAATTTTCTTTTGATATGTGATTGTTTTTTTTTATATTTATTGTAATATTTTGTATTTTTTCTATGATCATGAAAAGTTTTTTTGAAAAATTTCTGAAAACTCAATTTGCATTATATTCTATCTATACTCACGCTACAGATAGCGTGAGTATAGATAGAATATTTTTCCGGAAGTTGTTTACTAAAATATGATATCAGTAATAGGTTGGTCTAATATTCGTTTAAATTTAATTAAAAATGCGCTGGAATTGTTGTATTATTTCATATCCAAAACTAATGCCGAAAATTCCTACGTTTTTCTGTTGAAATCTCACAATATATAACATATATACTGTGACAAGAAAAAGCATGTAAGTCATAGGTTCTCAATCACTGCCCCTGTAATTTGTTTGCCAGGAATCCATACTGACAGCTCTCTCTTGTGTCTTGAGAAACATGTTATGCGTTATTTTGATGTGTTGTCTGCTCGCTGGAAGCTACTAGGCTAATAGTTAAAACGATTCTTCACATACAACTTCTTGAATCTATGATAATTACTGTACTTTATTATATCAGGAGAGGAATTGGAAATAAGACAATAAAAACTGTAATAGCAATGTATTTTAGTAATACAAAATTTATAAGCTATAAAGTTGATTACTATTTCAGCTTATACCATCACCTGGTATATAGCTGTGTAGAAAAGGTACACAGTATATGTTCTCTTCTGTTTTAATACCCTAGCTTCATATTATGCTAATAAAGTCTAAAATTCGGCACTTTGGTTTTATGCATTTCTCGAAGTGCGAATTAATCTGGGTTTTTCATGTTTACAAATCATGTTTCATGTTTATCCATATACATCGAAAAGACAGGCAGGAGTATATCGATTGCTATTTTTTCGCCGTGTTATAATGGAGTTCTACCAAGTAAATGCCAATTCAATCAATAAATTTGAAATATTTTTTTATTATTCCTTTAATTCCTTCAAGGGTGCTAAGTGAAAATTTTGAAAGATTTCTTAACATAACATATTTATTGATTGAATGGGCATTTACTTGGTAGAACTCCATTAAAGCCCGGTGAAAAAAAAAAGCAATTTTTTTAGCACAAAAATTTATAAGATATATTGTTGATAGCTATTTCGGCTTCCTTCATCAGAACAGTCTTAAGCCGAAATAGCTTCCAACTATTACCTAAATGTTGTAGAACTAAAATACTAATAAAATATGAGTCAGGCAGATTACCATAACGAACTGCAGACTATAAAATACATAGCCCTTAATAATGGTTATGAGATAGCGACGATGGATAATTTATTATATAAAAAACAACAAAATCTTGCAAGAAAACTCATTTACCCGAACAAAATTCAGGAGAACCGCTTCTTTAAATCAATTAACTACCTAGGTAGCATTAGTGAAAAGATTCACCGGGAAATTAAAAACTCAGTAAACGTAGCTTTAAAGGTCAACAATAATTTAGGCAGACATCTTAAAAATAGTAAAGATAAAATTAATAAACTCGACAGAAGCGGTATTTATAAAATGTCTTGTGGCTCATGTTTGTCCGTTTATATCGGACAGACAAGTAGGAGTATATCTACTCGAGCTAAGGAACATATAAGATCATTCAATAGCAAAAAAACAGATTCACAATTCGCTAATAACGTTATTAGGAAATCACACAGTATAAAAAATCAATAGACAAAGGATTCTTAACGAACAGACTAATATATTGGTTAGCCCATTAATTAAAGCACTCCACGGGAGGCAAGGGGTCTGATTTGCTTCCGTAACAGACGATTTCCGTGCCACATGTAAACTTAATGTCATAGCCGCGTTTTTTAGTTTCATTTACAATTTTTGAAAAATTAAATTTTATTGCGAGAAACAAACAAGCTAGGCCGTTAAAAGAAGAGAGAAGATATAGCTGTATATAGACACAGCTGTATATAGATAAGCAAATGTTAATTTAAGCATAGTTCTGACGATGGCGTGAGCCGAAATAGCTATCAATTATATTTAAAAAATAATTTTGTAGAACTTAAATACATTGCTATTTTTTCACCGTGTTATTTCCAATTTACCCCTGGAAAACGCGTGGGCCCAGGGTCTTCATGAGAGATATCTCTATGAGTCGGGAAATAAAGTCGTGGCCACTGTTTCGTACACCAGGAACCAGTCAGGCAACTTAATAATACTTAAGCGCTTTACTTTCTTCTACACTTTGTTTTACATCGATTCCGCACGCCATTTCGTCCAATGCAAACGATGTTTTTCGTGCTATCCGTGCTTGCAACCGTATAATATAAATAATTCGTGAGTATTGATGGAAATTAAACCGCGGAAATGCTGCGCACAGAGAACTTGCACTTTTGTTACACTCGCTTCACATACCGAAACCGAAAATGTACAACACGAATGATATTATTGTGGAACACTGCGCAAGTGTTTTGAACCAGTATAAGAAATAATGTTCATTTAGTGCAATATTTGATACATACTGTTTGACGGAATCGGAGTCTATATTCATATACGTGTTTTGTAGAATAAAAGATAGTCAAAATGTGTTATGATCATGTTAAAAAGTAATGACTGCTATAACAGAGAATTTCAAGATGGAAGGCGTGGACAAAAACTGTAAAAACGTTGACACAATGGGCGCGAAAATTCAGCAGAAATAAATACGTTTATAAAAGTTCGAAATGTATTAACGTATATTAGACAAAAGGCTATTTATTTTTATCGTTTTTATTTTATTTTCAGTGAATTATGTGTTACCTTACTAAAATTACTTTATATAATTTGCCAAAACCAAGATTTTCGTAAACAATTTAGTGAAGTAAACAATAATAAATTATCAATAGATATTTGAAAACATTTACGGGGGGTTTTTTTTAATCGCTTTAAATCACTCTAATCGAAAAAACCGATATGAGGTCTAAAAGAGAAAAAGTTTTAGTATTCCTGGTTTAAAATAACACAGTCTTAGCGTATAAATGATTGTAAAAATTGGACAAATTAAGAATCAATATTTCTAACACATCGTTTCTAAATAACACTATATGATACGATATTAATTGGAACCAAGGTAATATTGATATAGCTTAAAATTATACAAAATTATTACTATGAATTCTTCCAATAGTTCGTCGATCACTCAAATAAAGACATTCCTACAAAGGCCTAGGAGATAAAGCCGCCTTATCGTATCACGACATAATAAAACGCCAGTTGCACCTTTAACCTCGGAGTTGCCAAGCAGTCTATGCCAGGCGGTTGTGATTTTTTAAATCGCTTTACTTTCTTTCTCTTGGGTATGTTTTGCTATCGTGTTTGCAAATTGTTGCTTGTTAGCGTAAAACATTTTAAGCTGTGTACTTATTTTGTAATATTATTCTATAATATTTATCATTAATACTGGTTCTCAAAAAAATGGTGTTCCGCAAGGCTACTCCTTTGGGCCATTGGACTTCTTAATAAGATTTTATTTTACTTTACTTACAATTCAACACCAAGGAAAAAAAACTGTTCACAGTTCCAAGTAATTTTTTTATCGGCTGAAAATTGTCGAGTAGCGTAACTAGTTTTGATTATTAAATACATAATGTAAAATATTAAGTATTTTCCGCTGTCATTTGTGACCACACGAAAAGCTTTGGAATTAATAGAAAAATTAAATACCATTACAGATAATTTAGCCAACCTTACAATCAATTGCTAAAGAAATTTGCTAACACAAATTTTTTATAATTGCTATTGATAAAAAGGCAATTTAATTGGTTAAAAAAATATATCGTTGTAAAATTTGATTAAAATATTTTCCTTCAGAAGTTTCTTAAAAGTATATATAAATAGTAAATGTATTATTGATTGTGGTCGAGTTGACAATGTCATAGGCGTTGTTGTGATACTCACTGGCTTAAATACCTGTAAGGGCAGTCTTAGTATAGAGATTTATTGATTTCTATTCGAAGAATGTTACACCAATTTGATTTAGAAACCGGGTGTAATGCTAAACACTGCTAACATACGACTCTGCTGAAGCGATATCTTTTTACTAGAAAGACAACAATAGTGACGTGAATTGTTGAGTGGAAAGAAATTTTCGTAGAAAACTCTCTGGAGCGGATATGGAAAAAGAGTATTCCTTACTTTTTTGTCGATCCAACTTCAGCCTTTTGCAATATCGGAAAAATGATTTTTTTTTAATTTTCCGCTTTATCGCTTTAAGCATATTTCATTAACAAAGTTTATCATTGTATTAATGCTGCAATAACAATAAAAAAATTCCACTGCTCTTTCATAAAATGACCTCTACACCAGTGTTGCCCAACCGGAGGTCTGCGGCCCAGTGCCGGGCCGAGAGATATTCGCCGAACCGTAAACAATATTCCAAATTTCATGAAATTCGCCGCGCAAAAATATTAAATCTACAATTCTTTTTCGCCTGCTTATATATTGTTGTATAATAATACTTTATAGGATGATGCCACACCAAGAAACTTACTGATAACTGTCAGAGATACCACTTCAACCAAAAATATTTAATATGTTAACCCAGTTGCAACAGCAGGTTTCGCATTAGTTCGTTGAAAAATATGTTATTATTAACTATTTTTTTTTTAAATTTTAATTGTATCAGATTATAAAATGTATATTTGTTAGTTATGTTATAGATCTCTCATAATATGAAGTTAAAAAAAATTAACATATAAAATCATTTTTATTGCAGTATTAGAATTCTGCGATTTTTATTTTTTTTTACCAGTTCGCAGGTGTGAAAAAATTGGGGAGCACTGCTCTACAGCTTTATGGACCTTGGGGCCTGACCTCACAGAATCTGATCGACTCGACATTATATGAAATCGTCTTTGGTTTGTTATTAGGAATATTCAAAGAACCTACAAGAATGATGACAGTTTTTACTTCCAAATGGTAATTGCAAATATTATGAAACATTAACCATTATCCATATTTATCGCGAAATAAGACTCGTCCATTTATATAACATGAAATTCTTAAAAAGACTTTCTTGTTTGTCGGAAATAATTATTATCAAAATCAAACTTAGACTACAAACAATAATTATCGATTAAATTTGTTTTGCCACGACATAGTTTGAGTTTTGTTTCATCTTTTTTAAACCAAACGTCATTTAATTAAAATACAATTTATTACTAGTTTAGATTTCCTTAACAGAATATGTCATCGTTTTTTCTTCCATATTTTATGATTTTATACTAAAATCAAGGAGAAAGTTACTTCTCTTAGTGTAACCATCACAATCATTTGTGTTTTCATTCATAAATAAACGTCCATGGGAGTCAAAACTAAATCCCAACAAAGATTCAGTTATCTAATAAAAATATATATACATATAAACGTTACTTGTCGAAAGATAGATAAAGAGGAAACTCGACAATTTATTTTCTAAGAGGTCTTGAAATAATACAATAAACGTAGGAAAGTTTTGAATATTTATTTTGAGTATCAGTGACAGAGTTCGAACGTTTTTAGTGAAGGAAATTTTAGTTACAAGAGAGAATAATATGTGTGATGTGAAATACTGATAAAAATGAACACAGACCGACTCGGCGAGACAACTTAACAGTTTGAACACAGGTGTTGAGTAGGTGATAAATACCGGAAACATTATATGCTAGCATTATATCAGCAAGACGACGCTTGCAGATTTACAATTGGGTTTATTTGACGATAATGATTGAATGTGGTCACTCATGCTGAGGAGCGAGATAAAATTTTCAATATATAAGGAAATAAAATATGTGATGATATTGTAGTTTTATGAAGTCGTGAATATTTCTGAGCGGTTGGTGTAATATTTCTAGCGATACTAAAATGTGTAACCTATAATTCGATTGAAACGAAATATTTAATGAGATTATTTATATTGTGAGTCATATATTATATGAAGGAAAACGATGGGTACAAGAACGATACGTTGAAGCTCCACGACACATAAATAGGTAATTTAGCAAACAGTAAAAATTATTCATAAAATATTACCATCATTTTGTAGCATACTATGCTATAATGACGTTTTTTTTAGAGCAATAAACTCTATATTATTTTATAATAACTAAATAACTGTCCTTGATGAAATCAAAATATATAATGTGAATTGTTGAAACTTTATACATTTTTACATGTTTTGTAGTTTACGACCCAGTAAATTGCAAAGAATTTAAAAGAAAAATAATGGATAGTCAGTTCTAATGCTTCAAAGTGATAAAATGCATGAGGATGTCGAAAGGTGAAACCTTTGTAGTGAGGGATAAAAATATATAGAAATGTACAACGATAATTCAAATTCTTTTGGAACTAAACACTATGCTATATCTACCTGAAGATATACGAAGGTGTTATCAGGTTCCATTAATGAATCCTTTTTATTTCATTGGACACGTTTATTTAAATATTATTTTTTTTTTAATTATAATTCGGAAAGTAATCATTATATCATTTTTTAGTATTAATATAAAATATACGTTTTTTTTTTTTTTTAATTTGTCGTTCATCATGAAAGAATCGATAATTAACACATATTTTTTTTTTATTAGTATTTTAGTATATTGGTTTCGCCCTTCATAATAACGGTATTGACCGTCACCGTTCAATTGACACGCTTACATAAATCTCGAATGTCGCTGTAAGAGTAATGTGAGTGCCTTGTTACTGATGAGACAAAATGATTATTTTAATTCTATGAAGAAAATGTGAATTTTCAACGGGCACAATCCATTCTTTAGACTGTGTACAGTAAGATCGGTGAGTAATGAGCTCGCGCTTGCATAAAACAATTGCTTTTTTATTATAGTATGCCCAGACTTAGCATTTTGCCACCCTGAGAGAAAATATTTTTGTCGCCTTTTTATTTTTTTTCGCCAAGGTAAATATAATAGAACAAGTGCACAAGATGACCACATGCCTAAAAAAATGTCCTTAAGTGAAAAATATTGATATGAACAAAAGGGGTCCTGATTATTTTCACAGAATTTTTTAGTAGCACAAAATTGTGTTATATAATATTGTTATTTTTATATATTTAATGCCCATCTATTGACAGTGAGAGTGAAATTGACACATGGTTACTGATTAATCTCAATTAAAACGAAAACAAATTTCATTACATGTTTGCTGATGTTAGATTTTATAATTGTTTGTTTGTAAAAGGGTTATTTGTTTTATTTTTAAATATAGACTGAGGTTGTTTGATTGAGTTTTAACATCTAATTTTAATTGTTGAAACTTTTATGTACATTTCCACATAATTTTTCAGGATTCATCATTCAGTATTTTTAATCATTCTTTCACACAAATTGTATACAACTGATACATAGTAAACGGTTTGAATCGATTATTATATTAGCTCAATTTTTAACCTCACCATAACCAGTGTATTGAAAATAAGTAGGTTTTCATGAGTATCAAATAACACAATTATATTTCAAGGGTAGTTGATTATTGTATAATAAAAATACGATAAGTGTTGTTAATCTAAGATTTGTTTAAATTAATGAAAATACTTCTAATAAATAATATAGATGGCAATGTACGGTACTCATTGTTTGGCGTGCTTGCTTTATAGACCGACAGATTGCAGTTGCTGATATACACCGCGCAACTTTCTCGAGGTAATTACCTGACAGGTAAATCCTCGGTAGATAGTCACCGTTGCAATTATTTTTGATCCCGAAACACAGCTTATGTGAACTGGGAATATAAAAGAGGTGAGTTGCGAAGTCATAGCGGGTTTTAATAACGTTCACGCTACCGAAGTTAAATTTATGAATATGAAATTGTAGGTCCGACAGGCAGTAAGAAGTAATAATTGCTTAATTGTCTTATCGAATTTGCCATATATTTATATATATATAAATATTAGCAATCAAATATTTTTTTATTCTCCATGGGAATTTTAACTGGTAGCTATTGACACTTAACAGAGCATTTGACCCCAATTAATTCCAACAATCAATAAAAGGTTTTTTGAACAATAATTATAGAATGTTTATGTAAGTAGGACTTCCATATGATATAGTAGTCGAAAAAAGCTATGTATAATGTTATTTGAGAATATATTGTTTATAATTCTATATTTGTCTTGATTCAATGGTTATTCTGTTGATAACGCACTGGACAACACAGATCATGCGCACCATGCTAGTTTTGAATAGTAAATAAAAGAATTAATGTTATACATTTCATGGATTTAAAATGAAAGTTAAAAAGTTAAATTGTATACTATAATTGTAATAGTTTTTGACTTTTTGTTTGTGTATTTATTTATTTGAAATTTGATCGATATTGACTGTTGAAAAAAAGCGTTGGGATATCACAAAATTAAAATAATTAAAATGTAGGTTTAAGGAAGGTTTTAGGAACACTGTTAATTTATTGATTGAAATGATATTCACTTGGTAAAACTCCATTATAACACGGTGAAAAAATAGCAATGTATTTTAGTTATACATTTTTTTAGATAAAGTTTATAGCTATTTCGGCTCACGCCATCGTCAGAACTATCTGCATCTTAGTTCTGACGATGGCGTGAGCCGAAATAGCTATCAACTATATCTTAAAAAAAACAAATATTTGTAGAACTAAAATATATTGCTATTTTTTTCACCGTGTTGTAACACTGTTAATGTTATACAATATTTATACTTACATTAAAATATACAAAAAACAGCAAATCGAATTAATGTTTTTTATAAGAAGTAGCAGTAAGTGTCTAAATTCAATATTATTTTTCAAAAACATTCTTCAATAAAACTGTGAAAAATCCGGTTCACGATATAAAATATTATTAAAAACCCATAAATAAGCTAAAAGCTCTTTAAAAAAGCTTATGGTAGCTTTTTACCGTCTCGGCGCCAGACCTGATTTTGTCGGAACGGGGTGTTTATTAAATCATCCTCTTGAGAAAAAAAGCTCTTTCTAACGTAGGCTGAAAAAAATAGATAAAAAGTCAATTGCTGTTTTTGATGAAAGAGTCGTGTCGGGAAGTTTTTAAGGGATCTCTCTTCGGCTATTACCGCTTGAGATTTTTAAGGAATGGAAATGTATTGGCTCGTTTTTTGTTTTTTTTTCTTACTATGGCCATGAAACAATAGGAAATTTAATTTACATTATTTCTGTGGCTTATATGATTTTACTTTATGGTATAGGAACACATTTTCTACCATTCGATATTACGAAAATTAATACATAAAAACGTTATTCGAACTTCTATATTTAGATCGTTGTTATATAGAAAGGAATTTATATTTATTTAAAATTGAATTGTTTGGCGTTTGACGTCAGCTCTGTTGCATTGGTGTCATAGAATGCCTGAAGAATGAATGAGAAATGAATGAATGAATATAAATTTCAGAAATAATTCAATAAATGGTGGATAATTTGAATTGTTACAACTTTGCACGATTTCACATGTTTTGCATCTTTTTCAGCATTTTCAGGCATTATATCACCCGGATGCAACGGAAGTGACGCCAACTGACAAGAGATTGACTGATCTGTCAGTTCTGTTGCACTCGGGTGATAAATTTCCTGAAGATACCGAAAGGCGAACCCGGGTCGTCAGTGGAAAAACATGTGGATTTGTACAAATTTGTAACAATTCAAATTCGATATTGAAATTCCGTCAAGCACTTTCAGTCGATATCATAAATTTTATTCATATGAAAATAATTAATGGCGAACTCAATTTTATGAAATAAAAATTAGTATGTATCCATGTCACATATTTTAGACAAAGAAAAACAAAATTGTCCCAACATAGAGAATTTGATGAAAGAATATACTTGAAGCTGCTAGATTTGCATTATAAACCTAAATGTGGAAAGCATAACAACTCTAAATAATTAAGCCACTAGAGGTGTGAGTTTACTACATTTTTTTTTAAATAAGAATATCATTAAAATACTATATAAGGGATACATGACAATATCTATACTCTATCACATTATGATCATGTTTCATGTTATTGTGATAGAAATCCAATGAATTCATATATGAAGAAAGAAAAAAAATACTCTACAGTCTCGTCTTTAAACTAATAAAATTTTTAGCGTTGAATAATATTTAAAAGGTAAATTTTGTTTAATTAGGAAAAAATGACACCGACCTGGCAATATTAAATTATCTGTTGTATCTGTTCCAATTTTAAATTTATGGTTCCATTTCTGTGTTACCAGTTGCTGTACAAATAATTCTCCACTAAAAGGAGAAAGTGACCCGGTCAAAAGTCTCCTAGAATTTATCATAGACGCAAGAGCTTATTTCACGGCACACATTCAACATTTCTAACGAATACTATACAATTTACATGATAGGTTATAAAATTATAACGATCCCCCATCAATAATTATATAAATAACAAACAATTTTCTTAAGAGACCTCTTCTGAACATTTTGACCTCAGTGTGACCTGTAATTTGAACTACAAATAATATTATGAGACTATACTATCTATCTAGATGTACAGCGTGTCACAGAATTCGTAACACGATTTAATTGAAATGTATTTCATTTAAAAACAATCATATATGTTTGTTGATATGAATATAACATATTACAAAAATATAGACTTACTTTTACGTTATATTTTGCAGTTCATTCAAAGAACAATATGAAAACTAATAATAATTAAACTTTTAAATTGATTTAAAAATTATAATATTATTTAAGCTTATAGAGAATATTAACGGTGTTTCAATCAAGTTAGCCAAACAATATGACATAACACACCTGAGCATATCGAAAATATATTAAATATGTACTCAATATTCCAATGAGAATTCAACGGTAAGAGTTATTAATGACTTTTAACGTGTTAACTGCAAATTCTTGATAGAAAAGCATTATATTTGAATAACCAAACACACTGTTAATTACCATTAAAAAAAATATATATATAGTTAAGATCAGGGCCAGATTTTCTCACGAATAGAGTTTAGTTGATATTGCTCAGAATAAGCAAAACCGATTATGATCTTAATAATATAAAATTGTGGAAATAATACTAACCACTTTGCATTTTACAATGTTAATACACTTGTAATTAGTGGCTCATAAGGAACGTATGGGTTGTGAAATGAAAATTATCGTTAAACAGGTTTTTCTCTAGCATTAAATTAGAACCTGTGACTGTCATATGAAAAAAATATTTTTATCAATACAAGGTATATAATGGGCGAATATAGACAATACACGAAAGCATTAGTGGGACGTTATATAAAGTAAAGAGATTAGCCAAATTTAGAAATCCATTACGCTCAAAAAAATTGGAATTCACGGATGTGTCTACTTTTTTTGCGGCACGGTGCATAATAAACATTTTTAGCGCAACTGTGATATAAATATAAACCACATTGATAGCTTAATGCTAATACAATTTATTGCTCTCATAATCACGTTTTGTTTTGTTTTTTTTACTTTCGATATTTTGCAAAATTAAAATAGGCGTGATTGTAGAAAGAAAAAGTATTATAAAATATTTCAATCATTATTTATGAAATAATGATATTGAAATAAAAATGAAATCATTCAAGAGTAAATATTTAATCACGATTGTGAAATTTATTATATTTGTATATTTTTCAATATGCTATTTTATTACGGTACCTAAATATTTTAAGAAAGTTTAGAGTTAATCATTTATTGCTTCAACAGGATTGAAAAAAAAAACTAACATGATCAAGCAAGTGAAATGTATTTTAACTTTAATACAAAATCTCTGAAGCAAAAGTTGTTATATTTTAACACGACTCCGACTCCAGCATTTTTTATGTTGATAGCTATTTCGGCTCACTCCATCGTCAGGTGAGCCGAAATAGCTATCAACTATATTTTATAAAAAAAAATTGGAACTTAAATACATTGCTATTTTTTCACCGTGTTATAATGGAGTTCTACCAAGTAAATGCCAATTCAATCAATAATAATTATTACTTTTCTTCGACATCTCTAATGTGTTTTTCTCAGTGTTATTTCTAAAATAAGTTAGAAGTGTAATTTCCTTTAAAATCAAATACAGTGAGTGATCGGTCAACAAACATAATCTATTCAATCCTATGTTCGCTATCCGAAATGTTCGTTAACCGATTATCGACTTACCCCAGATGGAATTAGTGGATAAGAAAGATCGTTTTAGTTCGTCATCCAAATATGTGTTCGTTTTCCGAACACAAAATCTTTCGTGGTCGTATTTGTTGTCTGATTTGTTCGCAGTACAAACTGCTCGTTAACCGATCACTCACTGCGGTATACTGTGAATATTAATCTTAGTGAGCGGCGATTAACACAAGTTAATAGTGGAAGTACAATTGCACAAGTTTCAGTTCAGTTGGAAACGTTTGCTTAAATGTAATATTTGTTAATTAACAAACTCCCACTCCTTAGATAAAATATAATAATGCTACGATATAACTATTGTGACCTAAAATTAATCGACGCCCAGTTCAATGGAAGTTCGTAGTAAATTATTCAGTACTTTATAAAAACTTTACGATGTTTTCTGAAAGCTTCTCGAGTTTCTGTCTAAGATTGCGGACATGTTTTTAAGATGAGTTGTTAGTTGATACAATATATGGTAAATTTTATGAGCTTTCTTGTTTTTGAACTTTCTACGTCATGTTTGCATAGAACTTAGAAGAAGGTATTATTTTACGAAGCTTCTTTGAATTTTCTTCTTCAAGAAACTATGTATCTTTTCACTATTACTGAGTATGTTAAATCATGGGTCGCGTAAATAACATTTGACATCACTATCAACTATCTTAAGAACAAAATTTCGTAGTCTTATAAGGAGGGATGTGGAATAATTGTTAAATTGAAAGTAAATATTTTTATGCTCTAAGGGATCTTTGAAAGGATTATTTAAAACCCAAAGGACTGCTTCAGTTCTTTGACATGACAGAGATATGAAAAGCAATGATTAGACGGATGTCTGTCAGTTCTGAATGACATACACAGCTATTAAATGGAAATATAAACATACAATCATAAAAACGAGGCGTTGCAAAAACAATTAGCACATTATTGTTTCCTTTCTTGCCGTATCATTAATCTTCGACAAGATACGAACCAGTTTTTTACCAGAATATTTACTTCGAGCAGCCCATATTCTATAAATTGACATCGTTTAACAGACAAAGTATAACAAAATGAAACAAATTTTACAAAACTTTTGCGTTGAAATAATGCAGGAATGGCGAAGCACGAAAACGCTTTGATGGTAAATTACTTAATTTATAACATATTTTGATTCTACAACAATGCACGGTCTACATAAAGCTTCTTGATACTAAGTTGCATATCCTGTATGTCTAGAACTTCCTGGCAAAAATTTTAATGTTACACTACGGAATATACTCTACGAGAAGAGTGTGAAGCTCTAACGGGTTGTAGTAAGTAAATAATTGTGTAGCAGTTGGAATATTACATTTTATAAATTATTTGTGGATGATCAAATAAAGGTATAAGTTTAATTTTCGTGCATGTTAGTTTTTTTTCGGTAGAGTATTTGTACTGCGTAATTTTTGTTGACCGCAATGTGACAAAATTGATTGATTTCAATTTTTCACGGTTCATAATGTGGTGGTTCGTGTCGATAACAACCTTGAGAGACTCTGCAATATGGCAATGCTAAGTGATTACGTAAGTACTTAGGGATAGTGCCACCGGAAGTCGAGTGTTCAACAAATAAACGTTGGTTTGAAGAGTTGACTGATTGAAGGAAATTTATTGAAATAAAATACGAAAAATCGGTAATGCACATATTGGGTTGGCAGTGATGATACACACGATGGTGAACGTGTTCAAGCATACATATATAGAGAATCTAAAGCATAGCTTCCCTACCCTGGTGTCGTGAAGGGTTTTTTGGGGGTCGCCAGATTATAAAAAATATTTTTTTTGTATGCTTTTGGATTGTATAGAGGATCGCGGGTCACATGGATTTTATGAAAAGTGGTCGTCACCCGAAAAAGGTTGGGAGCCTGTGATCTAAAGTGTAAAAAAACGTTTTGACGATAACTGCTTGTACTCAGTAGCTTTCGAAAAAGGTTGATTAAAACATTAGAACAAAATGATGGGGTCATAAAATGACAAAATACTAAATAACGGATTTTTTCACGTGTACGTTTACTTGTATTTTTTGTTATTCTTAAATAAAAAAGATAATTGACAGCAAGATGCGACACCAAAGAACTTTATAATAGCTGTCACAGACAACACTGCAGCTAAGAATGTTCAATATAATACTAGAAAAGATGCAAAAGCAGGCTGCGCATTAGTTTGTTGAAAAAAACATTTAGTTTTTGTTAAATTTTAATTCAACTTTTTCTCAAACTGTTATATGTATATTTGTTAGTTATAGTTTTGTCGATCTGTCACAATACATGATTCAAAAGATATGCCATAAAAAACCATTTTTTATTCCAGTATTATTGGTCCGCGATTTGTTTTACTTCTTTATCGATCCGCAGGCTTAAAAAGGTAAGGGAACATTGATATATAAGTTTCGCGATGAAATCTTGAACACAGATTTAAGTTTATATTTTTTTTGTATGCATTGATAGTATTCGTATGTAAAAAATAATCAAATTAAGAACTGTATAACAATCAACTCAACGTCAGTGTTTTTAAATTATGTTTACTATAAACATGCTAGCAATTTTTAAAATAAATATAAATCAACTCACTTTAGCATAAATACGGTAGATTATTCAGTCACCTGTCAAAAACTCGGTTTCGTCTACCTGGAATTGAACAAAAGCACCATATGCTTCTACGAGGACATGTAATTCTGGGGGAGGATATTATTATTAAGGACGTTCCAGGAACCGCTTTTTTTGTTGCTTGTAAACGATAGAATCTCAACATTTCCTGAACGGTTTCCTGAGTAGGATATAAGTATTTTGTGTTGCTATACAGCCATTTATATTTTACTCTATACAATGTTTTATTTATTAAAACAATGTAGTCGTGACTACTCACAAAAGCAAGCATATCGGCTTATAATGCTGCGTTTTCAATAGAAGTTTGGATGCTGAAAATTAAAATACGGTAAACTATTTTTTTTCTCTAAAACAATGTTTTGATGTCTATGGTGAGATTATTGTTTACATGACGCAGAATTCAGTAGTCGAAATACTTTCAGGAAACTGTTATGACTACAAACGAAACTTAAAAAGTTAACAATTTGGCCATAGGCCCAGTGAATGAATTACAAATCAACCTACAATATTACTTTGCAATGTTGGCTACATGTTCTAATGAAATCATTCATTCAAGCTAACGCCACTATAGATAAATATAATCTTTATGAAATAAAAGAATATTATATGCTACTTAATATAAATCCTGCCATTTAACCTGTTGACTGGCAGACATTTTTCAACCGATTTATGTATGGAAGACGAGGTTTTTCAGCCTAATAAATGTCTTTTTTTAAATATATTCAGTATAATACCAAACATGAAAACTTATTCTTTATAAAAAAATAGTTAATCCTTAAATAATAAATGGATTATTAAGACAAGTTAAAATTATTTCCAAGGGTTAACAAACAATTGTCAAAAAACAATACACTTTCGATAAAAAGTAACACTAAAATCACTACCGAATACTCAATAAGATAGTTATTTTTTATACGACACCACACTCCAAAAAGCTTCAAAACACCAATCAATACCCAATATAATCACATTACTCTATAAACTTCGGTAAAATACTTGATTTGAGTGCAAAATAGTGCAATATTCCTATTTGTCAATATATTAGGTAAAAAATGCTTCCGCGCGCTCACGGTGTCATGGTTTGTGATAGCGTCGTTATAAGCTGTCAATATTTCGCGGGAATAATCAATGTGTATTGCGTTGGTAAAAGCGCAAATTGTAAAAAAAAAAAAAAAAGTATTCAAAAATACACCCTAGAGGACAGTAGCATTGCCGTTTTCAAAATAACATGACAATTGAAAAAAAAAAACGATAAACGTACATGTACATGCATTCTCCTTTAAAATAAGATTTTGGCCTACGTACCGGTACGTACATGCCACTCCACAGGTTAACGTATTCGATGGAGTTACAGGATGCAGGATGGCATTAGAAAAATCGAAAAGGCTGCCTGTGTTGCAAGATAATATCCGGAGTATCAAGCAGTGTAAAGATACTCCGATTACAGGACAAAATATTGCCTCTTGTGTATCATTAATGTTAAACTGTCTCTCTGTAAAAAGTCTTGTGACTGAAGAAATGAAAAAGTTTTTATTATATATATATATATTTATATATAGGTGTTCCTGTCTTAGGACATTATGAGTATTATGCCCCTCTAATCTACTCAGAGGTTAATAAAATATATAAAAAATCGTTGTATTTCCAAAATCTTTTCCTTTTGAAAAAGTGTGATAGCTGTACAATGAAAAAAACTTATTGTTATTGTCGTCTAATGTAAGGTGTTTTTATTTATCTTATTATGCGTCTTTGGCACTAAAGACACGACCGATATTGTAT
Organism: Himalopsyche japonica; assembly: GCA_028555115.1. Lineage (NCBI taxonomy): Eukaryota > Metazoa > Arthropoda > Insecta > Trichoptera > Rhyacophilidae > Himalopsyche > Himalopsyche japonica. The sequence continues at coordinate 144,168 of JAHFWJ010000198.1, forward strand.
TTCGAAGTGTAAAGAATCTTGAATTTACTGCGTTTATATTATCAACCCCACTTTTGTTGAGGGCAGGCTTAATCAGACTTCTCAATGGGGGGTTAGGCAATTCAGCGTTTCTCAACAAATACTAATACAGAATTTTTTTCAATGCACGCTACCAATACAAAACGTACGGTACCCTAATGCAGTGTTCCACAACTTTTTGTCTTCCACGGCACACCAATATTTCTTCTATAATTTGACGGCATACCACAAATCAAAATTTATAAAAACACGAATGATTAACCTTCGACGCCCTGGTCAAAAATAATTTTGTCTTTCTGTATTAATTACTTAATTTACATTTTTTTCTTATAATATATTGTCGATTGTGTGTATGATATCTATGTACATTTTCAATATTATTTCAACGAAGAAATAATTGTTTTTGCTCTTCTGTAATTTTTCTGATAGGAAAATGGACCGCAGCACACCTGCCATCGTTTTGCAGCACATTTGTGTGCCGTGGCACACCGGTTACTTCGTAGTTTGACACATTGCATATAGACGAGAGTGATTTCAGACAAATATAAATTTTTAATGTAATACAATAGATTTTACCCAAGTTGTGGCTGACTTCCTTGTTATTGTTTCTTTTAATTTCCAGCGTTTCATTTAACAAACATTTCCTATGTTGCAGAAGCAATGAACCTACAATTTAAAAAAATTATATCAAATCAATATAAAGTATATATAAAGTAAGTCTGATTGCATAACCCAATGATAGTTTTGTTGGGAAAATATAATATTTTTAATAATTGTTTTCGAGAATTAATCTCTGATATTATTTCAGCTATTTTTAGGAAGTTTACAAAATTAAATCGTAAATCGATACAATACAGCAGCTTAAAAATGACATCTTCAGACTTTCATAATAGAACTAAGGTTGCGGTATTGTAGAATCGTGAGGTATATAAAAGTTGAGAAACACAAGGTTCGACCACACAGAAAAATACTCGAAACTATAAAAAGCGATTTATTTGATTTTGTGTTTTAAGGGCAATAGAAAGACACTCTAAAATCTAGGTGTGTTTTGTTTCGATAAAAAATATGGTAATTTGGTTTCACGTTAGTTCATAGAAGCCATCTACAAAATCGATTTTGTGACGTTTTTTAAGCACAATAAAATAATATATATATTTTTTTTTTTAAATAATAAAAACACATTTTTTAGTACTTATTTCCACAATATGTTTCCTTGATCAGGACCGGTTTCGCTCATCGCGAGCATTATCAAAGCGCAAATGAGCGATACCGGTCCTGATCAAAAAATATATTGTGGAAATAAGTACTAAAAAAATGTGTTTTTATTATTTAAAATATCATGCCTTTCCGTCAGTGACAGTTACAGTGACGTCCAGTGACAGTTAACACCTTAAAAGTGAAAATAATTTTTATTAAAAATATTTCCTACGTTGCATATTCTCGTTTATAAGAATGACGACCATTCAATGATAATACGTGACGTTTTATCGAGTGATTTCGTTTCATTTCATCCTTCGTTACTTTTGGGACAAATGCCTTTCTTGTCACTTTCGTGTGATTTTCATATACCTGATCTGGACCGTTGACGGAGACTATATTCAGATTAATGCGGCAAACCCATTAGAAAAAGTATGTAGACAAATTACTAGTGCACGATTTTTTAAAAATAAATTTAGCTTTATCTACAATTGGCGGACTTATGAGTATATTGACCGACCGCTATAATAGTGCGTCCAGAAATATGGCGGATGATGAAATTAAATTTGAAACCCCTGGATAAAATGAATGGATAGACCTCAGAAATGACACGTAAGAAGCCAAGGTATTTATGAACATGGAAACCTATTTATTGTAGATAAATATTTTTATGTAAAAGTATATATGGAATAGTAGGGAATTTAAAATGTTCGAACTCTAATAGTTTTTGTGTCAGACCGGAAATGCACACAGCGCTACGTTTCCACGCGCATAGGTAACGTGGTCGATCTATAAGTCTAAAAAGCCAATTGTTATTGAGACCAAAAACAAATTTAAAATATCGAATTCTGAAGTCATTATTAATGTTTTTATTAGCAGTGATATAGATGTGTTAATCACACGTATTTTAGGTATAAGTAAGTGTAAAAGCAGTGCTCCTCAACCGGTGTGCCGCGAGACTTTGTTAGGTGTGTCGTTGCATAATGTATTCAAAATGAATGTTGCTAATATCTTAGATTATTTCTAGCAATCCTAGCGATATCATCGAGTCTATTGAGTAGCCGAAAATTTCATGGGTAAAGTAAATACAAATTGAAAGCATTGTTTCGCACATTTCCCATGTATTAACGCTCTACAACCTATGTATAGCCCGATATCTTAAATTTATACATTTGTTCCAGCCAGTTAACGCTATTAACTGCGAATCTAATGTCACCCTCATGAATACCAATTTCAGATTTGCGATAAAAGACTGATTTTATAGCATAGGGGTAGAATCGGCATTAAACCGGTCAAGGTCGTATTAGCAAATCTGTACCGTTTAGTTTGAAGCTGTCCAATTAGGGGAAGATTTTTTTGCTCTATATTCCTTCATAAAAATAAAGTGGTGTTATAATAATATATATATTTAGTAGCTTTGAGATTTTTATTTAAGATGAATTAGTAAAATTTTAATGTGAGCCTATTTTATAATATCATGATGTAATAAATACATATTTTTTGATTCTATAAATATAAAACCGTATTATAAGGAATTTTACATGGTCTTAAACGCATTGCTAATTATTTATTCAGAGCATATGATCGAATTGTCAGGAAAAATCAAAAAAATAGTACATATGTTATTGCTCCACTTCTCTATAAACTATCGCTGTGATCTTTATAATCACATCTCTTTCAAATTATTTTTTAAATTGAATATTGACAATTGTTTTCGACCTCATCTTATGTGTAAATTTATTTATAATTGCGAAGAAATTTTAGAAAAAACTTAAGTAAGACATTCAACTCAAACGCGCCAGACAGGTTTTATTTCGAAAAATAAAAAAAATTAACGCCAAAGATGTGTCGCGTTTTATTGTCTTTAATACGGCAAAAAAAGCCTCGCATTGACAATTATAACCAAAATATATATTTATTAAAAATTATACAGTGTTAGTTCGTGAGGTCTATTCAATTAATTTGTATATATTAATAATTTTATCAATTAAACAGAAAAAAACAGATTTTTTCAATAAAACAATATTTACCATAAGTTGGTGGTGACGAACATGAGAATCACTGCTCTAATTCATTCAGTCAGTTTTATTTTAACGTAATTTTTTGTATACTACTCACACTGACAACGGATACTGAAAAATGTCCTTCCTATTGATACAAGCATGATATAAAAATATTCTATTCACACAAAAAAATATTTGAACTTTAAGCATAGTAAGTATTTCCAAGTTTTACATTCAGAAAAGTTTGTTAGAAACCCTTTGAGATATGATATATCACAATCAAATATTTACACTGTCATTTTATGTGAAATTTGTGATAATTTTATTAGGGTAACGTAAACATGGCATGCCAACTTGTAATATCTTTCGGTAGGGGTGGGTTAATACAATAAATGCAGTTGAAAACATCCCCTTTCTGTAGTGTTTATTTTACCCGTTGCGAGGTTATATATCATAAATGGTCTAGGCAGAGATTTTGTACAATAATATTTTAGTTTAATATTTATAATCGTTAATAATCACTGGCCGTGAGTGATAAAACGTTTGGAACTGTACACATTTTCAATAACTTAAATTTGATATTGAATTTCTATCAAGAACGCTTTTGGATGTCCATCCCATTCGGTTGAAATGATCACGAATGCTAATCTCATTAAAAAATATATATTTGATGATATTCCATGATAGATGTGATAGAATTTTGAATGCGTTTAAAGCAGGGTTGTGGAATAAAAACAAACACGACTCCCGACTAAAAAAAGCTTAATTTTATCAGGTTTTTTACTATCTTTCCTATTTATGTATATTAAAATAAAGTTCAACTAACCAATCTGGCAAATGCCAAATTTCACTATGTCGGAACTCAAACGAGGACGATTTATTCATTTTTCTTATTCATTAAGATATTTTTCTAAAATCGTCTAATCGATTCTACAGTCCTAGTTTAAAGGTATTAATGTTTATGACGTTTCTATTATCATTCATCTTCAATTTACGACCCAATAAACAAGGAACAGAGAAAGCAATTAGCAAACTAATAATCCCATCCTCATATATTTATTTACTTTGAAAAAATATTGTGACTGAAAAATATTGAAATGCCATATTAAGGAACCATATGTTTATCGTTGGTATTGGAGATCGTTGTGTTATAAAAATAAATAATAACCATATAAAACAGCTGAGTTGAACTCTTCAATCTCTCTAATTTATAGAAGTATAATTGTTTATTCATAATATCACTATACACATATGAAGTAAATCATAAACATTGCCATAGATTTTCACTATGCTATGAATATGAATTGTGTCACTTGTTTAGACATAACACCAGCCTGTTGCCAGTTATGTCATCGAAATAAACATTCAATCGATTGTAAAAGAATGTTTTTTTAATATCGAAAAAATTCACCTCTCATAATTGAATTATATAAAAAACTTGACGTTAATGCGTTTATGAGAAATTAAAGATCCGCTTGCTTGATTTCGTGGGCGATGATTTCTTTTGTGATATTTTGTAAAGACCTGTGTAAACAGAAAAGCACATGTGTAAAAGAAAGCGAACAATTGTTCTATATTTTTAATTTAATTCATTGGCTGGATTGATATGAGTGTACAATATGAGAAATAAACATATTCGAATGTCGTTCAAAATACCTTAGATTCAAAAAACACATTGTTATACCACTTTGAAGATTATATCGTTTAACGTTTTTGAAATTCATGCATGGAGAAAGTTAAAACACATTTAAAGGATAATAATATTTTTTGAAATCGACTAAATGATCGTATGCCTACCTCCATATTTATTAAATTGTATACAAATTGACCACGCCTTTATGATAAATTCGAATGTATTCGGACAATGATTACGTTTAACCCTTTGGTAAACAGCGTTCAATTTAAATACAAAACAACAGACTTGCACATTTTTTAGTGTCCAAATGAATACTGAGATGTATTCTATTGCAATTTTTTTGACAGGGTCAAATTGAGACTGTCAAAAATGTCATCTTGACATTGTATTAAAACGTCTAAAAATTACATAGAATTATTAATTCTCAGAGTCATGTATGCTTATTTCACACCAAAATGGCGAACACGTCTGACATAAGTGAAATACTGCAAGAATCAAAATAAGATTTTTCAATAGATAAGAGAATTCAAGCCATTGTGTGAATCATGCGTTACATCATATCACTAAAATACAGAGATTATAAAGAATTTTATAGCTCATCACTATTTATTTCCCTCAATTAATTGTTGGTTAAATAAGTATGAATCAACACAATTTTTGTACTCTGGTGGTAATGTTATTAAATAAAATACATGAATGATACATACTTAATTCTCTGACTTTCTTTGTACTAAATTTTTTGTTGACTTAAAAACATAAGATGTATAACATAATATCAAAAAACCTTTAGTGATTTTTATAGTACATTTTACACAATTTTGTATTAATAAGATCGGGACCGCTTTCGATCATCGCGAGCATTATAGAAAAAAAACTCTTTATAAAAAAATTGATAATTATCAGGTATAAACGAATCATATATTAAAAAATATTTACTTGGTCTTCTAATTTATTATAAATTGGCAGGTATTTAATGTAAGACGTACCAATATATAATTACAACTTTCAATGTGTTAACTTACATCTAGGGGGAAAGGCAGTTGATAATACTCGCGATGAGCGAAACCGGACATGATTATCTTGTAGAAATGTGTAGTTCTAAAAATGTGTTGTCATTATTTTAATTTTATTTTGTCTACCTGATGATAATTAAGTCGTTTTGTAAAAATAGCTTCGTTTTATTGATTGAATTAGCATTTGCTTGGTAGAACTCCATCATAACATGGTGAAAAAATAGCAATTTATTATAGTTCTAAAAAAAACATATTACATATATAGCTGATAGCTATTTCGGTTTACGCCCTCATCATTTTGATTAGGACTCTAATAAGGGCGTAAACCAAAATACCTATCTTATAAATTTTGTAGAACTTAAATACATTACTATTTTTCACCGTGTTGGCTTGATTTTGATTTGTATTTTATCATTTGATAATATTTATGCCGAGCGAAACCGGTCTTGATCTTCTTAAAATACGTTGTGATTTATTACTTGAGCAAAAGTAAATGAGAAATTTTATTCGCTTTGTATTATATAATATACGCAATCGGTACCATACAAGATTAATACTACAAAATAAAGGTCGGATAAAAAAGTTTGTTGCCAACAGTTTATTCAACGCTAATAGGGTTATGCGGTAATGAACAAACGAACCTCTTCGAAGAAAAATTCCACCGATAGCGACGGTTTACCATTTAAATTAAATGCGCTTAAAACTCGATTTGTTTCAAAGTCACTTTATCCTCCGTGGAATTATAATCATTATCAAAGGAAGTCTCGGCATCGACATAAATCATGAATAAATATTCCGTTATCGTATTTTTATAATACAGCTGACGTCCCATGAACACCATTTTCCTTGAAGCCATCGACAACGGTATAATTATAAAATCGTTTTTACATCTACAACTGACATCGTTTTTGGAATATTTGAAGGGCTTGATGATTTCAAGTTTACTTGGGGCAGATTTAAGATATGTTACAATCGAATCTCTGGTAAACAAGGAAGGGTTCGTATCTCTGGTAATCTGATTAGCCGATTTACTACTAAATGGATGAAATAAATTAACATCGCAATTACCGATGTTTTTTTTTCAAACCGTTAATTCTACCGTGTTTACTGCGAATTATAGACATATATTTCAACGAATTTTTTTTTGAATATGTAAATTTGCATAATTCACAACGAAGCGTGTGGTGACATCAAGAGAGGACACATTTTGAAGTTACGCATAATATCATTACACGAACATAAGTATTTTGTGTATATTATTCTTAGTTTGTACAGCAAACTCCCCTAAAGCGTTCTACCTTTTTGAAAGTTTCTTGTAAAGTATGCGGCAATCTTTCGTATAGTGATCCCTCTTATAGCGTATTTTTTTTCAAGGTCAAATATGCATTTTCATGTACATATAATATGCATATAATTAATTCATATTTTATATGCGTCCATTAAAATAATATTTCTCTGTAACTGTTTGTCTGACTTGAAAGTAAGCGAAAAATACACGGTCATTTAAAACAAGAATGGTGATACAACACTTTATCTTTCGACTCAAAAGCATTATTATCGAATGTTAATTCTTTTTTAAAATAATATTGTACAGCGTTTCATTATTTATAAATGTATTTATTCAAACTGATATTATGTTCAACTTTAACACTTTCCTTTACAGGCAAATGAAAAATAAAAATATTGATTCAAAGACTGATATTTTTTTATCTTCATAATATTTTGCAGCGTTCACAAATGAAAAAATATATATGGCTCTCATTGAGTAGGGTAACCGCTATTTCAAAATGTTGAACACACTTGAGACGAGAGCTTGCGGACTTTAAAAAACACTATATCAAACTCGCCCATTATTTGTAGTAAATCATTAAGAACATTTATGCCGGATGGGAGAGTTATAAGTGCCCTTCAAACTGAAGTACAGGGGCAAACTCAGAAATAAAAAAAAGAAAATATCCTACAACAAATTAAATGGTCGCTTATAATATTTTCAAATTTGAACATTAATAATTAAAATTATCAATCAGTTCTGTTGCATCCGTGTGATAGAGTGCCTGAAGATGCCTAAAGGCGAAACCCGGGTCGTTAGTGACAAAACATCTGGAATCGTACAAAGTTGTAACAATTCAAATTTTATATTGCAATTCCATCAAGCACCTTCGGTGGATATCATGAATTAAATAATATTTTCTGCCTTTTTGCCCAGTGCCCAACGGTGTTTGACTTTTGCCAATAATATTTTACAATTATTTTGTCTCAGTACATCCCAAAAATATTTTTCGCTTAATCATTCTGAATTCTAAGCATGCCCTGTTCTGAGACAGTCAGTAAGCTTCGACTAACAATAATTTTTCGTAGAAACTAGTTTTGTTTGGGTGTTCCAAAAGAATTCCATATTTACTATTGTATGATAATAAAGAAAAAATGTTATCATTTAGGGAAACTTATCTTAACGTGTCCCGCACTACTGTACGAACTGTACTAAAAGTGTGGCTTAATTTTAATATCATCAAAAAAATAATATATTCTATTTTTTTTATGATTCAGTTTCATGGATTGGCTCGCTGTACGGTCAAAAAATCGTACGCCATCCCCAATATTCTGTCGCTTACCAGTCTGCCAATGGTATGAGCATTAACAATTTTCAACAGTATTGCTTTGGATGTCGACATTTTCCATGAAGACGAAAGTGAGTTCATCCGAACATTATTTCTTGATGTGGAAATATATTTTTTATGAGCTTGCTTGGTTGATTATCTTTCTTAAATTTCCAACATTAAATGTTTGAGTATTTTGACGTTGCAAGAGCTCTAAACTTACAATACATGCATAAATAACTTCGATAAATAACTTACAAGTGCACTTTAAGAATTCTAAGGTCTAAATTATAAGTTATCACACACTAAATATTAGTTCACGTAGCTACTTCAATATTATGTATAATCTTCACGCTTATTAATAAATATCACTGTTTGGTCTTGACCTGTAGAGCTCTACTCGATGAAATGAAGTTTTTCAATCATGTACGGTAGTGTACGTTTCTGAATGTTTTTAAATACACAAAAATAGGTTCATTAATTCCTAAGTACGGCCCTGCTGAAGAGAGGGGCTAGGTCAGTCGAATTATTAAATTTGACTTCATAGAAAAGTTGCCGACTACAATAGATAAAAATAATAAATAACAGCATTGGGGTGACTTGTCTGATCAAACTAAAATGCCCCTTGAGTTGTATTAGATCCTCGAAGCAGATAAGTGGGTTTTCCTTGAAGTTGAAAAAGTAACATACGCTATTTAAATCAAATTCAAAATAAACCTCTATTATGATTTAGTATAAACAAATAAATAAATAGACATAAATTGTAATTGAGAATCCTTTGGGGATGTTTTGGTTTTTATTATAAAGAAAATAACTAATCCAAATGTAAATTAAACTGCAAAATTAAATACATTTAAATTATTTATTGTGGGAAAAGAACAATGAAAATTAATTACGTTGCAGAGTATTTTCGATACTATTGTTTCTTATATTATATTTATGATATCGTATGCATGTGAAATTAATAAAAAGTCTGCCAAATGCGATTATTGGTCACAGTTTTTTTTCGTCTGATAATTTCAAACGTGTGATATAATTACAGAGGAACACCAGTCAACCGTTCTGGCATAACATATTTTCCCGGATCGACCGTTTATTTTTAAAGTCCTGTCAAACACTCGTAAAAACAATGTTAAATAATCTCACAATAACCGTTCCTCGATTTATCAATTTCCTTGATCTATCGTCTAAATATTATAGTTCTGTCTCAACCCACATTTTTGAGAATGATCCTTCATGTGAGTGTTGATAGCCAACGTCTCATCTCAAATGATAATCTGGATATAATTTTTTCATTAATCTAATTCATGATAAAATTAGTATGTCAATCGATTAATTTACCCAATGAAAAAAAAATCCGCAAATCAACAGAAATATCAATTTGTAAATTCGTCTGTTTGATGAGTTAACCTCGTTGCAACCGTAACTAAACAGGACGTCAAAGATTGTAGACCATCACGCTTTATGACCAGACATATTATTTAATGGTAGGTAGAAATTAAAGCCATTTGTATATATCAACAGATTTTATTCAATTAAAACAACCTAATTACTACAGTTACACGATTTAACCTTGTCTGCCCAATCCTTGAATTTCAAATTGTGTAAAATATGAAACTTCAAGAGATTTTAAGACTCTTTTCATATGTTTGTATTGACATCGATGCATTCGTTAGTGGAGATAATATGTAGCATTTTAAACAATCAATAAGCACTATAGTAAAAATGAACATTAATTATTGGTAAAGTACAGTTTTTTGTGTGAGTTTTTCAGATTTATATCAAACAACTACTACAAGAAATCATACGATTTTTAGTGAACATAACATAAAACTGAAAGCAAGAAAAATACAGTTTGAGAATCACTTTAAAATAGTATTTATAATTGATAACTGATTTAGTGGAAGAATTGGGTATCTAAAATACAATAAGTCAATATTTTAAATTGGCTAAATGTTTTTGTAGATACACCAATTTTCACTAAAAATTTATCAAATTAACAATTAATATAATGTTTGTAAAGGAAGGCAAACGGAAAAATAACTAACGTCAAAATACATATTCTAAATCCATCATTTCATTCCAGTAATTTTTTGGTTGCTTTCATCAATGATCAATGTCATTTATTTTGAATAAAATAATTATTATAAAAAATGAAAAAATGGATATTGTGTACGGAAATATGCAATTTGTAGTTGATATTTTTCCGTGTGACAGTATTTGAAATGAATAATTTTTATTGTTAAGAAATATTTTGTTTCGAGACACTTTCATTGAAATTATTGAACAACGATTATTTCCTGTTTTTATTTTTTTTACACATTTTAATTAAGTGCACACTTAAAACTTAGACAAGAACTGTTTATTATTAATGACTGACTTCTATTATTATATTTTAAACATTTATTTTAAACATGATGTACAAAACTTTTCAGAAAGATTCGTATAAAAAAAGAATTTGACTGAAATATTTAAAATTATTTTAATCAATGGATAACGAATTTAATGAAAATTTATATTTAATGCATGTGATAAATATTTTTTAGTTCTGTTGTTTTTGGAACATCTTGCTTTTTCAATGTTTTTGTTGATATTTGTAAAAAAACATGACATATATGAAGTATAAAAAAAATAAAGAAATCAAATATATTACATCTTAGAGATGATTGATTTTATTTAAAACATTTTTTTTTATGAAACAATAAAAAAACAGGTTGTTCCAAAAATACTGAATTCAATAATTAATAAAATTGAATTGCGAATATTTAAAAAAAAAAATTTACAGTGATTTTTTCAATGTGTCGTTAGTATGTGACTGTTTTTTTTTAATTTGGTGAAAAAACAATATAATCAAAGGCACACATAATAAAGATGAATATATAGAAATGAAAATGGCAAAATTACATTTTATGTCATAGAAACTTCTTAGACGATTATATGTACAGATTAAAGATTATAATAATTTCGCTTGAAACTGGTTTATTCTTTTTTTTTTAAACATAAAGAGTAACCTTTAGTTAATTAAAATATTTTTATATACATAAAGGCATATTTTTACATTAATAATAAGTAAACAACAATTTATTTTTTTATAATTTATATGTGATGAAAATATACATATTGTAAAAATTTAAGTAAATTACTCATAAATATAATTTTGTGAAATGTTACTACGCATTCAAAAATAATAAATATTTATTTTCCATATAATTTATTAAATAAATAGACCCCCCAACAGCTATTGGTCAATGGTTAATTTAGCCAAATATTTATAAAGTATTTAAAATACTTTTTTACAAATTATTTCAGTTGCATATTTTTTTTATAATTCATATTCAATTAAAAACTACTGACTTAGATGGCAGAAACTATTTTTTTTTATTTATTATAATTAAACATCCAATGCTACAAAATTGTTTAAATAAAATAAATTTAATTAACTCTTTTAAAAGAAATTGATTCTGTCTAAATATTGGCATTATACACAAAATTGTAGAAATATTGAACACACGGCTAAGTGAATAATTTTAAATACAGGACGTTTCAAAAATGTATGCCTCATTTGGTTGATTTTTTTAGAAAAACATTATTTATTTGAAACGTGTGATTTTTAACTATTTAATATGATTTTTTTATACAGTGAAACGTTAACATTAATTTATTACATTATTACGGTGTATTGTGAGATTATAAATTTGCGATGTTATTTATGATATCCCTAATGAACTATTGAAATTTTTATTAAAACACAAGGAATGTAGGATATAATGGTACATTTATGGTGCATAGGCCGTTATTTCTTCAAAACTTTCATAAAAAATAATAAAAAAAAACAACGTTTTTGTTTCTATGAGAATCATAAAAATTGATAGCTATATCGGTATCGTTTCAATCAATTTAATGAATCTCATTCAAATAAGAACATTGTATTTTTAAAAATAGTATTATAAAATTTTATCGAATCCAACCAATTTGTTCAATAAAATCTTCTTTATTATTAAAAAGTATTTTTGATTAAGCATTTTCGTCAGCTAAAAAATAATTTGGAATATATCGGTTGAATATTTTCAAAATAATACAAATATACAGAAAAAGTGAAAAAAATTACTTTTTAAAGTCAATAGCAGTCACACATATAATATATTTTATACAATATGATGAATATTGGATAGTATCCAAAAGATTTTTTCATCAATAAATTCTAAATGTGTTTATTATGATACAATAGTGTTTTTCGATACAAATATACATTATAATATTATAAAATTGCACCAGGCAATAATGAAATCTTTATAAAGTTTCATTGTATCGAAGAATATTTTTTATGTTTCAAAAATAGTCATGATGAAATTAGAATAGTTACAACTTTGTACGATTCCACATGTTTTGTAACTAACGACCCGGGTTTCACCTTTCGGCATCTTCAGGCATTCTATCACACGGACGCAACAGAACTGACGTAAAATAAAAGCCGAAAGGCGAAACCCGAGTCGTTAGTGACAAAACATGTGGAATCGTACAAAGTTGTAGCAGTTCAAATTTGATATTGAACTTCCACCTTGAAGCACCTTGAGTCGATATCATAAAATAGTCATGATAGATTATATTTGTATCGATTTAACGTTTTTGATCAAGGTATACTCAACGTTCACGAATTTTGAAGAAATGTTCTGATTTGTATTATATTACAGTATGTAAAGTTACAACTAATAACACTTTGATTTTATTTATTTAATATTCAAGCTAACATTTTTTATCGGTACAACATTGTGAGATATGCAAAAAATGTTACACTTCTTTTTGACCGACACTGTCTTTTTAAGGGGAATTCCCGACGGGTTCTATGTAGCACCAAGTCAGAACACATCTACATCAGTCGACTTAATATACATTGAAGTTACTGGGTCACTCGTGGTGCTGGATTCCGTTGTGCCGAGGCCGTCCGAGGAGCTGGACGTAGTCAGAGCCACGGAGACCGTACTGGAGTCAGACCTGGTTTGGGAGCCTTGCAGGGCCTGTACCAGAGACATCTCTTGAGCGCGGCTGTCGTCTTGCATCATTCCATTAGAAGATGACTGCTGGTCTTCGGCGGGTGTGGTGCCCGCCTCCTGCCGATGCTATGGTATCCATCGCCACCACCAGTTTTCAGTCGGGGTTACTGAAAAGAAAGAATACATTTTATATTTTGTGAAATCAATTTTATTTTATAAGCATTAATAATTGATAAACCATTACAGGCAGCAAGGTTGGTAAAGCATACAATTATTATATTTATACTGCTTATAAAAATAAAGCAAATTAGAATAATTAGTGTTCACAGATATTTCGTTTATTATAAATATTTTTTACTAGATCTTAAAATTACCAAACTGATAAATATGATTGGTTTAAACTTAAATATGAGACAATATTTCTTATATTGATTTTTATTGTACAATATTGTGCCATTTCTTTCAACATTCTATTTCAGTGGTCCGTAACCTTTTTTGTATTTCCCTCCCTCTAATGAAGTGTGTGAATTTAATTGAAAACATTGTAAATTGTATAAAATAACAAACAAACTACAAATCCTTCAAATCTCGCGATTAAAATCAACATTTAATGCGTTTTGAAAAATAGCCCTGATGACTCACTATTTGAGTACGAAAAGTTGTATTTACTGGGACCAAGGAATCGACTACTTCTTTTTCGATTAGACGATTTTGAATAATATCTCAATGTGACTTATGAACTCAATTTTTCCAGCCCTGATGTTTACTTCTACAGGTCTGTGAGCATTACAATTCGCTAATTCGTTTCTCGAATGAAACAATATTCTATATAATGATTTTTTTATATTCGTTTAGGAGAATGAATTTATTAAATATTTTAATTCTTTCGATTAATTGAAATTTACAAATAGAAGGAACGAGAGAGTTAAGTTAACGTGTCTTCTTTAATTGTTGTCAAGCTTCAATCGATACCCATAAATAAGGGGTTGTGCGACTGACTAACACAAATTTCCCTTATTTTTTTATTGTGGTTTTTCATTAAGATACTGAATTCGCCTTCACTTTTCACAAATGTGCTTTTAATTTAATTTAATAACAATCTAAAGTTTTTACAAGAATAACGAAAATATGTGGAAAAGTTACAGAGAAATTATGCATATCAATAGCAAAAATTCATCCAAAAAAGCATTTACAAAAAGCAATAAAAAAATTCATTACAAAAGCCATGCGGAGCGAATTTCAAAAGGAAGTGAAAAAAAAATACCTACTGATTAATAACCACAACACAACAAAATAAAACGATAATCAAAGATTTCGACTAAAGATGCTAAATGGGATTCCAAAACCGAATTAGGTCGATTTTCAATTTTAGGTATTTAAAAATTTCCTGTACTTTTATACACTTGAACTAACAGCTTACTTTTACAACTAATCTAATTTAAATTCATATATTTTGTAAGCAATGACTTTTACTAATGTATATATCTATTTATTATTTTTTCACATACATAAAACTTTATTTAAAATTTCATGCCTTTCTTGATGGATAGAAATGACAGTTAACACCTTAAAAGTGATATATAAAACTATTTACAAACTATCAATTCAATTGCATCAGTGTATGTCGTAAGATGCTGAAATGGCCCATGTCGTATATATGTGATAAAAAATAATCATAGAAGATTACAATATCTAACGGTAAAAAAAATATTTTATTTTTAAAAGCCAACAGTCTCGGGTCAAACAAACAGTTACTGATGGTTCAATTAATTTTGACAAACAGCATTTCCAGCGATGGATTCTCTCATACCCATTATCCATTATCCGCTCAGCGCAACATTAAAAATAATTAAAAAATACTCGCACAATCTCACGAAATCAATTTTTAATAAAAACAATTTCCGATATATCCCGTCCAACGAGCAGCAGCGTCGACAAACTTTTAACGGACAGGGGAAAATAGGTAATAATAAGCCTGTCTTTGTGCGTCTATTGCTGAGTACCCATGGCATACATGAATTTTTCGGCGTTACAAGATTTTTTTTGATTTTAGTATTTAAATTTCAAAGCGTATTTATACTTGGCAGAAAGTATAAAAAACTACACAAAAATAATGTATAATGTCGTGTGTATAAAGGCGAAACCCTAACCCGAAACCGAAATTTAATTTTTAAGTATCGATAAAGGTGGAGAATTTCAAATTTCATACTTGGTTTTTCTATAAGCCCTACGATAATTAAAGTTAACACCAGATTGGGTAAATAAATCACCAGTTTATTAGTCACTTAAGGGTTGTGTCTATACAATTTTCAAAAGTTCTTTTGCGATTAATTCTCATTTATTATTTCGTTATAACGTTATAGCAGTCCGTTATATCTGTTATGATTTTAACTACGTCAAATTCTAACAGTATCATAATCAAATTGAATATTTTCTACCATAAAAATATTTTAGAATGATTTGCACAATTTTTGTTCATTTAAAACAGTGTTTATCCAAGTTTATTCACGTGCCACAAATAATAGTTAATTACAAAATAGAAATTATAATTTAGTTAATTAATTTCATAAAACTTTGTCAACCAAAAATTGTTTCTATTTAAATAGTGAAGTATTTTTTTAAATATTTATTTTAAGATATGAATTGTATAAAATTTAACTTATTACTTTCGTCACACATACCGACAGATCTGACAATAGCGTCAAATCAACGAAGCCATCAAAAAATTATACGACTCTATTTTACATTCTCAACCAAGACAATTTCCACTGAAAAGTGATATTCGATGGCAGGTAGATACACAAATTATTTATTCCCTGTACGCCACTGGTCTCATGCATGAAGGGCATTATTGATTTTTTTATTAGAGTCAATATTAAACGGTCTGCACTTCCCACGTTATCGAACCGGAAATGTAGTTTGGGTGTTATTATATAGATACTAAGTAAGCTCGCGGGACGAATTCGTACCGAGTCTACTCGCGTGCAGTCCGCCCAACGTCTATTTCCGGTCGCATGCTGCATGTCGCGTTAAGCGCATCCGTAATGCAAGATGGATTCAGCATTCAGCATGACAATACTTTCAATGAATCGAAGTGTATTTATAATGTAGAGAGACATTTTTTTGATGGTACTTATATATCTGCGAGTGGCGTCGTTTGTCGGAGATTGGCGAAAGATTAGAATAAATGATAAAATACAATCATTACAAATATTTTCCCATTTTTATACTATTAAAACCATAACCGGTTTCGTTCGTCGTGGGGGGATATCAACTGATCAGTTGAAACTACCCTGATGATTTTATGTGTCTATGTGTATTAAAATAATAAAACGAAATGTGTAGTATAATTAAATATTAAAATAAGATGTCAGTTCTGTTGCATCCGTGTGATATAATGCCTGAAGTTGCCGAAAGGCGAAACCCGGGTCGTTATTTTCAAAACATGTGGAATCGTGCAATGTTTTGACAATTCAAATTTGATATCGAAATTCTACAATATAAAGCAATATAATGTATAAATATGTTTGTTTGTAATTTGTGTCATATTAGAAGTGACAGTTAACACATTAAAAGTGATTTATTGATATTATATCAGTTTTAATTTTTATATTATATGATGAGAATTTTATTTTCGTTGCCTTATTAAAGTAATATATTAAATTTGAATTGTTGAGATATTGTGCGATTCCACATGTTATGTTACAAACGTCTCGAATTTCACCTTTCGGCTTTTTCTGATATTCTATCATACGGACGCAACAGAACTGACATTTAAACATGTGGAATCGTACGAAGTTTCAACAATTTTAATTTGACATTGAAATTCCATCAAACACCTTCAGTCGATATCGTAAATTAAAGTTATACATCATTCAGTTATACATAGTCTTTAAGTAACGTAAATTATGAATCGAGTGTCTCCGAGACAACAGTTTAAACTATGACGTGTTTTTAGCTGTAGATTCGAATCAACGAAGGTAGAAATGAGTTCTGAAGCGTTTACAGCTGAAGATCTATAAAGCCGGCATACAAAATTAAAAGAGGAAAATACCATTTGGTCGGTGTTCGTTGTGTTTTTTTTTATATTAAAATAAACCCTGCCTTCTTAACAAAGCGTGCCTTCGTCATCAATTCAAAATGAAACCTTTGTTCACCACAAAGGGATGATATAAAAAAGGACACGCCGCACTGCTTAATCGTTTAGCCCTTTGAACACGTTGGATCAAACAAAAAAGCCCATTTGGACTAAGCGTCTCGGAGGCAAGCTTTTTTATAGCCTCGCTTTGACAACGGCAAGAGGATGTATTTATCAGGGTGGAGGGTGAAAAAAAAGCGAAGATTCTCTTCAATTCGTAAGGAATATATATATATACATAAATGTCACGTATGTGTATTTCCGATAAATTTCAACATCGAATACGTATTATAACACGGTGAAAAAATAGCAATATATTTTAGTTCTACAGTTTTTTTTATGAGATATAGTTGATAGCAATTTCGGTTCACGCATCGTGTAACTGTAACTTAAACTAATAATTCTATTTTTTCACCGTGCTATAATGGAGTTCTACCAAGTAAATGACAATTCAATCAATAAATACGTAATGTTTAGTAAAGAAAAAAAAAACTGATGTTTTTTTATATTTTTAGTGTGACAAATAACACGAACGTACACTGTCACTTTTTAGTGAAAATGTATTATATTTAAATAATGAATACACTATTTCAACGGTTGAATATTTTCAAGATCAGGACCGGTTTCGCTTATCGCGAAAAAAGTCGGCTGATCACCAGTTGATAACAACGCTCATGATGAGCGAAACAGGTTATGATTTTTTTTTTTTGATTTAAAATGTTTTTTTTTACTTAAGAAATGTTTGTCGTTGCTATCCTGAGCTAAAAATACTATAAATTGTTTGTCGACGATATAATTTTTTTTTATGCATTATTACGTTACTCTTAATATATAAAATATTTATGTACTTTCTTTCAACACATGTAAGCTGTAAGTTTTTTCTACGTCGCATAATCTTTGGTAAATCTTTAACGGGATGAACAAAAAAAACGTGTTTCGATGTATTAACGCGAGCCATTATAAATAAGTAACACATAGATAGTTCTCGGGTATATGTTGAAAAAATTCCGAAACGCTTTTCGGATAGTAAAACAAATTAAAGTTTTCGCTCCGCCCTGACGTCTATATCCTCTGGGGATGTGACGGGAATTAACCCCTTTTCTCGGGCAGGCTGTATTCTATTGGTACGTGACCCGTGAGGCCTGCTTTGGGCTGTCATAACGTCAATGATGCGGTCTGCAGTCTGGACTTATATTAAATGAAAATATTTTTTAAACAGTTGTTAATATAAATTATTTTCTAGTCTAGTATAATAATAAGTAGGCTATTGGTCTATACCACCCATCAAGCTCGCGCAGTTACCTTTGTAATATGATATTGGGTTTCTTTTTTTATTTTAAGATTAAGATTTCTACGTACTTTCGTTGTTTATTATTTAAATAAAAAGCACTAAAGGCGTTACAAAAACAAATATTTTAAGAACAATATTTCTGTATATAACTCGCCAAATTGGATTGAAACTTATTAGCCTAACCTAACCGTGCGATTTTACATCTGGAGAATGATACATGAAATACTGTTAATGATTAATATATCTGTAAATTACATTTATAATTCAACTGACAAAAGTGAATATTGATTATAATAAATTGTTTGAAAATAACTGTCCGTCTATTAATCGAATTATATACTACTACGTTTAGCCAACAATGTGACACACTCTCGTCTCAGCAAACCCAAATGGCCAACATAGAATATTATTTAATGGTCATCAATATTTGAACTGTCGGAATTTTGTACATTTCTACATGTTATGTCATTTGCTATTCGGGTTGCGCGCTTTGTTATAATCAGGGATTTTATTCGTGTAATAGAATGCCGAAAAAGTCGTATAAAATTTGATATTGAAATTCAATCAATCACCTTCAGTATATATCGTAAAGGATCGTCTATATGTTATATTTGGTGAAAATTTATTTAGCAAGTATTATTTCCAAAATATGAGTTTTGTTAAAACAGAGACTAGATAGGTTACTATTAAACTCAAAAACTATTGTTGACGGAATAGCTATTGAACTATAGAATATTTATTGTGGAAATGAATATTTTTCCTATTTTTAGTTAATGTTTATTTAATCATAAAAAAATTGTTTCTAAGCTATGTAACTATAGTTCCTTGCTATCAAGCTAAAAATTAAATAAATAATCTATTATTATCATAGATATTCATCGATAAAGGCTTGTTAGTGAAAACATATAACCAGATCATTGAAGGATAGGTATTAAAGGAACTGATGTGTGTATGTTCAAAAGATTTCAATTCATTGATATACTTTCAAGTTTTCTTTCATAAATGAAAAACAAAATTGCGTCAATTGTTCGACTATAAAAGAGGTTCCTCTTACTTGATTGGAAATATATCCCTATAGAATTTCTTGTTATAACGGAGTCAAGGATAAAAAGCAATCCATTTTGCATGTGAGATACAGAAATGCTTCGAAAGGCAAGTAAAATATAACACAAAAAGTTAATATGACTCTTTTCAAAAAGCTAACGATTTCTATAGATATTTTTTAAAGCGAGGTTTTTGTTTTGGAACGATGTTGTATCGCAAAATAATCTGCTGAACTTTTTGTAGGTCATAAGTTCAATCCCTAATCGGAAAGGGATAAAAAAAAATAATGGAATTAGGAAAGGCGTTAAAATAATCATGACAAAACATAAATACTTTTCAGTCTGAGTGCATTTCGCTGTAAATTCAATTTGCTTGTATGACATGCGCTAATGCATTAAAATTTAGTTACCATTTCTGCATGAAATGAAATAATAGATTATAATTTAGAGCGGATTTGGAAAAATGAAAATGATATATTTGGGTTAAATAATATTGACATTTAAATCAAGTTACGTTTCCGTTTTTGTAGGCTTTACACTAAAAGCTTTTAACATTAAATACACGTGATAGTTTGACTGATTTTTTAACTGTTACTTTACATTGAAAATATTATTATTGTATACATTTTTAATTAATTATATTGACGTTTTTGATAAGCAAAAAGAGAGGAATTGTAGTTTTAATTATGGTAATTAAATTTGTTTCGCGTTGATACAAATCTAAATGGTCGATAGAATGAACGATTAAATATTATTTGCTTGGTGATAAAGCGATACATTACAAAAAATCCGACATAGAAATTTTTCAATTACATATTTTCATAGTACGCTAATCAAAAAAAAAAAATATACTTGGATTTTGAAAAGATTGTTCTTTTTAAAAAATGATAAATTCAAACCTACGCATTTTATGAATGACGTAACAAAATAAATGATATTTTTATTATAATAGCGACAATAAATAGTCTTTACATTGTTACCGCTAAAAAAACTAGGGATTTGCAATACCAGTATTACAGAAACCGGGACTCGGTATGTAAGCTTTTTTAAGTAAAAAAAAAATACATTTTTAAAATAGAAATTAAGAAAACTAAAGCTAATTGATAAAACAAGTTACACTCACGCATTGGTTCTTTTTAAGTTTTAATTCCAAAATCAATTTCTTGATTTCTTATTGAATTTACTTCATATATTGGATATTTTTTGGTTGCTTATTCGATCAGTATTGTGATGTTAATCAGCTGTAATGAATGAAGCGATTTTTTGTATTGCGCAAACTGAATCGTACCTCTTTGAAAGTATGGTCGTATCTGTACGGCGACGTATTGTGTAATATAATAATGTATCTCCTTTCTCAGATTTAATAAATAATTAATGTTATTTATTCAGATATGGATAAGCACTTTCAATCAGTGATTTCGATATTGATCGTATACAAACATTTTGGTATATATTACTTTCTTAAAGTGATAAACTATTTATAAACAAAACACGTGACAGCAGGCGAGCTAAGTAAATTACAAGGGCCAAATTAAAGGTAAAACATTTTAAATAATTATTTGAAAGATCTAAAAAAATATTTAATTTACGTTTTTAAATATTGATTTCAAAATTTATAAAAAATATTTACTTCTTGGTCTAATAAGTAATGTAAATGTTTTAATATATTAAATGTGAAAAATTTCTTTCAAAGAAATATCATTAATCAAATGGTGAATTGATTGTTACTTATCTGTCTTTATTACCGGTTTTAAATTTTGTAATACCGGTATTGCTATATTCGTCGAATTGTGCACTCCCTAAACGTAGCGCACTAGTGTTATATTATTCCCTATGTATGAAAATTCATTTAACAAGTCATAATATATCGGTTATCAACCTACACTTTTTTGTTAACAACGAGATAATCGTACAATTTATTATGCTGTTATAATAACGCAACACAAAATACGATCGGAAATAAAATTTCGAGTTCAATAAAATGAAAACTAAAACATGTTAGAAAACGATTCCATTTTTAAAAGTTTTCTCTCGTGAACAATAAATAATTTGGCCACAATAAAAATCTTTCGTAATGCTTCTATCATAAACGACGCAGGAAATCTATCAGTCTTGCAAAAAAGGTATTAAGAACTGACCGTCATTTAAATCATAATTTCTCAACCGGTGATCCGTGCAGTTTTTTGGGTGGTCCGCGAAGATTTTTGGATGAGACGAAACAATTGAATTTCATGTTGTATATATTAAATAAATATTTATTATTTTATTCCAATGTTGATGGTCCGCAATATTTTTTTGGATTTTTTGGCGGGCAGCGAATGTAAAAAGGTTGAGAAACTATGATGTAAATAATCAAAATACGATTATTAATTTTTTAACTGTCACGGTTGAAACGTATTATTTTTAAAAATAAAGAAATATCGACTATGTACAATTCCACGACATTATATTGTTAAGATCAGGACAGGTTTCGCTCATCGTGAGTAGTGAAAAAAATGAGTTAATAAATACCTAGTATAAAAACTAAGGAAATTATTTTAGAGGAAAAAATATGGTAAATTTCGTAAAATAAAATTTTTATGACCTCTTGATACTAATTGGTAATTCAAAGAAAAGTCAAATTAAAAATTCAAAAAAAAAGTTAAGAAATATTTATGAAAAAAAATAACAAATAAGAAAATTTTATAATCAAATGACTTCCGCTTGCATTTTAGGGAATATAACGCCTAAAATAATTACTAATGTCAATAGATTCAAAAATTTTCATAAGTTAATCTAACATCATAACTGCTGAAATATTTTTTATTGAAACTTCCTTTAAGGTTCTGCTTACCTGGGGGTCGCGAAGGGTTTTTTGGGGGTCTCGGGTCACCTGGATTTTATGAAAAGGAGTCGCCACCCTAAAAAGGTTGGTAGCCTATGCTTTAAGGGGTTCAGCAGAGAGAGAGTTAATAAATAAATAAACACGACTGATTTTTTAAAAATGTTTTTCTGTTTGACAAAGTGTCGCTTTTTATTTCAGTATAAAGTTTAGATTGATGATTTATTTCATTTCACAATTGGATGCTTACGCATAGAAAATGTATCGAACAAAATTATCCAATTATGGATCATGTATATTTTAGTCTAAGCTGGCATCAAATAATAATCTTAAAATATGAAAAGAATAGACTTGTTGTTTCAAAAATTCTTCGGATTGGGTTGAACATAAAGTATTTTTTAAAAAATATTATTGAAAATTTGACGGGCGTTCGTGATTTGTGTGCCAAGTAGAAAGTGTAAAGAGCAAGCAATAAAAGCAAAACTTTTCCAAAATATAGGTACTCATCACATTTTTGAGAGATTCGAACCTATAAATGTGTTCATCGACTTGTTAGTCTATAATAAATCGTAAAATCACTTTGGAATATTATAAAATATCAACAAAAAAGTAGAACGTATACCTTCGAGCGATTTGGGCGATGAAATACACCAGCCGGACTGTTTCAAGCCCTTAAAATTAACTTATAAATTACACATTGTCTAGCAACTATAGATAAGGTTACGTTAACAATGTTACAATCAACAACAAAAAAATCTAGAACGAGTACAGTTCGTAGATTTTATTCTAAATATAAATTGAGCGACTTTAATCGAAGACAATTCAAGATAGAGAAATTCAATAAGGTTATATGATAAAGTCGCTAAATAACCAACGAAATCATATTTTTAAATTACTGCGCATGCGCGTCGGCTACGTAACTGACTTGAGGTTACGTAGTTAGCAAGGTCAGAGTTGATGTTAAACAAAGTATTCTAAGACATATTTTTGATTAATATGAAAATTTGATTCTTACACACGGGTTACGTGTGATAAAATTAACGGCAGTGTTGTTTTATAAAAACCTTACGGATTTCAATGATCTATACACTTAACACAAACAAGTATGCAAGAAACGATTAAAACATGATATATACACAAAAATGATTATTTTGTAGCTATGATATTTTGTTTAGAACTCGTTTTATTATATCGTATCAAATGTAATATTACATTGTTAAAGAAGCAATATCGTGAAGATTGGTAATTTTTTCTTGGTAGAAAACGCAGCTAAATTAGCCAAAAAAGACAATTTTATCAAGAGAAAACACTTAGCTAGAAAATAAATAATAAATTTAAAAAAAGAGATGTAACGTTATTAAAGTAGACAACAAAATAAATCGTCGTACAAAAAATGCCGTGAGAATTATTTTCAAAACTGGATATTCGAAAAATACTTTTTTATGCGGGGGACGATATCTTGTCGTCTTAAAAAAAATCGTCTTCAAAATGCCGTACTTGGAAAAAATAACAAATTCGATTCTTTAAAATTTTGTACACTTTGTTTAATAGTCTGATTATGTTTTCACTAGATTAAAATTATGAGACCTGGTTCCGGTCAAAAGTGGGAGGTTTTCGTATGGTATCTGCTTATTATAAACAAAACAAATTAATTTTAGGTACACCCATCTCAGGAAATAAGACAGTTTTAAGTTAACCGTCTTCAAATATAACTGTATATAATGTATAAGGTGGAAGGAACACGAACAGGTTTTGCAGGAATTCATTAGGAGCTTAGATATTTCACGATAGCTTTTAGTTTTAATAATAGTTGTCGTTACATTGAATTATATTAAATGTATCAAAATTATAATAATAAATTTGTAAACATAACACTCTCCTTACTGTGATAAGATAAAATAATTTTTTAATAAGGATTTTTTAATAATTATTTTCTCATTGATCAAATGTTAATATTCATTCACCTTATAAAATGTACAAACGATTTGCTATATTTACCCACATTTAGTTTAAATGAATCCTTGCATACTTAATTGTTCCACTCGTTCAAAGCAGTTTCATAAAAAACCATCAGACTGTATCTAAAAGTGTAATGTTACCATTCTACATAATCATTTATTCTTAAGATATTTGTTAAGGACGGAAACACCCCACGGAATGATATAAATAAATATTTATTCATGTTATTTAAAACTTGATCTAAATTGACATTTAAATAAGAGATCCATGAATCATGTATTGACCTCGCCTACTGAGAATAACCTTATATTCTTAGCTACTATTCGGACACTTTTGAATGAATATATTTATGACACGCAGCTTTTTATACAAGAATTATTTCTATGAATGATGCAAGAAGTTTAAACATGTGTATAAACCTACAAGTTGAATCTATATTGTATAGTCTGGAGAACCTAATACTACGTTTCTTACACAGAAAAAAATATATATTACAAGTAAAGAAAATATGATATGTTTCAATATCACAATTAAAATAAAAATCATGTTAAATTCACAGTTAAATAATTCGATAATTGTAAGTATATTAACAATACCTAGTAATATTCAGAAATTGGTATCATTGGTTTGCCGTTCGGAACATCTATAAAACAGCAACAAAAATATATTTAAAAAAAAGTATATATTTATTTTTTATAATCTATTTCTAATTTTTGTATAGACCTTTCCGATCTACGTCAACACAATTATAATGATTCATAACTTTATTATTGATTTAAAAATGCACAATTAATATTTCAATTAATAAGGTTACTGCTATTATGTAACAGGCAATGTATTGGTAAAGATATTCAAATTATAAAAATAGCAATAAAATCAATAAAATAACTCTATTATTGGTCATACTTAATTGAATCTATGATTATTTTAAATAACTAACGGTTACTCTTTATACCGCCATCTCACTGTGAAGTAGAACAACTTTTTAAAATCAGCAGAGAAGCAAACCTAATATTAGGAAATTCAAAGTATCACTTATCTTGCCTAGAGGGCACTAACAAATATTTACTATTTGTTTGAATATTTATATTATAATTTAATTTAAAAATGTTAAAAATTGAATGCAAAGATAGACATGTAAAAACTTATTGGCAGAAAATGAAAGTTAAATGGTACGTATAAACATTTAGTTTATAAACTTTAAAAACAAAATCTTAGATGGCAGTGTCATGGTTAGTGGTGATTTTATAAGGAAAAATAAATTATTTTGGTGAATAAAAATATTTTATGTCGTCACGTGCAATAACACGAAATATTGAATAAAAGTTCAAGATGTACGTAAAAAAAAACATGCATGGGTAGCGTGAAAAGAAAAATGGATTTATACATCACTCTAAAGATTTATCTAGTTGGCAGCGACGCACAAATCCAAACAAATTTTTCATTAATATTTAAATGTAATTCTGAAATGAATATTCATTACATTTTTTCTGCGCACAGAGTGAACATAAACTGGAATATTATTATGAATAAAATATAAAGTACCTCGTTCTTTCTCGGTTTGATAACGAAAAGAATCGAATCTGTGGGAAAAATATAAATAAAATATTACCGATACACGAATCGACTTAAAAACCAAGAGATAAAAAGTTTCTGGCGGCTGGCAACATTTTTTTATTCCTGTCATTTTATGTGCCACGAAACAAGGGTGACATTCATTCATTATTATGTACACAAAATATTTCCATGATTTCAATTGATTTCAAACGAATAATTTGTATTGTAAAATTTATAAATATTAGTGATGTCCATTTGAATTTCTAAAAATTTATTTAAAAAAATATTCTTTATGGGTGAAATTTAAATTCAGATTTTAAAACAGCGACATCTATCAACAAGAACATATTACAAATGATTTATTTTTATATGCTTTAAGTTAATCAAAATTTTTTCAAATAAATACTTTGGAGAATGTTTTTAATAAATTATTTCGATATAAAAAATAGCGACAGTGATGTGTTTAAGATAAATATCTTATGTTATACATTAAATAAAGCTATTGAATGAAATTTAATTGTAGAAAAAGTCTTACTAGTAGTTAAATATTTGACAAGAAGCTGGTAATTGACTCATAAATTATTTATTAGAAAGAAAAACTTATTGACCAATTAAATGAAAGACAATATTAAATCCAAATGTCATTATATAACAACCTAAAGACAACTATAAAGACAATTAAAATAAAACAAAAAAGTTATGTGTGTAACATAAAGAAAAAAAATCCTAATTTAAAAATGGTCACCCTAGACGATTTTTCCTGATTCTTTTTTGTTCTTTCTTTTTGTCGCATGAAATTATTCCCAATACTCTTCAGAGAAAACTTTTTCAAGTCCTGGCAAATGAAAAAAAGAATCACAAAAATCAACTGAAATTACAGCCATCGTAAATTGAAAATTGATGATAATATAGATTTGTATATTTCTTACAAATTTGTTTTTGTTTTAAATCAAATTTCCTTTCAGAAAGCATTAACAAAAATACTCAAATTGTTTAGGATAAGAATACTTCAATTAAAAAAAAAAATCTTTTGAGTGAACTCAACGTTGTAAAAGTATTATATTTATAAATTGTCAGTATTAAATGTATTTATTTTATTTTCGACTGACTAAATTGTGTCGAATTTATCACTGCGTATTTATCAATCAAGGGCGGAAATGGGCGGCTCTGTTTTTTTTTCAATTTAAGAACGATTTAAGAAATTGAGTGAGACAAAAGAGAAAAAAAATTCTCACTAACTTCTGTAATACACTACGTTCGATGTGTTACTAAATGGGACGGTGTTTCGCCTTTTTGAGAAACATCTTCACACTTACGCTAAAAGACTTTGAATAATGTGAATAACAAGGTAATTAAAAACATGAAAAAATTCTTGCTGATATTTTTATCATTGGTTATTGTCTTTTTGCACAAAACTAACAGATAATTCTGACGAGATTGTAAGCCGAAATAGCTATCAACTGTATACCTTATAATTTTTGTAGAACTTAAATACATTTTATTTTTCACCGTCTTATAATTGTTCTACCAAGTAAATGAAAATTCAATCGATAAATTATCTTTTTACGTGAAATTTCTTAAATTTTTGAAATCAAACATTTTAGTATTTATTTTACGATAACGTGATGCCTAAATATCGTTGTATATGTAAGAAAGTGTATCAGAGGGTGAGATTCTTCGCTGATTTAATCGCGTAATATTAAATTTACTGTACATAAATATATATGTACCTTTAAAATTTTAATCCGTAGACAGTAAGTACAACGAAATGTTAATTAAAATAGTTCTCTAAGTTTTCTTAAACACAATTAAAAGTAATTCACAAGTGTATTTATATTCAAACTTCTGTGTACTCGTTAAAGCGAGGCAAGAAGCTGTTCCAAAATTTCACGAATATTTTTATGACGTTGTTACGCAAAAGCTTCGAGGTTTTCTGTAGACAAAAGCTCTCGAATATTTTCAGATACTTTGAGCGAAATACCGCGATCTCGCTATGTCGGCTTTAACTATGATGGTTAGTAAATTATAATCATAATTAAAGCGAGCGAGATAACTTTAACAGAAATGTTATTAGTTAAACCATCTTTGAGTATTGTTACATTATTATGATTAAGTTTCTTCAAGTTGGACGCCTTTGGCGCGATGGGAAGTTGGATGCAGATGGAATATGTGGAGAATGGAATACGTGCGTTAAAATATGATGACGCTCGTTCAAAGTTGTTCAAGACTAACAAGTGGAAGAAGTTTATAGCGTTTCCAAGAAATAGGCGGTTTCGACTTCGATCTAAAAATCTATTAATCAAAGTTGTATCCGCTGGTACGTCGATTCAATGATGGCACGTCAATTTTATTTAATATTATTTTAATATTTTAATAATAAAGTAAAATTAATAACTTTTAGTGTAATAAATATACTAATTTAGCATACATTTAATAAAAACTTTGAATACATCTTGCATTGAATTAATTTAGACTGGACGTATTAACATGGTTAGTATAATTGTAAAATTAATATGAAAATTTTAAGTTAAATGTTATATTACAATTCTAACTGGGTAGCTTCAGTTAGCAAAATTAATATATATATATTCATCCAATAATGTTCACGACTAGTGATATAGAATAAGTACAATCCACCTAGTAGTGTCAGAAAACATCTTATGTGTAAATTATGTAACACTTACAGTGGGTAGTCGGTTAACGAACAGTTCGGATTGCGAAAAAATCGGACAACGGACACTATCACAAAACGTCGTTGTGTACGGACAACGAACGCATATTCGGATAACGAACTAAAACGATCTTTCTTATCCATTTACTCTATCTGTATTATATAATAATGATCGAATTTAAGTTATGTTGCATCCGTGTAATATAATGCCTGAAGATGTCGAAAGACGACGCCCGGTTTGTTTGTGACAAAACATGTGGAAAAGTACACAATTTCAACAATTGAAATATTGAAATATTATGAAATATTAATATTGAAATTCCATTAAGCACTTTCAGTTGATAATACTATAAATTAATAATAATCGGTTAACGAAATATTGGGATACCCAACATAATATTTGGACAGATTATGTTCGTTAACCGATCGTCCACTGTATACGGTGAATAAAATGTAATTCACGAAATTAAGAAAAAGTGTTTTTATGAAGCATATGGGGTATCAATGAGAATTTAATGCAAAACTTAATCAATATTGTGTCCAGATTTTTCGATATATCGATTCACTCGCCACCGCCCCGACTAAAATAGATATTGAAATGTGAAAAATAAAATTTCACGTTTTCCTGTGAGAAATACATTTGAATGAGTCGAGAAAATGAGAGTAACAAGACGGAAAAGTTGTTAGCAGGAAGAAGAGGGTGGGCGCTGCAGGAAAACTACAGCCAGGAGTTTTCATGAAAATTGATTCCCCTAGGTGGAAACGAACGCAGATCTACTATAGAATAATAATTCAAAACTCTACTAGATTTACGACTAGCGAGGAAATTCATGATTACTTTTAATAAAGTGAAGCTAAAACTATCAAAAACTAATATAGCAGCAGTAAACTTGCAATTTATCAAATATGGTGTTATTTGTTACTGTAAAATGATTTATATTCAAATATACGATTATTGAATATCGAATGAATGTGCTTGATTTATAATATCAAATATAAATTATTGAAAATGTAAATTTACACGTCATTTCTGTAGAATTATTGAAAACGCAAATCATAAAAAAAAATGAAAAAAAAACACAGAGACCAATTAAATTCAATGTGTATATTAAACGAGCAGTCGAACCTCACTCTAATGTGTGATACGTTCATTGAGTGGACAATTTAAAAAAAAATCTTACGTTAGGTCACGTGAAGCCCTCCGTTTGCAATAACCCGCCAATTTAAAATAAGTAACTTTATCTTAATATCAAATAACTTTTATGATTATTGTAAAAATCTTTAGTTAAAAAGTCATTTGGATATTTGTTTATTAAACTATGATTTTCTTATAAGAATGTCGTTATAATTAAATCGATAGATTCAGCTCCTAGATTGAAATTATATATTTTTATTTATTGATTTTTTAATCGACCTATGAATTAAGGCTACAAGAAAATATCCATTAGTGACATCTAAATTCTTTCCTATCCATTTCTTATGCTAGCCGCATTTCATTGTAACATTGAAAGTTTTGTTATTACGCTGGTTTTATTCCTGATGTTGAGACGTGTTTCATCTTTAACATAATAATTTGAAGACTTCCCACATCGTTGGATTTTTATATTATATTTTAAAACGACAGCAATTCTTTGATAACATTTGATTTATAAATGACGAAAATGAATTGTGGAGTTTTTCCTATCACCAACAATGTTTTTATTTTCGCGTCAAATTCATCAATTAAAAAAATACTTATTCTAAAAAAGATATTGAGCATAGGAATAGTAAGCAGTTCTTATATATTTACTTCTGTAAAGAGTTGAAATAATTCATTTCGGAGGACGAAAACTCGTATTGATATAACATACAAAAAAGTTAATTTAACAAAAAAAAAACACCTCCTGACGCTTCCTAATCGCAGTAAAAATTATATTATATCAAATTTGAATTGTGTATACCACATGTTTTGTCACTAACCACCTAACGGGTTTGGTCTTTCGGCATCTTCAGCATTTATCAACCAGTTCTGTTGCACTAGTGTGATAGAATGCCTGAAAATGTCGAAAGCACCTTCAGTTATATTTTTAATTTTATATTTGTAGTAATCGTATACATGTATATATATATACAACGCACATAAATATAGCAACCGATTTCTTATAGAAGAGAAATTCAATGGTAAATTACATTTAAGTTTTTATTTTTTTATTTTAAATTATAAAATGTTTCTGATGATGAACGTATCTTTATATCAAAAATGGCGCGGCACGATTGCAAGAGAAACTAAATTAAATTAGCCGACATATTCCAGGTGGTCACGTAACTCATAAGATGCTAACTTCGGACATGTTGTATAAGAAAGCAAAAATAGTGCAATGAATAAATACTTGTAAAGTTTTACGACTCAAATAGAGAACAAACAATATCAAGCGAGTTCTATAACGTTTATATAATATGATTTTATTAATAATGTTATAATAATAAAATAATATATTGACATCTAGCAGCTGATCGCATTAATCATAGCAATCGATAAATTTGGTAAGTCGTTAATCTATAATTTGTTCTATGGAATATATTTTATTGATGTTAGTTGTATGTCTTTTGAATTAATCAATTTTGTTTCCATGTGTATTTAAAATAGCATTGCTTTAAATAGTTTGGATATTTGATATAATAAAGTATATTTAAGACACTTTTAATGCTGAATAATGCAGATGTTGTTTTTTTGAATCTGACAATTTTATTAAGCTTTAGTGTGATTGTAATAGCAACCCACCTTGGGTTGCTCTTACAATTTTCGTCCCTTTTTTTATTATTTGACATCCAAGTACACTGGAAAGTATTTAAGTAGTATTCGTTATTGCGTTAAATTTAATATTTTAAAAATAATTATGGCTTTTGGTGACACATTAACGAAATATCTCATCATACGTTCTAAGAATAAAAATGTTTTTTGCTCCAATAATCATTAACGCATATTTTAAGTTGCTAAGCATTTAATATCCCTCATTTTATCTAACGGTGAAATGGTGCCATTTTCATTTGCACTATTATTAGGGTCACCACAATCATCCAGGCATTCATCTCACAGGGCTTTATCGCATTATCCTTCGCACTTAAAACTCGTTGACCGCAAGAAATCTACGTAAATTTCGTACTGATCCACCAAATCTCCGCATTTTCACATATAAACTCGTGTTGTGACCACCCTGTTTGTCAAAGCGATTTACTAATCCTAGCCCGCCCCATACATGAGAAAACATACGAGTACCGTATATACGTCTGCATATAACGCGGTGTTTTTAATTTAAAATGTTTGATTCGTGGTATTCTAGGTTTGATTAAAAACAAAATGTAGAACACTGTATCACGTTTCGCCTACTATATACCGTATTCTTATAACAATAACACCCGTCTGACAAGTTTAGGTAAAGTGACGGTTCATCGTTTTATTTATTCATCATCTATATTACAAATCTCTAACAATTGAAAAAATAAGAATCAAATTATATTTCACCTAATTGGCTTGTAAGAAAAAATAAAACGTTTTATATTCTTGTGTAGCTAAAGAAGACGAAACATTATCATTAATCATGTATTTAAATCCTTTCCTTTCAATTATACACTTTTAACATATTTGATTTATTACTTTCCCAAAAATAAAATTCGTTTGAAAACTGTATAAATTTGATGTCACGCCAGGTTTGGTCGTGTGGAAAAATGTATTCCTTTAACACGAAATGCTGATATGATACAGAAGTTTTCTTAGTGTTTGAACCTTTGGTTTATGTATATGCTGCTTAACACGGTGAAAAAATAGCAATGCATTTTAGTTCTACAAAATTATTTAAAAAAATATAGTTGATAGCTATTTCGGCTCACGTCATCGTCAGAACTATGCTTAAACTAACATTTGCTTATCTATATATGATATATGGCTTTGTAGAAAAGGTACATGATACATCAACTATATTTAAAAAAATAATTTTGTAGAACTAAGATACATTGATATTTTTTTCACTGTGTTATAATGGAGTTCTATCAAGTGAGTGCCAATTCAATTAATAGTATTTCTTTAAAATGTCCGATCGGATATGTCCGATAACTTTTAATGTCATATTTAATTCATGCTTTGACGAATACAATTAATTTTTATACAAAAAATTTGCATCAATGGGTGTAATAAGCTTGGAAAAGTAAATGCACATCCCGAGGAGCCTTTGTAATAAAACTTGGAAAAGCCTTACCGACTTACACAAAATAGCAAGTTTGGAGCTTTCGACTAGACTGTAGGAGCTTTCGAGTAGTTTACGGTAGCAAAAGTGTAGGAATTTCGGTATCAAGATTTCAGTAAAATTTTATTCAACGCTGTCAAAACCTTATTATACTCTTTTGAATTATTGCCTTTGTGTAGTCTTTGTTGAATATAGGTGCGCCAGATTTTTGAGATATATCTTATTTGTTTTAAGCGAACCGTTTTCATTACGAAATTTCATGATATAGAACGGAGGTGGACAGCATATTTAGTATTGCGATCTTCTTTTCAATTCTTTTTTATACTAGTTGCGAAATTTGTACTGAAATTTGAGCATGTAAAAAAAACTTATTTCTTTAAAGAATATTTTATGTATTTTTTAAATATTAATGAATAAACTCTTTGATTACGGAGTCATATTAAAGTATTTTGATAAAGCTTCTATACATTAAATATAAAACAACATAGTTCCACACATTTTACAGCAATTATGCAAAAAAAACGTACAATAATTTCTCTATTGACGAGAAATATTATCACGGAATTAAAAATAAATTGATAATATGGGATCGAAAAGTCAGACACGCGGTAATGAAAGGCTTTTAATAAGATAAAGTTGGGAATTTTAAATATTAAGCTAATCACTCTCACTATGCCTTGGGTTATGGACGATATATTATATACGATATATTAATATAAATACGAGACGGATTTGTATTATAGGTCACAGATAGCCAGTTTTTGAATACGATTCCAATTATATACGATAATATACATGTACCATTTAGGGGAATTTTTAAGAAATTATTTAAGAAAATAATAATTTAATCTTTGTTAAATAATGCGTTGATATGTATATTACTATACCCCATTAATATTTGAAATCAAACCTGATTCCAATCAGATAATTTTTCAATGGAATGGAATGTATGACGTAAGACACATATACGAGTCCGCGGACAGCAACGGAAGTTCTTCAAGGACTCAAATACGAGTCCCCGGTCGTTAAGCTGTTAAGTTAATGGACGAAACGCCCAGGCGATTTTTAATGATTTTAAAGATTTGCTGATAATAAACCTATGACTGCCAACAGGGACTGAAGAGTCGTTAAAAAAATACGACTCCGATTAAAAAAGCTTATTTTTGACAGGTTTTTTCCTACCTTTCCTATTATTGTGAATTAAATTAAAGATCAACCAACCAATCCGACAAATTGTTCATTGAGATATTCTTCAAAACATTCTAATCTAAAAAATAGTCGGAGTACCTGGTTTTTTACGACAACGACTCCACAGCTCTGATAAAAACACATATTTTAGTAAAATTACTACAATATATAATTTTATGATCAGAAGTAAACCAGTAGGTGAACAACATAACAAGATTTACAAAGAATGTCGTTCGGCGTCGCAATACATGATACATTATTTTCATTCATTATTAATTAACAATATTGAACTCTATTATAATGTAGTAAAAAATTAATAAATATTTGACACAAAACACGACTTCAGAGCTCTGCTGCCAACATATTGCACGTTACAACTAAAATATATTAACCCTCTGGCTGCTAACATCTCAACCGTTGAGACGGCTGATTTTACTGTGTTAATAATTGACACCCAAAAATATATGAATTAACAGTGGTTCAAACCTTCTTGTACTTGCTAATTTTTGATTATATCAGTAAGATTGTTTTAAGCCACGCAGTCGCGGGTCACATGGATTTTGTAAAAAGGTTAGGAACCTATGCTTTAAATGGCTCTGCAGTGAATGAGTGAAAATTTTTATTTCGTCAGCTTAAATAAATTTCCTGATAGTTTGATTGTCAGCTTTTAAATTAAAAACGAGAAGATTAAGGGCGTTTATTTGGCAGAGTATTTTCTGTAGTACACGATCTAACATGACTTCTTTACGACTTTGCATTGCATAAAGTGCATATTACTCGCCGATTCAGTTGCAATAAAATAGCGATGCAAACATTTGCAGAGACTTAAGCACCCATCTATCTCAATTCTCGGATCAAATAAATTTATAATTCAGAGGAGCTTAGTTACTAAGAGAGTTATAGACTAACCCTACAGAGGCAACCAACTTCATTCGAAGCGTTCGTGAATTTGTGCTAGTGATGTAATTATTTTGGTTTGGATATCGGCGAACGCGGTTGAGCAAAATGTATCAAATCCATAGATGGGAATATTGCTGTCATCCCAGGGTTAATGGAATCAAAGCAAGTTTATCTTAACGTCGATATTAATGAAATACTATATATAATATCATTGATTGAACTAGCATTTACTTGGTACAACTCAATTATAATACTGTGAAAAAATAGCAATGTATTTTAGTACTACAAAATTTATAAGATATATATTTGATACCTATTTCGGATGACTCTTCATCGGAACTATGTTTAAATGTATATTTACTTATCTATATATATATATATGTAGCTGTGTCGAAAAGATACACAATAAATATTCTCTTCTGTTTTAACAGCCTAGTTTCATATTGTACTAATAAAGCCAAAATTGCGGCACTTTGATTTTGTGCATTTCTCAGTGTGAGTTAGTCTGCGTTTCTCTTTTTTGGGAATAAAAGTATATACTGGACTGAAATTATTTATTACAAAAATGCATTAATTGTTGATTGAATTTGATTCACTCGGTAGAACTCCAAATAACACTGTGAAAATATTAGCAATGTATTTTAGTTGTACAAAATTTACAATTTTTAGTTTTGTTGCAAGCAAGAAACAAGCCAGGTCGTTAAAACAGGAGGTGGGATGTATTGTGTCCCTTTTCCACACAGCTATATATAAATAAGCAAATGTTCGTTTAAGTATAGTTCTGATAAAAAAAACTGTAGAACTAAAATATATTGCTATTTTTTTGACCGTGTTAAAATGCATTAACCTTTATTGATAGTCTGAGAAGCGGTGAAAGATTTATATTTGTTTGTTCTTTAAGAATGTCATTGGACTTTTTTACGATATTAATCTCCATCTGTTCTAAAGTATAGCTGTATAACACTAGTTTAATTTATGACATCGACTGAGTTGCTTGAAAGAATTTCAATATAAAATTTGGATTGTGAAAACTTTGTACGATTTCATGTGTTTTGTCACTGACGATCCGGGTTTCGTCTATTTGCACTTGCAACATTGTATGACGCGGGTGCAACAGTTTTTATCGTTATATACAAGGAATAATTGATTTCAAGGGGAAAACAAAAGTCCTAAGGCTAGCGTCAAATAAAATAATAAAACCTCTGATTTGATTTTAATGACACTTGCGACACTTAAAATGCGATTAATTATATTTTTCGACATATTATAGGTTTAATTTAACGATCAAATAACTGCCCATAAACGATGGACGCGTTATAGTTTTCATAAACAATTTATTTCAATATAATTTTATTATTTGGACAGTCATGACTAATAGACATAACAACTGACAGACAATTTAATAAATAAACCACACAGCATGACGGCGGATTCAAATAAAACTGAGTGAACATTACTTTGCCGCGCTTTTCTCGCGGCAATATGGCCGCCGGATGCGAAAGCCGCGGAAAGCATCCTCCCAGCGAGCTTTTTTAAAAATATTGGCGGGAAATTGATGCCGTAGACGTCAGTTTGTTGTGAGCATTTGATAATAATAAATTGTTTACCCAATCGCTTTCGTAAACTTTGCTTACATACAACGTTAACAAAAGCAAGCAAAATATAATGAAATTATTTAGTTTGACTAAAGTTTCGAAATATACAAAATCTATAAATGGATGTTTTCATTTTATTTCGGATTATTTTTTGTGTAAACATAAACAAGATAACATTGACATTATAAAAACAATCGGAAATAAGTCAGTACAGTTAAACCTCGATTCTGCGATTTCTAAGGGACTACGGTCCCTAACGAAAAAATAAAGAAGAATGCGGGAAACGAGGAATGCGCGAAAGCTTAAAATAATAATAAAAAAAGAAAAATTTATTATATAATTTATATTATAAATTAATTTCCCCTTTAATTTTCACAAATTGGTTAATATGAAAGGGCTTAATAAAAGTTATATTTATTAAATCTTATTTATTGAAATAATCGAATAGTGTTAAAAATTTCTTCTTGTGTTAATTATTTATTTAAGACATTTGATCGATCTATATATTTCATCATTAATTTCTTCGGTTAATAAAAGAGATTTAATGCTCAAACTCACAACTTGTATTGGATAAAAAGATTTATCTACCAAAAACGATAATATTTGAACGATGACGGGACCATAACATTTAGACGATAGATGAAGGAAATCGATAAATCGAAGAATTTTTAATTAATATTTGATGTCCTTCTTATAAGCGGTCCATCCGGGAAAACGTATTATGCGAGAACGGTTGATCGGGGTTCCACTGCATATATGATAGTTAATAAAAGAAATGTTCCTAAAAAATGATTACTACCTCATTGGAAATATTCATACTGTCACCATATTTGCTTTAAAAATCGAAATATAGCAAAAATCATTAGTTTACCTGTCCAATAAGAGCCCTTTAATGATATTTCCAGGCTCTTATAAAATAATTATCATGCAAATATTTTATCTATGTATTCAGAAGTTTATTTGAACACAAATTAACATCCATAACTTTGTTTTCCCGCTGGGTGTGTAACTAGATACAACTCATGTTAACTTATTTGAGAAGTATCTCTCAACTAACTGTATCTCAAGGTTTGTTATTTAAAAGAAAACCTTGAATCTAATTCTCAACTTAAAAATGAAAATTGGGGCGAGACGTCTGACTATAAAGCTAAAAATTTTTGGATGATACAAAAATATTTTAATCAATAATCAGTTGTCAAATATGAATTGTTGTAACTTTGTACGATTCCATATATTTTGTCACTAACGAACCGGGATCTGGCTTTCGGCATCTATTTGTTTTTTGTATGTCAGTTATGTTGCATCCGTGTGATAGGATGCTTGAAGATGCCGAAATGTGAAAACTTTGTACGATCCCACTAGTATTTTGTCCGAAATTCGTCTTTCAGTACCTTCAGGTATTATCACATGGATGAAACAGAATTGACGAAAGGCGAAACTAGCGAATCGTACAAAGTTTATTAATTTCAAATTTCTACATAAAATTCCATCAGGTAATATTTTTAATTGTATTTATACTTTTAACAAATTAGTAACAATTACTTTTAAGGTTTTACTTGTCACTTCTTGATGGAAAAGAATGATATTTTAAATAATAAGACACATTTTTTATACTTATTTCCACAATATATTTTTTGATCAGGACCGGTTTCGCTCATCGTTCAGTTTGATTCACTTGATGATGCTCGCGATGAGTGAAACCGGTCCTGATCAAAAAAATATGTTGTGGAAATAAGTATTAAAAAGTGTGTTTTTATTATTTAAAATAGTGACATTTAGTTAATGTCAATTGTGGTCAATGTAATGTTCTGTTAATGAGAATTTCGATAAAAGTCGATTGATTTCAAAATTATTGCGATAAGTAGTCGATTTGCTAAAAAGAAACAAAAAATCCTGTTGACATTTTATGTGTCAAAATTGACTCAATTCCCAAAACACAGTCCCTCGGCTTACAATAGTCAAACTTTGAAAATTTGGCGCTGTTATTGTGTTAACTTGTCTAGAACTATTAATCAGTTTAAATTAATACCGCCCCAGTTGTGTATTTATTAAATTGAAACTAGCAAGTTATTATTTTGTTCGCCTCAATTGGGCCCGGCGACAAATTTCAAGGGGGCCCCGTAGTGGCAGCCACAAGTCGGCGCGTGTCGCCTTTATCGTGATTGATGACACTTCCCCGCCATATTCCCCGCTTACAAATGGCGTGTATCGAGGTTGCGAGAAAGACGTTTGTACAACTCGTGGATATTGATACGAAATTAATGACTCGATTGATACTTGTCTATCTTCACACTATTATTAGAAGATTATAAATACATCGCGACTTATTTATACATTAGCAGCTTGTGTACGTTATACGTTGATATAATATTCATTAAAGATACAGGGATTTTTTCCGCTACATTTTTCTAAACAAAACTCACTATATATATATATATACCAAATTATCTTTGACGATATGAATAACCAATTTGAACTAAAAACAATTGAATCTATTCGGTCGTTGAATAGTTCCAGCACATCTTAAAAATTCACTACCCTAAATTTTTAAGGTATATTAAATGTATTATAGTTTTAAAGTTATTTTTTTTTTTGTTAAAGTCGTGGAAACGAATTTTCTGTTTTTCCAAAGTGTAGAACCAGTTTGCCAATGGTAAGAGTATTAACAATATTTAACAAAATAGCTTCGGATGTCGACATATTTTATGTGAACGAGAGTGAGTTCAGACGAATACTATTTTTTGTATTAAATTAAATTTATAAAAAAAAAAAAATTTTATGTATTAAAGTATTATAGATTTTACATGAGCTTGTTTGGTTGACTTCCTTGCTGTCATTGATTTCTTTCTTTTATTTATTCCTTTAATTTTAAACATCAAATTTGACGTTGAAAAATCTATAAACTTATAATTCGTAGTTTTTGTAACGGGTATGAACCAAACAAAATTACTGATTCAAAAATAAAACATAAAAAAACAGCCTAGTGATTGAAGATGAATTTTAAAGTATTTTAAAAAAAGTTAAAAAAAACACATTTGTGCTTTTACAAAAAATGTTCTGAAAAATTAATTCATTTAATAGATGAAATTATTTTGAGTTAAAAGATATTATATTAGATGTGTTATTTTAATTGAATTGACATGTAGGATTCTATTGTAATAAGTTAAAATATCACAGCATAAAGCTCTATAAGGTTTGAGACATGAAACTTGTGAAAACGTCTCAATTCAACAGTTGTAACCAAGAAAACATTCAGAAAACAATGTTTCTACAATTCAGATTTCATATTGAAATTTAGTCAGGAAATTCCTCAGTCGATAACGCAAATTTGATAGCTATTTCGGCTTACGCCATCTACTATATTACTTGGATATTTTTTCTTTAATCCTGTGTTTTTTGTTCGAAGAATTATCATTTCTTTTCAGACAACTTATTATATGTGATTACTTGTGATGTATTTATATGTGATTACTTGTGGTGTAATATGTATCTACCACGAAGTATTAAGTCGTATAATATTGATTGAATTGGCATTCACTTGGTAGGACTTCATTATAACACGGTGAAAAAATAGCAATGTATTTTAGTTCTACAAAATTATTTTAAACAAATATAGCTATTTCTAAGATAGCTATTTCGGCTCACGCTCGGCTCACGGCTCACGGAACTAGATAGTTCTGACGATGGCGTGAGCCGAAATAGCTATCAACTATATTTGTTAAAAATAATTTTGTAGAACTAAAATACTTTGCTATTTTTTCACCGTGGTATTAAGTCGTAATACTGAATATTAACTCTATTTGTCCCGTAATTATGATTACTCGGTATTGAAAATCTGTCGTAGAATTAAGCCTCTAATTTATCCAAAAAATATCTCGTCAGCGTTTTCCAGTTTAGATATGAATAATTGTTACTTGCGAAGTAAGCCAAGATTTCCATAATCGTGCGAGGGTGATAAATCATAGAAGAGTGACATACCACACGCGAAGCCTGCAAAATAACCCACCCTAAGCTAATCCCTTATACCTACACACGTTAATATATGAACTATATATAACTAAATTTTAAATGGTTATGAATTATATTTTTAGAGATAATTTACACATACACTGTCAGGCCTGTATAACAGAATGTGTTACAATCATTTAGTAACGAAATCTGGAAAAAATATTTTTTTAAGGTGTGTGAAATGTGAAAATTGTTTTACTCAAACTTTTTATTATTCTATCATTCCACAATTATTTTAATGATAAAGTTAAAATAGGATAGTGATTATTGTTCTACTATGTTTAAGATGAATTTTTAAGCCGATTGAAATATGAAGAAATTAGTCTTGGGAATTTTGAAGTAGATGGCTCTCATGCACAGCTACATGAGTTAATTAAAATTAAATTAATTTAGTGTATCAAACTTTAGTGGAAGTTATGATTGTTGTTTTATCTTCCTTTAAAGTTTGTATCCTTGACAAGTATCTTCGGTTCTATCGTGTATAGAGAATGTGTTGTTGCTATCGTATAAAGCAGTGCTCCGCAACTTTTTGTCTTCCACGGCACACCAACGTTTATTTTAAAATATCACGCACACCACACGTCAACATTTATAAAAATACAAATGATTCAGCATCGACATCGACGTCTTAGTCAAAAATGATTTTTTCTGTATTATTTACTTTATTCCCACATTTCTTCTTATAAATTTACAGAATATATTATTGATTGTGTGTATAATATTTACGTACATATATCGTATTATTTCATCGAATAAATAATTTATGATATCGACTGAAGTTGCTTGAAGGAATTTCAATATCAGTCAGTCAATACTGACAGTTTTCTTGCGTCCGTGTGGTAGAATGCTTAAAGATGCCAAAAGGCAAACCCGAGTCGTGAGTGACAAAATATGTGGAATTGTACAAAGTTTCAACAATTCAAATTTGAAGAAATAATTACTTTTGCTTTCCTGTGATTTTTCTCATAGAAAAATGGACTGCGGCACTCCTACCATCGTCAGGCGGCACACCGGTTGCGGATCACTGGTTTAAGTTAGAATTTGTTTGATTAAGATAAGTCAGATTTCGTAAACCAGCTTATAAAATAACGAAGCAATAAATATCCATCGAAAAGAATATCGTTGTTACATTGCGTTTCTTTCGGACAAGTGTTTTAAATACAACGATTATTACACGGTGAAAAAATAGCAATGTATTTTAGTTCAAAATTTTTTTTAAGATCTAGTTGATAGCTATTTCGGCTCACGCTATCGTCAGAAAGAGTTCAGCTATCAACTATATCTTAAGATTTTTATTTTTGTAGAACTAAAATACATTGCTGTTTTTTCACCGTGTTATAATGGAGTTCTATCAAGTGAATCCCAATTCAATCAATACATCAATTATTGATGTATTTAAAACTTCAAATCAAATTTGATATTGAATAATTATTAAGCATAATTAATAATTATAATTAGTATAAAAATTAATTATTACAGAGACATGACACATTACTATGTCTTTATTTGTTCGCTTTTTATTGCAAACCTTTTAATAATCTTCTCATAAAAACAGTACAGCTGTTGATATTTAATATTTTTTAATTTACAAGGTACTGTTATGTTATTTGTAAATCAAAACTATTTACTAATAACTAATAGCTATTAACCGAGGAGCACAATAACACAATAGAAAGTTGTCACATATTTATATGTTGATAAGTTGTCAATATACATTTACATGATCACGGCCCCTAAATTAACTACTCCAAAGCGAAAGTTTTCATATACTTACAACAAATAATTTAGTTCCAACTACCCTATCCCTCTGACTTTAATAATGACATTACAAGGGTAAAACTTGTGCTCACGAGATGAAATTTGTGTAGTTAGTTTTGTCGTTGAAATAAACGAAAGTAAGACTTTTGTTTTCAGTCCATTAATTCTCGAAAAAAGCACAACACAATTCAATTATTTTTAAAATAAGTTTAAGCGTAAAGAACGGCCGGGTAATGTCGTCATATAATATAACCCAATAATTATGATATAAAATGTTTATAGCGAATTTTACAAACTATAGTCAGCAAATCGTATGATTCAATTATTTCAGTATTATTTCGTCATGCAATATATTTATTATATTTATCATCAAAATAATACTTATAAAGTGAATCTCTTTTAAGGTCACACAACTTGGATACGTCTGATATGGGGCCATAAGCCGAAATAGCTAGTAAATTTATACCTCATACATTTTGTAGAACTAAAATACACTGCTATTTTTTTATCGTGTTATAATGGAGTAGACTTAACGCAATTTAAGTTGCTCGTTCATAATTAAACTAGTAATGTATTATGCAAAAAGATGTCCGTTTTCTTTTCTCACTGTTTTGAATATTGTTTTTTTTAATCAAGAATAAAATATGAATGATTTTTAGTATTATTTTGTTAACATATATTTGAAAATTTTAATATTTGACTATGCGGCGAAAGCGATCGACAATCATCTAATATTGTTTTTTTTTATGATATCGACTGAAGGTGCTTGACGGAATTTCATTATCAAAATTGAATTGAAAACTTTAGTCAGTTCTGTTGCATCCGTGTGATATAATGCCTGAAGATGCCGAAAGCCGAAACCCGGGCCGTTAGTGACAAAACATGTGGAATCGTACAAAGTTTTACCAATTTAAATTTCATCTTATATTGAGTTAGTTTTTTAGAAATTTATACGTCGAACTGCAGGAGAGGGCATGCTATTTAAATAAAAATAAAATGAATAATATTTTTTTGTAATATCGCAATAATTCAAGCGAAGAATGAGGGATGTTTCAGAAGTTGGCGCGATCATTAAATTATCAAAACCATTAGAAGCGCCACAAAGTTTTCCTTGTCGCAGAAAACCTGTTGCCCCGGGGGTTCCTTCTTTGCGTCGTAAATATGATATGGTGGCGCACATCCGGTAGGATGCGCCTTAGGATATACAGCAGAGACTCCTGGCGACGAAAAAACAAGTCTTTCCGTTCTATCTATACCACGAAAAAATCATTATAATACGTATTTTTTGTTGTTGATTAAAGTTGGATCTGAACAGCAATAAACATTGTGACTTTTGTACTGTCAATCAGAATCGATAACTCAACAATTTGTGTTGATTTATTCGATGTAAGTCGTCATCTCTGTAGATTTTATATGGATAGAAATACTGTATGTGATATTTAGTACCCAATATTTTTATACAGTGTGTTCGTCGGGAAGGTTTACTACTTTTTTTGGTAAACTCGAATTCTGACAGTTAAATTTTGGCAGCCGTGAAGTATTATATAACCCGAAACAATATTCAATTAAGCAACATGTTTTTTTCCAAGTAAATCATCAATTATTGCGAGGACGAAAATAGAT
Organism: Himalopsyche japonica; assembly: GCA_028555115.1. Classification (NCBI taxonomy): domain Eukaryota; kingdom Metazoa; phylum Arthropoda; class Insecta; order Trichoptera; family Rhyacophilidae; genus Himalopsyche; species Himalopsyche japonica. Next base: position 188,395 of record JAHFWJ010000198.1, read on the forward strand.
TAAAAAAATGCCATCAAAACCAGCTTTTTAATTAATTTACGTTATCGATTGAGGTTCTTGTCAGATTTTAAACATCAAATTTGAATTATTGAAACTTAAACGTACGATTAGTATCTGTAAAACTCCGGATTTCGCCCTTTGGCATCGTCATGTGTGCTTTCACGCAAAAAGTGCACGGAAGGAAACTCTAGTCGTGAGTGACATTACATGTAAAAATGTACAAAGTTTCAATAATTCAAAACCGTCATTTAGCATTAAGTAAATAATTTTGAAGAAGCTCTGTAGTAGATAATCACAAGCTTGTGTTGTTAGAATATGTCTACAGAAAACTGATGAGTCATGACGCTCGGCGTAAAGGTGTCAAGCATTACTGACTAGCCTCTGTTAGTATCTAGTCACATATGAAACTGAGAAAAGTAAAGCTGTAAGGATAGTAATATACTGTAGCAGACTTATAATAATATAGGAAATTCACAAATTAACAAGATTATAAGAAAATTTATAAAGTATATGGTTGATAACTATTTCGGCTTATGCCTTCATAAAAACTATATATACAGCTCTGAATAAAAACATAAGGCGTAAGCTGAAAACAATTTTTATACATTGCTATTTTTTCACCTTGTTATAATGAAGTTAATGTCATTTTTATTAATAGAAAATGGACATACAAATGCATTATGGTGTTCGATTCAATTGGACATTTCCATAAATAGTTACTTGTGTTTAATTATGACATTTTATTAAAAACAATGTATATTTAAATTACACAAAAATACTTTTAATGTTGCTATCTGTTAGAATAAATTTTATAAAAATGAAACTGGACGTTTACTAAATGAATTAATTACGTAAATTCATCGGATATAATTTTCCCATTTTACTGTAGATACTTCAGTGAGCAGAAAATGTCATAATAAATCCATTTAGAAACTAATATATCATAATTTGCATTAATTTAATAACCGCGATATTTATTATCCGAACGAATAATCTGAAGTCATTTTTTCAACAAATAAAATAATACCATTTTGAAAACCTCTCTCCAAATATCGTCTGGTATATTTTACCGAACTATAAATCCATAGTGATATATTACGCCCCATTCTTTGTAAAACAACTACGGTTTCTCTATGAAATAAAACTTTTATGTATTTTTATAACATCTTCGGATGAAAATTGAGTACGATACCTATTCGCTCGCACGGGTTTTATTATCTTCGGAAAATTCTTGAAACCGTGAGAATATGATTTGCTTGGCTTATTTTGTAATCGACTTATCTTGAATAAGCAATATTTCATTATATTTGTCTCGCAAGTTTTGGGTTTAATGTTTCACTGAAAAGATAATAAATTGTCAATCGTACGGCATATAAATGACTTTTAAATGCTTTATAAATTGGACTCGTCTTCTGCCATGTTAAGTATCGATGTTTGCAACTCTGAAAATATCGAAACACCAAGTGAAGTTTATTAAATATATATATATATATATATAATTTATGACATCGACTGAAGATGCTTTGATGGAATATCAATATCAAATTTGAATTGTTACAATTTTGTACGATTCCACAAGTTTTGTTACTAACGACCTGAGTTTTGCCTTTCGGCATCTTCAGGCACTCCACCGTGCAACAGAACTGACATAACAGAATGACAGGACATTTCTGTTGCATCCGTGTGATAGAATGCCTGAAAATGCCGAAAGGCGAAACCCGGGTCGTTAGTGATTAAACATGTGGAATCGTACAAAATTGTATCAACGTATGTGTGTCTGTTTGTCCTTTATGTATTACAATACCATTCATCCGATTGATACGGGACCTTACAAATATATTGAGCATACTCCAGCGATGGTTTTAGCATACCGGTACTCCCCCAAAAATAAAATGAAACCTTAAAAATTTCTTAACTACACTTCCGCGGAGGTTTCTAGCATACCGCTCCCAAAATAAAATAAATCGATGTATAATTTAACCTTCTTGTAATTTAATATAAAGAAAAATCTAAGTACGTCTGTTTGTCCTTAATGCATTACTATACCATTCATCCGATTGATATGGAACTTTACAAATGTTTTGAGTACACTCCCGCAAAGGTTTCGGAATATCACTTCCCCCAACGCCTCCCAAAATCGATATGAAAATTGACAAATTTCTTAAGTCCAAACTCAAAACTGTTATATTTTGACACTCAAAACATTTGAAAGTGTATAGATTCTAAACGTTTCAAATTTTATTTTGAAGGTCCGACATGCACCCTCTAATAGGTTTGTCGATACAAATCTTTATCTCAAATTACACAACCTCGGCATCTTTTTTACGACATTTAAAATTTGACACGTAATGGATAATAAACACTATTAAAAAAAACAATTGAGGTTTTTTTTTTATAATTTTAACAAGGTCTATAATTAAAGTGATGCAAATTGTATATATATTTTTTTTTGAGTGGGTTTATAAAAATCTAGGAATTATTTCAATAGTGTACATCACGCATAAAAGGGAACAGATAAGAGAGATATTTGCATATTAGTCATTATACCAATATGCCGTAAAGACCAGATAAACATGTAGAATCTTATTAAATTAAATTTTAACAACTCAAATTTGATAACGAAATTCCATCAAGTACCTTCAGTCGATATCATAAATTATTTCCGTCGTTACTTAAAAAATCAATTAATTTTTTTCAGCTTGAGCCAGTTAGCGCAGTTTTTCAGAACTGTATTTGAATAGTGCTATTGTACAATAAATATAAACAATAATTGTTCTCAATTTTACAATGTTGTGAAATAAAATGTTACATTTTTAATTATGAGTTTCGGAACCAAATAATTGATAATAGAATAATATGCCAACAATTTTGTAATGTATTGGATGTAAAACGAATAATATGTAAATAATATCAGCTGTCTTTATTTGTTTTAAAAACACCAAACATTCAAAGCGCCCTCTGAAAACTAAACTAGATGTGTTAACGCCATCATTCCAAAACTTTTCAGGTACGTTCCCAGGCGGGCAGTAGACGCGATGGAAGGGGCCGAAATGGGGGCATATATTATTTGGTATTTCTACTTTTCGCATTAATCAAACGTAATTTGACATTGTTGAAAGTTTTATTAAGGCGGAGTGCAGGGTTCGGGAAAATCCTCCAGACTCGAAATAAAATTGATTTACGTGCCGGTAAATAGTGTGTTAATGACCTCAGAAGCTATATTTCGAAATTTATTTAGCGGGTCTGCGAAGGAAGCGAAAAATGGCTTTTCGCGCGTAGAATACATTCGAAATTTCGCATTGTTTGTGTGAAAAAAAAGCGAACATGGACGATACTGCGTTAACTAAAATCTATAAAAAAAAAACATGGAGTGAAATGAATTTAACTGTTCCTTTCTTAAGCCGAATATTTATAGATCTTAGACGTTTGTTTAATTTAATTTCGCATATATGTTTTAAGATTCCCGTAGTCATGAATGTTTGATTTACTTCCAGTCCACTTCACAAGATCCATATAGGGGATTACCTCACTTCGAGTCGTTTTTTAACCTTCTTTAATTACTATGTTCGAATATACCCTGAGTGAGTTCTTTAGAAAGAAACCATATTTATTGATTGAATTGTCATTTACTAGGTAGAACTCCATTATAACACGGTGAAAAATAGCAATGTATTTTAGTTCTATAAAATTTATAGGATATAGTTGATAACTATAGAAACCATATTTGCTAATGACACTTGGCGTAAAATTGAAGATATGTTTGTACAATATTTCACAGTCAGTAACTATTTTGGAAATGTTTTAATTACAGTGAATGATATAGGATTCTACCAATACTATTATATATATATTAATTGAAGGCGTTCCAAGGCGTTCTCAATAGTTCCAAGAAATAGAAACGAATTACATTTTTTAAATTAAATACATACAAAAAGACGCGATCATGGTGATACTCTTAAAACACGTGGAAAATTATAAAATGATACAATACAATGCAATGCTTAGCATAAGTTGTTCTAAGATAACTGTTTGGTTTTAAGAAACTCACTCTGTCTTTTTTCAGACTCAGAACAGAGAGAAGGATACAGCGAAAAAACGGTATTATTGATTGAAGAATTAAGACATTATGAATATTCATATTATCAAAAACAAATTTATAATGCCATTAAAAAATCTTTTTATGAAACTGTTGCGTCAGAGTGACTGTCATTGAACAGCAGAATTTACAGTTAATTTAACTATCACTACAATATTTGTGCAATTTAACAAATATAATTCAAGCGGTATAATATGATGTAATATATTTAGTAATAATTTTAATATATCCTTATGATAAAAGCCTTCATAAAGCTTTATTGTAATAAACCTACAAAACTATCCACAGGCAAATTAGTTTCTGGCAAATAGGGACAATAAATAAAACTTCTCACTGTGTTATAAAACTAATAAATATGCAAGCAGGCAGTAATTAGTGCTTTTATGGAGCTTTATTAAATTAGCATGTTCGAATCCTTTGATAGAGAACTTTTAGAGAATTTTCCAGTAATTAAAATGAAAAAAATAAACGAGAGCTTTAAAGCTCGCTAAAACAGTATCACGAGTTGTCAAAAATGCACGCTAGTATAATCAGTTGTTTAATAATATCATTAAATGAATAATTAATAAGAAATCATTATTTTTAATTAACAGATTCAATCATTGCAAATTGATTCTTTTACGAAGTTTCAAGTATATTTTTAAATATTTTGTGTGATATTCTGTCACTATCGTTATTTGGTATATATATATATGAAGGATTGTATTCGAAATCCAACAATAAAAAAAGTTTTATGTAAATCAAGATGTCGAAAAAAAATCAAAATTCAACTCGCTTGTCTGTGTTCTTATTATTCGCGAACTAGTTCTATGAACTAGTTTAAAAGTTTAAATAAAAAACTGCTTAATATGGAGATCTGATAAAATCTGACCCGTTCTTTTTGTCAAGTCAAGATGTCAAAAATTGTCAGCAATTGTCACCGAGAAATAAAAAAGCCGTGCAAGCAAAATTCAATGATATTTGCCGAAGACACGATTAATTCTTAACACCGTTCCAGACGTGATTCGTGTCAACGCTGATTAAAATTTTCAAATAAAAACTTAAGTTCAATCTGAATAAAAGTTAAATTGTTTTATTTTATTTATCACGTATACAGCTAATTTAAATAAACATACTAAAATACACTGAAAACCGACTAGGAATTGAAAAAAATGTAATATACTGAGAGCATAAGAGATACTCTAATAAGATGATTTATGAATCAGTTATTGTATCACAGCAATAATGTGTACCATAGCACTACGTAAAAAAGTACATAGTATTATTCTGAAAATTACCAGATATCGTAAACTAGTAAAACCCATACCTTAAGAATTTTACTTGAAACACAATGACTTGGTCAACACATTTTTATTAGAAGGTAGTTATTTATTTTTATACGGTATTAATTGCGGCTATGTCAACTGTTTCTATTATTTATAACAGTTGTAAAGATGGCAGAAGTTGGTGGTTTAACGTAATTAATAACGTCGAATTTTGTGCGATACATATTACAGTGACTGTATGATATATCCTGTTTTTGGCGCAGTAAACAAGCAGGCAAAAATGTTTTGAAACAAGAGATCAGGTAAATTTTGAAAAAAAAATATTCATTGTTTATGTTAGTATTTTTTTTGTGAAATGTTGTATGTCATTTTTTTACCTAGTTCTTTGAAAATTAAATTAAATTATCCAAAATTACTGCTTAGGATCTATTATATTAGTGTCTGGTCATTTATGAATTTGAAAACAGAAACCGTGATGTTTACGGCATAGAATGCTTTGATTTCTATATCTAGATTCGAAAAAACATTTTGCATAATACGTGATGATATAAAGCTTTCAAATGCCGTCAAAAGCACATGATTTTTATTCTTCTGTTACACATGTCACAAAACTAACATGCAGAAAACGGTAAATTCCATGCAGATGTGTTATAATCAGTTGACTGAATAGTAAAAATAGTCGTAATGATTTGAATAATGAAGCAAATGTCTGAAAAAAAATATAATTTCAGCCGAAAATACAAATAAGTCGTTTGTAATGTAAATTTTAATGTAAAATTATCAACTTAAACATCCGTTTATGACTGTCTTATATATAATGAATGACTTTTTTCAGCAGTAAAAACTGACAAAAATAAACAATAGGATTTATAAACGACGGCGGGATGAGATACAATATTCATGGCACTTACTACCCAGTGTAAATCTGTATAATTAAAGACGAATTTGGACGTGTGAAGTTAACAATTGTTGGCAGTAACCGGATATAGAAAATGTTGGGAAACAACGCTTGCGATACGATCCGGCGTGAAGTTGTCTCGTTCAAAGATATCGCTAGGTCAGTTGGAGACATCCGGCGGAAGAGATGGCGAGATAAGACTTTTGTAGGCGTGGCGGCAGTCTTGGATGTCCGACATCCGTTGGAAGCGGTGATTCGACATATTTTTCATACAGTTACTAGAAATCGATAATAATGAAGAAATAATAATCTAAAAGCTAACGGATCTATGAGAATTATTATCAGACCGTTGCCTTTAATGTGTATATTATAACAATCAACAATTTTTAAGCGGCTTTGTATATTCGGCCTATTTTCCAAAACGCAAATGGAATATTTAGAAGTATTTTTAAACCAATTTCCGCTCACTGTTACGAAAAAAATTAACACAAATATACTAAAAGTGTATAATTACACGGATTCAGCTTTTGACAAAAGCTCAAAAGCTTTTACCGCCATACTATAGAACTGACTAATCAAATCAATATACAATACAATAAAAATGAAAACAAAAAAATAATTTTGAATAATAGAAGTATATATGATTAAACTTTTCTAAAAATCTTCTAATGATAGGAAACAACTGGTAATTTCATTTTTGTTAAATCTCAACGGAGTGATACGATATTAAATTCGTTATATTTATAATTGCCCGGTTGTATATCTAAATCAATATAACATTAAAATAGAAAATTTGAATTGTAAAAACTTTGCAATTCCACATGTTTTGTAACTATCGATCCGTGTTTTGCCTTTCGGCATCTTCAGGCGTTCTATCACACGGATGCAACAAAACACAATAAACAGTTAGCATCGTCTATATACCAAAGGTATTAACAGCTTAGCGACCGCATGTTTTTTATCGAATTTCGCGTGGTGGCCGGCGATTTTGCAAAAAATTCGCCCAAAAAACTGTTATTTTACTAGATTCACTATAATTTGTGAACCGATAGAAAAATCTTAACCAAACTTGATTTGCTGGCTTCTAGATACTTTGCTCCAAAAATCAATGTCATTTGAGCAGTGGTTCTATACCTGTGGGTTGTGTACTCATATGGTATAGAGAAAAAAACTTAAATTTAGTTAAAGTTTTTTTTTTAAATATATAAAATTTACTTTTTCACTTTGTTTTTTTGCTTTTATGTTGATATATATAAGAACTCATTAGATATATATTCTTTAAATATAAAGTACCTATATACAAAAAAAAAACGATCATGGATAATAATAAATTTTGTGTAAATAGCTTTCATTATGAGTTGATGGGAAATATATAATTTCAATTCGTGTTTATCCCGTCGAGAGATTTATATCGTATCTGAAGATGGCGAAAGGTGAAAGCCGGATAATTAGAACGATGTGAACCATGGAAAAGAAAGTACAATGTTCTCAAGAATTTAGCTGTATATAAATTATTTTACTTGAAACCATATTTGTTTTGCTAAAGAAGTGGAAAAAAACAAGGTTTTCTTGTCCATACTGTACCTTTTGTACGTATAAAAATTAATATATACAAATAATTCATGTCGATCCTCATTGTTATATTGCCTGCCCTTATATACCCACAATAATATCTAAGTAAAATATAAGAACGAAGATAAAATCATGCTACATATATTCAAGATAATATTATAAATACCCGCAGTTTAAAGAGCCCTGGTTCTCATGTCATCCCCGTTGCAGATGTTGTCACTCCCATAAGTTTGTTTCGTATTTTTTTTACAGCCATTCTGAGAAATCAGGGTAGTGTGTTGCAAGTGTTTCTCAATATATAAGTAAATTGTATTCTGTCTTCTCTGAACTATCGGTGAAAACGTCGCGAAATTTGCTTTTCTCTTGCTAATCATTTAAATTTTTATTTTTAATCAGATTCAATAAGAGATGAAGCACATTTAGAAAATTTTGAGGATGCATTATCGGAGGTTCCCAGTGATTGTGAACAAGATGACGCGGACGATAGTGATTCTGATTCGAGTGTACATACATACTGTAGTGAGCGTGTTGAATTCATATATGAATAAGTGGCACAGGATTTATGCAGATAATTTTTATAACAGTGTATCGCTCGCTAAAGATTTATTTTTACGTAAAACGGGACTTTGCGAAACAATTCGGAAAAATAGAGGTTTACTGGAATCTTTAAAAAAATATAAAATTAAAACCTCAAGAAACCAAGCATTCCAGAAAAGGTGAAACACTCGTCCAAGTGTGAAAAACAAATAAGAAAAGGGACGTCAGAATGATATCCACTATTCACAATAATAATGTAACATAAAAGAATAGATTTCAGATATTTAATTCGTCAACATAAGTTGAGAACCCCTGCCACTGAGTTTGAATAGGTCATAGTTAATCAAGTTAGCATTAAAAATGTCAAAAATGTTTTCGGTTAAATATTTCATAACCACCATAAAAATTCCATATGGTTCAGTAGATAAATCAAAGGTAATGTGTAACACCAACACTACGATCTGTAAAAGACCCCCGAAATGCATCTTGGCATGCACATCAGTGTATACTGGACTAATGAATATCCTCGCTAAGTAGAGAAACAAACCAGACTCGATTTAATATTAAAATCTTCAACCAGAATGTAAAATTGTTATGGAACATCACATCAGAAAAAAATATACATGTATGCTTTAGGGGTACTTTTACGAAATTATTTAGGAAAATAATAATTTAATCTTTGTTAAATAATGCGTTCATGTGTATACTACAACACCCTATTAACATTTGAAATCAATCCCGATTCCAATCAGATGATTTTTCAATGGAATGGAATGTATGCCGTAGGACGCATATACGAGTCCGCCGACAGCAACGGAAGTTCTTCAAGGACTCAAATACGAGTCCCCGGTCGTTAAGTTGTTAATTAAGGGAAAATGCAGACCCCAAGGCGAGAACTAAATTAATACATTCAATAATATTGATCTAATAATAGTTAACACAATTGCCTGTGATAAGTTTCATTAACGATAAATACTGTTAATGAGTAATTCTTGAAAGCATGTTACAATAAATAATAATCAACTATCATTCGATAGTGACAAAACATGTGGAATCGTACACAAATTTAACAATTCAAATTTGATATTGAAATTACATCTGATATTGAAAGCACCTTCAGTCGATATTATTAATTATTAAAATAGAAAAAAATGGGAAATGGTTAAGAATTATTTGAAAATAAATTTATTATCACAGCACAATTACGATTGAGTATAAAAATATTACGTGGGCTATTCTCTTTTACTTAAACTGTACTGTGTTTATGTATCTGTTACTATTTTACTACTAGTGTTTTTCGTTAAATCGACGATAATATAGTTCCTTCTTAAGCATACCTTCATCGTAAAATCACTAGATCTAGTTTTTTGCTGTGTTTATAAACATAAGGCTTCATAAACTGAAAACCGAAATCACTTGACTCTAATAAAGACATGATATCACGTGAAAGAAAAAATACGAAAAAAACTTTTATTAATGTACGAAGTCTAGACAATGAGACACCCAGTGAACGGGTAAGAAAGAACAGAATTCTGAGGTAAACGAAAGCGAGTTTTTTTTTTGTTTTTGCTTGAGAACGCTGTAAGAAGATGTGTTATATGTTACATTATTTCGAATAGCACGAAAAGCAATCAAATTAAAGTACACTCACATATCAAGTTCATTTGGATATGATAAACTCGTGGGTACTTTATAACAGAAATGTTGCTGTAGACATTAACCTAAAACGATCATTTTAAATGTCAGGGAGAAGGTGGAAACAAATTGCAAAACATATTTTTAATTGAATGGAAGATTATGCACGAGAAATAATTGCAATATAAAATCCACTAAATGGAGTTAATCTAAATACACGTTTTTATCACCCGGTGAAAATATAGTAAGGAAAGCTGTTATAATTTAAGATATCGAGTAAAGGTGGATGATAGAATTTCAATTTCAAATTTGTATTGTTAAAAAATTGATATAGTTGAAAGCTATGACTTCATTAGGTCTATGTTTAAACATACATTTACTTATCAATATATAGCGGCGCAGAAAAAGTACACACAATAAATCCTCTCTTTGGTTCTAACATACCAATTTTATATTGTGATAATATTGTATATTCTCAAATGTGACAAATTGATTTAATGTATTGCTCGAAGCGAGAATTCATCTCGATTTAAAAAAAATATTGCGTGGGAATATACATAAAATGTACCAAGTTGATATATTTAAATATTGCATTAAAACTTCGGTGAAGGATTTATAAATATTGTATTTGTTCAATCAGAATGTTATTGGATTGTTTGTTATCTAATTGTTGCAATTGCATTTATTTTAGGGTTTTTACTGAAAAGCTGTAGAAATGTTGTAGATGGCCGTCGAACTAAATTAAAACGGAGTTATAATGGAGTTCTACCAAATAAATACCAATTCAATCAATACACGCTGTTTTAATATTAAAATTATACTTGGGCGTAAGAATGACTTGAAGTTATGTCTCTATAGATTTATTTATTTACTGTTTGTCATTATAAATAAGACATTGTTAGATTTTATTACACAAAGAATTTTTTAGATACTTTATTACACCGTCACATCGTTACATCCAATAATAGTAAGATATTGCAAGATGCTTTCTTTTGAGAGCGTACACGACTGAAAAATATCCTATTGGACATTATTTAATTCAAATTTCAATCGTAAGTATGTTTTTTCCAGTTATTTTAATGTAAATAATTAGCGAATTTGAGGAAATACATAAAAAAAAATTGTGTGCACTTTGTATAATGAAAAAGCACGAATAAAGTTTTAAAAGCTCAAACAATTCGTTATTCAAACGTAATGTTTTTCACCACAATGCGGATTAAAAAATCATTACTAAATTGATGCGGTGGATGTTATTTAGTGGTTTTATAGTTTAATATATATTTTAACTATATTGCGCAATAGTAAATAATAATAAATAAAAAAAAAAACATTTATTGATTTGGCCGTACTTCATTGTATAAAAATTAAAATTAAAAAATATTTAGCTGATTATATTAACTGCTAAATGAAGCTGCAATTTTGCAATTACGTTTAATCAGATTTATATTTGAAAAAAATTGTTAATTTTTTATTTCACTTTTTGCAATACTACCATTGCAATAATTAAGTCATAAATTTTAATTTTATATTTCAATAAATTAAATTACGTCGATAAATGCATGAAATAAAAAAAGCGTTAATAAATTGATAAATGGCGATGTAAGCGTATGCAGACGAGCTTTGCCAATTAATCTTCACATAACGTTTTTATTCTTTATTATGAAAGATGTTTAAACCTTCGATATCTTTTATATTCTTCAGAGCCGGTTATATTCTATCAATGCGTCTACGTTCAAGACTGGGTGATTTATTAATTTTTTATCATAACCATCTATGAGAGAATATTGGCAATAATTCATTTTGTTTTCGCAAGCTCCCATTGTCGGGCCTTTGAAGAGCTTCCGCTTTGAAAATGCCTTCGGATAGGAATGCATGATTAATGTACGAATTATCTATCTAATGGCACTATTGAAAAATATATTCTACATAAAAGGAATCGTAGGCTGATTATGCAGATGAAATATTTCTAACTGAACATTTCGAATTGACAAAGTATTACTCAAGTTTTCTGATAACTTTTTATATGCCAAGAAACGATAATATATTATTGCTGACCTTGTATGAAAATACCGTTTAGTACAGTCAAGATTTCCAAAAAATTGAACATCATGTTTTTACAAAAATATCATTAAAAAATCATAAATAAGCATATCACTACGATACGCCAATTTGTCCGTAGTATATATGAAATATTTAAAATACGTATATATATGTATTTTAATAATCAAACATAATATTTAAGACAATTTTAACTGCCACTTCTAGATGGCAAGGTAGAATGTAGTATTACTTCCACAATTTTATTTTATTAAGATCACCACCGGTTTCGTTCATCGCGAGCATAAACAACTGTTAGAATACAATTCAAAAACGAGTATATTTATACAAAATGTTTGAGTCAAATGTAGCAGGTATACAAGACCACGGGTTCAAGAACTGAGAAACGATTTACAGGAAATCATACAAACTGAATCATACAATCGAAACCGGTCCTGATTAAAAAATATATTGTTAAAATAAGTACTAAAAAATGTGTTTTTATTATTTAAAAAAATATATCTTTCCATCAAGTGACAGTGAACACCTTCAAAGTAATAAGATTTAATTGAAAAAAACGTTTTCAAAACCCTCATATACTTAGCAATTTTTGTAAAACCCCATTTCGGAAATCAAAAGGAGAGGGACTGTACATTTTTTTTTAATTAACTTATTAATTATTATTAGAAGCTTTCCCGCATTCCTCGTTTTTCGCATTTTTCGTTATGTTTCTATTGTCCCTTAAAAAACGTAGAATCGATGTTTCACTGTATCTTGTTTTTATTGTATCATTGAATACGTATTTCACTAAGCTGTTATTAAGCAATGTAAATATAGAAAAAAATACTGAATAGATACTAAGATAATATATACTTGCTATAGATTTCAGCGTGATGAATACATCTTACAACTTAAGGGTAAAGGCAGTAAAAAATATTTCACAAGTATAGTTGGAGCTAGTCGTCACTATTTGAGGAGGCTGTAGTGGTAGAGCCGTAAAAGTTTCCGTGGAGCTTTGACGCTATAACCCGATGGGGATATTTATGCGAATACTTTTCGGTCTTGGTAATAATTTATTAGATCATGTGAGGCAAGTGACAGAAGGGTGGGTGCTTGGGGGTGCGTTGTCAGTCTATTAAACGTTTGCGAAGTCGAGTGCCACGATTACTTGTTCAGTTTTATTCGTTAATGATGCTTTTGTGTAACGCTTACGAAAATACAATACCAGATATATTTTGAATACATTAATGAAACATTTATTAGTAATATAAGTATTATAAGTAGTAGGAATATACATATATTCAGAATTTGATCAAGATATTATAAGGAAAAGATAAACAACTTTTTGATAGCTTATCATTGAAGACAATTATGATTTGTAATAAGTAATATATTCAAAATATAAGCTAGTTTAAGTCACTGTAGAGACAGTAGCTCGAAAATTCGTGAAAAAATGACTTCATAAAATATTTTTTTATATTCAAAAACTATTACGCCCAGTCCTTTTTTTACGCGATACATTGGTTCCAGAAAAAGGCGCGTAAAAAAAATCGCGTAAAAAAATCACAACTTTCATATAATTCGATAAATTGGTTCCAAAAATTAAAATATCGCGTAGAAAAGTACCAGAAACGTATGAAAGACCAAAATTTGGTCTCTCAAATTTGTGCAAAAAATGTCTTTATTGCTTTCTTGATATGAGTTAATTCTTGATAAATTGGATTTATTTTATTGTTCCACGGGTAAATTTTTTTTACAATAAATTCCGTTTTAAGTTAATAACCGTGGGTTGTTTTCTGCATTTTCTTTGGCTGTAATTCTTTATAAAGTTTTGTGTAGTTCATCATACATAGTCATTATTCATTTTGGAATTATCCAGCACGCATAGTATAGGGATCGTTTGTCAAAAAAAAAAATATACCATCTGTTTTGACATTTTCAATCCTTCTTGAATGTAATGATACAAATTTCTTCTTTAAAACAAATTTGGGGAAAAAAATCGCGTATAATCGAATTCGCGTAAAAAGAGGACTGGGTGTATATAAAAAACTAGTAATTGATATAAAAATCAAATTTACGCGATGTAAAGCAAGTAAAGTTGAATACATAACACATATATGAAGATGCTAACAAAATAAAGATAGCTAAATGTAAAATATTAAACTTATGGCAGAAAAGCACGTCGCCACAAAAAGTTTGGAAACTATCATATGGCTAGACGGCCAATGAGACGTCGTGGTAAGTTTCGAAAAAGTTTAAAAAGACGATACAATTGATCAATACTTCATAAGAGTTGAGAGAATATCTTTATCATACATAACAAGGAATATAATATATAAAATTGTTCAAAAAAATAATATATTTTACTCGGCTACAATTGTTTTGAATATGAAAGTAAAAAAATCGGGCATGTTTCATTTGCTATGCAACTTTGTGTGCTAAAAAAAATCGAAATTAATAGCATATAAACTATGCGACAGAGGACGGGTTAAACCCGGGTTGTTAGTGAAAAAACATGAGAAATCGTGAAAAAGTTTCAATTATTTAAATTGTAAGTGAAGTAAATTAAATTTAAAATGAAATGCTTACAATCTCTTCATAATATTTTGGAAAAAAATGAAGACACATCGACAATCCATTGATATTTCAGAAACAATCGTGAAATACTCATTAGAAAGAAAAACGATACTACTAATTATATTTAAAATGTTCAACATAGCTCTGAGGATGGTTTAGGACGAAATACCAATCAATAACTGACATAATAAAGTCAGTTTACTTTTATGTACTGACATATGTGCACAGGAGACTTTAAAAATAAATATTTTACCATTGAGAATGAAATTTTAATAAATAAATATTATTGTAAGAGTATCTTTTATACTTTTATACTTTACGTGGCAAAATTAAATACGTGTTTTGGTATACTTCCCGGAATCCGAAAATAAATAACTTATGTGATGTTAAACGTAAGCCAACACTATAATGCTTTCGGAATGCTTAATACAAGCATTAATAATAATATTATGATATATAATACAGACGCTATCTCTTATTTAAATGTGGTATCAAAACAGATTTGCGAGTTTGAATTGGCGGTCACATTAAATCGCAAAGAAGTGAAAAAATATATAAACAAACTTATTGAAGTAACCGCGATGAATATCCTTATTTGAATGTTATATCAAATAGGATCCGCGCTGGAAGCTAACCACATTGTTATGGAAATTACAAATGGCTCCCAATGAAAGCCTTACAGCGAGGAAAAATCTTGGAAAGCTTACGACATAAAGAGAAGTGCACATCGATGAAAAGGGATGTCATATTGGGATTATGAGCGCTGCAATATTTTCAAGATATTACGTTTAGTCATAAATCGACAACCTTCTATGGATTATTCTACAATAATATAATTCTTTCATGTTCTTATCGTTTTATGATTTGTTCCCGAAATACTAATACGAAAAAAAAAAAACGTCATAGTCTAATTCGAATTGTTACAATTTTGTACAATTTCATATGTTTTTTCATTAACGACCCGCGTTTCGCCTTTCGGCATCTTCAGGCATTCTATCACACGGATCCAAAACATAGGGAATCGTAAAAAGTTGTAACAATTTAAATTTGATATTAAATTCCATCAAGCACCTTCAGTCGATATCATAAATTATATTATAGCAGAATTTTTCTTTTAATTAAAATTGTTTTTACGCGCAGTTTAAAATTCAATGAAAATAAAAAAGAAAATGTAATTAATTCCTCGAAGTAACGTTTAAAATTATATTCATGTTATATTGATGTTTAGTTACATTAAAAATAATTTTCAGCTGTAATGTCGCTGGTTATAGACATCTGAGAACGCATAAAAACTGCGTTTTTCTTTAAAGGATAAACTTGTTGGAAGGTTTTCCGCCGTTTACGAAGAATGAACGCTGGAAGCTTTTCTAAGAAAATATTTAATGTTCACTTACTATATAATATTACACTATACGGAGCCATTTGTAACAGTGATTGAGTATGTATGAGCTTTGTGCTCTTTGAAGTGAAAATATTAAATTAATTTTCAAGAATTTTGATTGTGTTTCAAATTGAAAATTGTAAATGCAAGAGCCGTGCTGTACACAATAATGTATTTCAGGTATACATCAGAATTCACAGTGTTAAGACTTAGACGTCACAAGTATTATGTAAGAACTTTATTTTATGAGTTAAGCACTTTTAGTAGACAAATAATATATGCATGAATCTTTAAATGACGTTAAAAATACTGTTTTATTTAATTTTACATGATGTCAAATTCACATTCGTTATAAGGTCAAAATGTATATCGGAACCGTGGTCGAGTGGTCAACATCACTGGCTATAATTGCGGTGCCTAAGTGTGCTAGCTACTACATGAAAAGTTTCTTATAAATATACAAATGATTAATTTTAAAATGTCTACCAGTTTTGTCCAAGCCTTTGCCTTATATCTCAGTCATTCTTTACAAAAAGAGGAAGATTAACATTTATTAAATAAAAAGATTTTACGTGATTTAATGGTAACTTTGAGGCGATTTTTTTACTCGTAATTCATTAATAACAATAAATCTCCACAATTGACGTGTTACTAAATGAAAAAAAAAACATGTTTCACTTATTTGAGATTTTGAAAATTTATTTATTATTATATTATAATGATTTTTCACGTTTAAGGTGTTAACCGTCACTTCTTGATGGAAAGGCGTGATATTTAAAAACAAAAACAATTTTTTAGTACTTATTTCCACAATATATTTTTCGATCAGGACCATCAACTCGAACAGCATTATCAATTGCTCGTGATGAGCGAAACCGGTCCTGATCAAAAAATACATTGTGGAAATAAGTACTAAAAATGTGTTTTTATTATTTAAAATATTGATTTCTGTAATGACTATACCGGATACATATATACAGATATTATACTTTGATTAAAATTCATACTCACGAAAACAGAATGAAGACAGACAGACAGTTTACAGAAAACGTTTTCACTTAAAAGTATAGTGGATTAAAAAAAAAATGATCTGAAAAAACGGTTCCTTTTGTAAGCTCAAGATTACGATACGAAAAGAATGAAGCAAAAAATATTTGCAAATTATTTACTTAGTTAATAAAGAAAACATTATTTTCATCGCTGCTTAAAACGGAAATTTTATCAAATCGCCACCGTTTTGCAAAACGTAGACGGAAAAATAATGTTTTATCATATTTTTTTCGAAAAAGCATAAAAACAACAACGCAAAACAAATTTAATAAAGAAGGGCGCCATTTTCATTTTTCATCGCGAAGTGCCTTCGTAAACTGCCGTACCTCCATTTTGCGTAGGAAATCACTGCCAGACCTTTTGAGGAACTAAACGATACTTCGGGGAACAATATCTCACGTTGTATGGCAGCTATAAACCCAGAGCCGTATTAAGAATGTCAGCCACCCGTGAGAGGTATCACTATTTATCCACTTTCATATTGTTACAATTTTTATATATAATATTTGTACAAAATCTTGCGTGTTTCAATAGTTTCCAAAAGCATATCACGAAGTTTATTTCTTCCGTATACGAGATGTAAGAATCCAGTTTTATGTCTAAGTATGGAAAATCAAGCTTATTCAAGTAAAATTCTATTCGTTGAAAATAAAATTTAAAAGTACTTTGCAATAACAAAATCTTTGAAAAGTCTATATGTTTTATATTTCTCTAAATATATTTATCTTTAAAAATATGTAGAAACAATTCACTGATGGAATGCTGAAAGCGATTAATTACCATAGCAATATTCAAAGTATTCACTTTTAAGGTGGTAACTGTGCACTTCTTGATGGAAAGGCATGATATTTTAAATAACAAAAATACATTTTTTAGTACTTATTTCCACAATATATTTTTTGATCAGGACCGGTTTCGCTCATATATCATAAAATATAAAAATGTGTTTTTATTATTTAAAATAGCAAAGCATTCGTTTTCTTTTCAAATAAAATGAAAACGAAGAAAAGTATATACAATATTATGATTGAAGAGATGTTTTTATAGAAAGTTTAATGTAATTTTTTTTTTTGGTATGGAGTTTGTGTTTTTAAAAATTGAAAAAATCAAAATTTAAAACTGTAGTGCTAAAATATGCTCCTGTAAAAATTATCTATTTTTATTCGTTCAAAAGTATTTTTGTTTTAAAGTAACAATCTTGATCCGCACCTGTGTGAAAGAGATACTAAACAATGGGTTCGCGTTCCATTTTCTGATTTATGGCCGGATTCATTAGGCCACTGCTACACGGGACGTCAGGAATGAGAAGAATTTGCATATTTTAATTACTGTATCGCGACGCGCTTCGTATCTTTATGGAGAAAAAATTTTCTACGACCGTTCGCCCCAAAAAGATTGGGCCACTTAATTATTTTAGCCCATTATATTAGCTATTTCATAATTTTGCGACATCTTTATCGCGAGGATATTATTATATTATTTATTTTGACCCGAATAAAGTTTTACAATTTGACAGCGGCGGATCAAATCCCAAAATGTTTTTCCTACATTTTGATTTTCAAACCGATTCATGAGTCCGTAAGTAAATTTTGAATATAAAATAAATGAATGTTAACGATTCATTCTATTCGATCGTGAAATTAGAGAAATTGTCTTTTGAACGTGTTCATTTTAAGTGTTCATTACTTATACAACGTCTATGACATGAGATATCATTTTCAATAAAGAAAAGTGTACAGGAACACAGTTTTATTGATTGAATCGTCATTTAAATTGTATAAATATATTAGTTCTACAGCAATTATACGGTTTATAGTTGATAGCTATTTCGACATACACCCTCGTCAGAAACATATTTTAAACATACATTTACTTCTGTTCGAATATCCTAGTATTTACTATAATATAGTAACTAGTCCATATTGTGATACTAAAATACTGAATATAAAAATGTATGGAGAACCACTCAATAAAAAAACTCGGATTAACTCCCACATCAAAAAAATGTGTAAAATCAATACCCTGCACGTGTCAATATGATATTTTTTCACATTGTTCATAATACAGTGGTATATATTATTCAAACATAATATATTATATTTGAATAACGACAATAGTTACTTGTAAGTCAGACACTCAATCTCTCTTTTCAGAGTGAAGTATAAATAAGAGTCGGGTAGTTTAAGTAGTGGTTATCAAATCACTCTCTTTACACGTTAGTATGCTTTCTTTTCAACATTGATCCATAAATCCGTCAAAATATTATATAGATTATTTCGTTTGAGGATAAGGATAGAGTGACAAACAAGGTCAGGTAAAAGCTCAAGGTTATTATCAAAAAATTTATAATTTTGGAATAATTTATAATTTCGTAATGTGGTTGATGTAAACAGAAAAATCTATCGGAGCTTTGAAATTTTACGTAAGCTTTTGCGTCAGTTCGCGAATTAAGCGTTGTTGAATATTTATAAGTGTGTTTCATAAGTCGTTGAAGATGCTTCATGTACGTTCTTAATATTAATGATCGTTCTTGTTGCCTGTTATATGAAAAAGTGATAGCTTAGTAAAACGGTCTAGGGAAATGCAAATGAACAATTTTAATTTATTTTCCGAAGGCTTTTGCATTCGCAATTTAATGGAGTCTTCTCGTTCAGATTAATATGGAGTTTTGTTGTAAAATATTCAGAAAGTTTAACAAAAAAGAAAGATGCTACGTAAAACACTTTTTTTTGAAAATTATGAAACGTTGGTCATTAATTTTAAAATGATTTATGAAGAAATTAAAAAAAAAGTTTTCT
Organism: Himalopsyche japonica; assembly: GCA_028555115.1. Lineage (NCBI taxonomy): Eukaryota > Metazoa > Arthropoda > Insecta > Trichoptera > Rhyacophilidae > Himalopsyche > Himalopsyche japonica. The sequence continues at coordinate 208,241 of JAHFWJ010000198.1, forward strand.
TTCTTCTCAGCATTTTTCGTTTCTAGTAAGGTAACAACAACAACACAAAATTATAAGGGAATATGGCAACACATATTGTGAGATTTAGTCCTAACAGTAGGAGGTTGAAATGTTGTACGATTCTGCAGGTTTTGTTACTGACGACCTGGGTTTCGTCTTTCGACATGTTCAGGTATTCAATCAGTCGAATACGACAGAACTGACATATAATTTACAGTTTGCATCAGTTATATACCAGAGGATTTAGCTATGAAGGAAAAATACAAACTTTAAGACTAGGATGTTAACAATCAAAATTATTTAACTTTTCATAATACTCTGATCTAATAATAATGACACTCAATTGCCTATCATAAGAACTGTTAATAATGTGTCACGAGATGCTGTTAATGAGTCTTTGATGAAAGAATTATTCAAAAGATAATAGTCAATCAATTGAATTGGCATTTACTTGGTAGAACTTCATTATAACACGGTGAAAAGATAACAATGTAATCTATAAGATATGTATGATAGTTGATAGCTATTTCGGCTTACTCCCTCATCAGAACTACGTGCAAACGCATATTTACTTATCTATATATAATGTTGTAGAAATGGTACACAGTACATCTTCTCTTCTGTTCTGAATTTCTAGTATTACATCCTCTTACTTCAAGAAATACGTAAAATCAATTTCTCACATTTAATTGTTTTTATGTATTATATAGAAGTTCTATATCTTTTAAATTTGCAGGACTAAAATACTTTGCCATTTTTTCGCCATTTAATATTAATCTACAATCATTAAAATTTTAGTGGGTAATTTTAAATATAAGATATTGTTGTCACATTGGCATCATATATTATGAAAACAATTTATTGTTCGTATGCGAATTTATACAACATATAATTATTATTCATTGATTTTGACACTTGTAAAAATGCATTATATACTAATACAATTATCACTGGGTAGCATATTAAAAAATATGCTATTGATTGAATTGGCATTTACTTGGTAGAACTCCATTATAACACGGTGAAAAAATATGCATTGTTGTATATGTACGATATATATTTTCTTGGTACATTTCTGTGAAAATATATTTTGTTGCCATGGCAACAAATAATTGGAATAAAAATAAAAGCAAAACAGAAGACATTCCTTTTAAATGCAAGCATCATTGAAATATTTATTTTTATGAATTCACTCAAATATTATGATTCAATTTGGTTTCGATAAAATTTTTGAGTAATTTGCGTGATGGATATTTTTGTGGTTTAAAACAACATAAAAACGATACGGTATTCGTTTGTGGACTTAAAACTAAAATATCCGCAACAACAATCAACCACGCAAATATTCCAAATAGAATTATATTATTAATGTCCAAGCAGTGGAAAAATCAGGAGAAAAACTTTTCGCCGACCAACAGCGGAAATAAATCCGAAACAATCCCATTATTATACAACATCACTGTTTTCGTGTATTCAAAATATTTTATGAAAACAACGAATATGTTGCATAAACATATAGCGTTCAGAAAACAGCCAAAGTGCGAGCTTCGAATAAAGAAAACTGTTTCCCACAGCCCCAGTGCTTGAAAAACAGTTAGATTTTCATGTTACAATGTCTAACAACTCATTAGCATACAAACCTAGTCTTCCTTTTACGCGATTTTTCGGACGGCACAATAACTTTATTTTACGCAATATATTCGTTGCTACACGATTTATTTTAGAAAAACTTAAAATAATTGCGAACTTTTATATTTGCAAACCAACAGTGAATAACTCCTATAATTAATTAAATAATGCATCTATTTCTAATGCATGTAATCTGTTTCTAATTGTATTTTTATAATCAAGATAAGATTTCATATGTAAAAAAAAAGTTTTCCCCCCATATTTTTAATTGTTTTGTTATGTAGTATTTTGATTTTTGGAAACAGCTTATTAAATTATATGAAAGTAACGTTTTTAATACGCGCCACTTTTTGGAAACAATGTATCGCGTAAAAAAGGATTGATGTACAATAAATTGAAGTAAGCTTTTGTGTAAAAGTAAAGTTTTTTTTAAGAATTTAAAAAGATGTCTTAATTTTAAGTTAAATATATTTTACTGTTATCATTGGATGTGAGAAATTGTCATAAACAATGATAAAATTATGACTTATTTCAAAATTAAATTGAAGAAAACAGGACATCCATCAGATAATTTATTTGACCCAATGCTCGTCCAGGATACCGAAATCACCCCAAGCAGAAGACGAGGTTTGACTTGGTATTTTACTCATAATATATGGAACCCATACGAGACCTGATTTTCATTTGGATATGTTTCTTGTGGGGAGTCCTTGGTGCGTAGTGTTGTTGCCTTGAAGGTGTTTTTTTTTGTTTTTTTAAATTTATAGTGAGGCTGCAATTTGTTGTAGGTAACATAACGAAAATATAATATATGATATCAAATGAAGGTATTTGTTAGAATTTTAATAGCAAATTTGAATTGATGAAACTTTGTACGTTTCCACATGTTTTGTCACAAACAACCCAGGTTTCAATGTTTGAGATCTTCAGGCAAATCCCACGGATGCAGCTTAACCGACTCATCAGTTCAAATAAAAAGATATATGTGTAAACGAAGCCCTGGTCGAAAAGGAAATGACATGTAGAATTATAAGTATTGACAAATTAAACTTTTGGATTAATTGAGTCCATACGGATTTATTCACGTGTATGTTTCTAATTATGGATGGTTAACCATATCTTGTTTCAAAGTTTAATAAATTTATTAAAAAACATTACAAACTAGAGACCCACCGATTGGTAATCTCTCGGGTGTGTTAGACAGCAGTGGAAATCCAAGGAGTTTTCGTGGACGTGGAAATCTTTCGATGCATGTTTTTGTGTTCCGGAAGAAGCTATGATGAAAACTTATGACTTAAAACACTCTGACAACGCTTTAAGTGCGTCGTATATTTCCGCCTCGGGTGTTTACTACCGACGTTTTTCCATTCGCTACTTTTTTATTTGCCTATTGAAATGCGATTTAGGGAAACAGAGAAAAAAAGACTGCCGGCTCATTTCTCTCAAAGGTGGATGAAAATATAAACACTTTGCAGCAATAAAGAAATAACTCAGTAGCGCTTTTATTAGAAACTTGTTACTCTTAAAAAATATGAACACACTAAAATCAATGTTGAACTAACGAAATAATCAATTTATATTGTATATGAAAGATCAACCAACGCAATTTTACAGTTGAATATGTACACTGAAAATAATAATAGATTTAAAAATAAAATACTGTTTTTTTTAAATCTTATGAACATTTTAATAATTTGTTACCGTTAGTATAATATATAATATTTAATTTCAGATTTTTTCGTTGATATTTTAATTTTATTTGATATAAATAAAGACGTAAAATCCAACGTTCAACGAAACTAAATGTAGCAAAACGTTATGCTGTTCATTTTCGAGATAACAACGACAGACAAGACAAAAGAAACAGTTGTCAGCCAGTTTTTATCAAAATGTACGAAGAAAAAAAAAATATATAAAAAAGAATTTTAAATCGTCTGCGACGTAAAATTTGTAAACATAAAAGAAAGTTACGGTTCGGTCTTATTAATATTGATCAAAAATATTCTCACAGCTTATTATGTAGTAATTTTCTATACTGTGCAAAAAAAATAATAAAAACATTATTAAACAGTTGATAATGCTCACGACGAGCGAAACGGGTATTGGTCATAAAATGTATTGTGAAAATAATGCAAAAAATGTGTTATAATTTTTAAAAATATTATGCCTTTCCATTAAGAAATAACAGTTAACATCAGTCAACAAAATGACATTAATTATAAATACAAAAGTCTTTCATTAATTAATGTCGGTCCCCATAACTTAAATATTTTTAGCAAAAATATTTGGTTTACTTATATTTTAACTGTATTTTTTACAACACACATTTTTTTCAATTGACGAAATTGGCATTTATTTGTAAGAACATCATTATAAGACGATGAAAAATAGCAATGTATTTTAGTTTTACAAAAATTATAAGATATGTAATTGATAGCTATTTCGGCTCACTCCTTCGTTTTTACTTACAAAATTTTGTAGAGCCAAAATACATTACTATTTTTTCACCGTGCTATTTTTTTTTAAAAGTTCACGAGACAATACATATATTATATAGATTGTTAAAATATTTATAAATTTATACGCATGAACTCTGTACACACTTTTTATTATCTATGTAATAATATAATTTAACTGTCTGAAGCGCTTGTTGTTAGTACCCAAAAGCATCCCACACCTGAGGAAGCGTTGGCAATCATTTGCTGCTTACCTGACGACGAAGAGTCAGCACCGTTGGTTTATGCAGTTGCGGCAGGTTTCGACGCGAGGTGACGCGGTCTCCCGCTTCGAATCCTGGTTATTCTTTCTTCGGAACGTATACCTAATCAGAAGACCTGCAATGCAGAGAATAGTTTCGCCCATTGCTTTCAATCCGAAGGATCAAGTTTCCCTTTGTTAATGTTAGTCGTTTATTTCTTAGGCAGATCAATTAGTAATTACCTTTTTTGAACCAGTTGTGATTCTTCCAAATGCCGAACAATCGTTCAAAGTGAAGTCGTAGAAAAGTGTTAAATATACAGAAAATGGGCTTTAAAGATTTTAAATGCGATCCATAAGTAATGTCTTAAAAGCTTAACGTCCGAAGTAACAATATCGGTAAAATGATTATATGTATATATTATGCTACATTTTATTTTTGACATTTGGTATTTTAATTTTGGTTAGTTAAATTTAAATTGTTACAACTTTGTACAATTCCACATTTTTGTCACTAACGACCCAGGTTTCGCCTTTCGGCAATTCAGGCATTCTATCGCACGGATGCAACAGAACTGACGTAAAATAAGCAGTAAATTGCATCTAAAACAAATTTAATAATATTGTTCTAATAATAATAAACACATTTGCCTGTGATAATTTTCATTAACTATCCTGTTGATGAGTCAATCTTGGAAGGGGTTTTCAACAGATATAATATTAATCAAATAACATTGAAATATATTGTGATTCTTTGAAATACCGAGCAATCATTTAAAATGATAGTCGTAGATATGAGATAATGGCTACGTAAGTGTTAAATAAACAGGGTATAGGCTTGGAGGATTTTAAATTCGATCTATAAATAATATCTCAAAAGCTTAATTTCCGTACTAACACCGGTAAAATCATAACAAATATTATGTTTTTTTTTTGACCTTTGATATTTGAACTTTGGTGGGTTAATTAAAAATACTCACAGACCAAACAAATCCGGATAATTTGATCTAGTAAAACCTACAGAATATAAGTTATATTTCCCTTTGTAAAATATAAACATGCGTTATATTCAAAATATATCGTTAATATTATTGTTTAATAAAAAAATGTTACATTATTTTATGTTTGAAAGTCAGTATTCATTACAAACTGTTGCTATGATAGCAGCAAATATATGAAACAATTGAATTTTAGTATTTCGTTAGCAGGTAATGATGGTTATGAGAATGTTATAAGAATAAATACAAATTATTTACTCGAACTAAATATGTAATGTATACAAACATTGTGGTGATAAACAACTTTTTCGTTTCATAGGTTGACACAATTCAAAAGATTTTATAAAATAAGTTTTCTTTTTCGCTGTAATATTTTCGTCATTATAAAATCTGTGGAAAACTTAAATTATTATTTTTTAACCGTTTATTGTAAGGTGTCTTTTTATTATGTACTACGAAGTGTTCATGTCTCGTCAAATTATTTATTGAAAACAGTTTTCAACTTAGTGCGATGCGAAGATCAAAAGAAAATAGCTTTCATTGAATAACTAGTTCTCCACGAAATGATTCGACTATAAAAAATGGTACGTATTTCATATTTCCAGATGTAAGTTAAGCGTTTTATACGAAAGGGAAAATTCACGCAAGATTGAAAATATTTTCAGAAATATTGTAATATGAATAAGCTCTTTCGCTCGTTTCGTGAATGCATTTGACTCAGATCGAACAGCTTAGAGTGAAGCTTTCAGAGAAATATGTTCCGAGAAAATGTGATAGAAAATTGTCATAACAGGGAATGACCCGTGCGGCGTTCGGTAATATCGAGGTTGAAAACAGAGAATGACGGAATGGGTACGACGTTATTATACCATTTTTATAATATATACGAAACGTATGTGTTAATTTACACAGGTGACTGGTTTCTGAAAATTGCCACTGGTTTTCAAACCGTATCTATCATCACCATGATTATGTATATCAAATGGAAGATTCTCATAAAAAGGCATACTTCTATTGTAAAATAACAAGGGTATAAATTATCATTTATTTTTAATTGAATCCTTTTTCTATCGGTAGAGATCAGTTGTCAAAAATAAGAACAGGGTGAAAAAATAGCAATCTATTATAGCTCTACAAAATTTACTATAGAACACAGTTCTAATGAAAGCGTAGGCCGTACAGCTATCAACTATGTATATATTATAGTTTTTGTAGAGTTAAAATACATTGCTATTTTTTCTACCAAGTAAATGTCATCTCAATCAAGTCAAAGATAAGCTTGAATGTCTATCCATATTCTCCACAATTCTTTTAAAATCATAGTCATTTCATCGTTTCGTTATTTAGTCATGATATTTTTTTTTAATAACATTCTATCAAATTGTATAAAAATATATTATAAATTACCATAAAACAATTATTATATATTAAAAATAGCTTCAATAAATCTATCATTTATGTTTCTTTAATAATAATGCATCTATAATGTTCGCTTAAGATTAATTGATGTTAGTTTTAAACCTTAATAAAGAAGTAATTAAAATCATTTTTAGAAAACAAAATTTCGTGTTTTTCATTGCAAAGTTGAACATATCAAAATTGGATATAAATTTTTAAGGGTTGCGACACATTATTTCATCGAAGATAATATTATTTGTTTTATCCATAATACATATCTGATCACATACATTATAAGAGTTGACTTTGTAAATATGATGCTATATATTCATGAAACTAGATTTGCTGTCATGAAAAGCTTGCGGTATTGCTTAATCAATCTTTGTTACGTCAAAGCTATCACGAATAAAGTAAACAAACCCGTTTAAAGCAGCTTTGTGTGTTTGAGCTTTTCATCGCGGAGGTTTGAGCTTTTGTTGTTGTCGTTAATTTTGATTCATTTCTCACCTGTAGTAATTTAAAGTGTTGTAATCTAGCTTTACGGTTGCTGAACCACCGTGAGAGGTCGTAACAATAAAGTGCAGCGAGTACTGAACGCAGGTACTACACCTATTCAAATAGCACAGGAATACAGCATGCATTATGTAAGGGGAAAAAGGACGATAAAGGAACACAGTTCGAATATATTATAAAATATAATTTTCTCCTAAATTACAATTACATAAATACCTGGATCAATCTTTGGCTATAAAATATGATAGACACATCCAAATATCAAACGGAAAAACAAATTCTAATGAAATTTTCATATTGTTTTCATAATGTTGTAATAAAGTATTACAAGAGCAGTAGAAATGCTTTTAAATCTGTGATATCGCTGAAGTTATAACTTAAAATCTACACGATATATTAAGCACGGTGAAAAAATTATGTGTTATAATGGAGATCTACCAAGTAAATACCAATTCAATCAATAATATGATACATTTCAGTAAAAAATTGAAATTAAAAATGTATTTATTACGTATTTGTTTCATTCAAATTGCCTTTAGTCGTAACATAAAATAAAAATGTGTATATCTGTTTACAACAGTTGAAATTGATAACAATCAACAAATATGTCATATGTAGTATAACTTTAAAAGGATGTTCTGTTAAAAGCGTCAGTAATTTTGAATAATAACGTAATTTAAATTTACACCAAGCCATATCAAATAAAAAATAATCTTATTTTTTGGGTTACAATGCTCAACCTTACTACTTTTATTGTCAAGATTTTTTTTTTAATGTTTTAACGTTGCAAGAGAAATTAACTTATGATTTGTAATTTTTTGTCACGGTATGTACCAAATAAATAAACCAACAATAAAGAGATTTATACATAATTAAAAAAAGGTCTATATATCAAATTAACACTGCAACAGTCGATTCTGCCGCATCCGTGTGATATAATACATGATGATGCCAAAAGGCGAAACTCGAGCCGTTTGTGACAAAACATGTTTCAAGAATTAAAATTTGATATTGAAATTTTATCCAACACCTTCAGTCGATATCATAAATTTTAAAGAAATAACGTTCGAAAAATTCCATTATGAATAAGGTATGTTATTACGAAATTTATAAGATTTTCGATGAAATATATTAAACCAATTAATTTAATTATAAACTCTACGAAGTTCGATCAACTAGATTTTCTAACATAATTTACGAGAAATATATTATTATGATCGAAAGTTATATAAGGAAGTGTTTGACGAAGGTAGGATCATTCAGAAATAACTAAGATTAATATAAGTTTCAAACTTATGAATGCTTTCTTGGTAAACTTTGATAATAAAGCGTAATATTTACACGAATACAGAATTAGTTTTTTTTCTCAAGAACCTTGAGAATAAAACGGCAGACTCGATGAAGCGTATAATAACTAACAGAATTTATTAACTGTGATATAATTTGGAGCGTATGAAACGTACCAATTGAAAACAATGGTGGTGTTGACATAGGTTTCAATTTTTGAAAATTTTTGGTTCAGATAAAAATACACATTTGTAACATTGTTAGATGTATTGTATATGAAAATCAAATCTTTTAGCGTCTTTTAACTATATGTTCCCTATTGATTCACGCATTATAAATATTAAACCATATCCTTCCAATATTTAAACTTATTGAAATTGCCGCCAGTTAAGTTTCATTTACAATTATTTTTTAGTTTTATTGGTAGCAAGAAATAAGCTAGGTCGTTAAAACAGAAGAGAATATGTATTGTGTACTTTTTCTACACAGCTAAACAAAGTTCTGACGACGGCGTGAGCCGAAATAGCTATCAACTATATCTTATAAAAAAATTGTAGATCTAAAATACATTGCTATTTTTTCTGTAAATGCCAATTTAATCAATAAATTAAGTGTATAGTCAGGCTGTCGTTGACAATTAATAATATTAACGTTAAGGTGGTAGTATCACCTGTCAAAACTCGCTAAATATTCACACTAACATACAACCTCAATGTCTGCGCAAAGTGTATCGTTAGTCAAAAAGAAATCATTGAATAAAATGAACTTTATATTTAAAGTGTAAATATATCATGAATAGTATTTACAAGCAATAAATTCTTCAACAGAAAAATATTACACTTTATATATTGGAGTGCTGATTTTAGCGCTTCAATGAGTAAAAAATGCTTTTGTGTGTGCTTAAACATTTCATTAGCTCAATTTGTTATGTAAAAAAACATAAATACCGATTGCATATTATTACTAACTAAATTAAGTTTCAAAAAACACGCAGTGCCAACTTGCGACACTCTCCCCTTATCGTGTAAGTACCATCGCAAACATTCGTAAAATACATATGCAGTTTGTATGCATTCTACTGCACTGGGCGAACTGGGATAGCTGGAAGCCAGAAAGATAGTGGCGGAAACTGAACCTAGACTATTTGTACTCGGGTGCATTTATGGGATTTCGCCGGGAGGCAGACAATTCGGGACGGCGAATAATTATTTAATTAACATTCCAATACCATGGAGTAATTCAAAATAATGTGAAATTAGGAAACCGGCGATTTCGAAAATACAATATGACTTGTCAGTAAGCGACGGGAGGTTTTATTGACGTAATACAAAAGGTAGTAACGATCATTAAAAAATCACTTAAATGTAGTTTATAAGCTGAATATAATATAACCAAAGACCAACACAAAGGGAGAGTTAAGAATATTACTTCTTTGTAGAATAACAACATATTATATTTAAATAATAAAACACAACGATTTTTTTGTATGACTACTAATTAATTATTTTCTTAGTTCATCATCATTCATTCAGCTAAATACGTGTACACAATGAACGCAGTCTGCCTTGATTGAAATAATAAAAGATGTAGAAATAGTACTATGCTGATGTCATATTATAATAGATAACCCATCGCGCATGGCGACGATTTCAGAGTAAGGAAATTTAAGAAAACTCGTTATAATAACAATTTTTTTTATTTGTTAATAGTGTCTTTTTAACTCTATTTATTTACTGTAAGTTGAGAGTTTGGAAGGAAGTTTTATGCAATAAACATTTGCGGGAGTATACTCAAATATTTTGTAAAGTTTTGTATCGATCGGATGAATGATGTAGTAGTGCATAAAAGACAAACATACAAAAATACATAGATTTTTTTATAAATAGAAATAGAAGAAGATTAGATTATACATTTTTTTGCGGTGGTGGTAAGCCAGAAACCTTTGCGGGAGTGTATTTAAGAAATTCGTAATGTTCCATATCGTGTTTGTGGTATGCCAAAACTTTCACGGGAGTGTATTCAATAAATTTGTAAAGTTTCATATCGATCAGACGAATGGTGTAGTAATGCATAAAGGACAAACACACATTGAATATTATATAAATAAATAGTAAAGAATAAATTCTTTTATGGTGTTTGTAATTGTATGTTTCAGATTGTTATAAACTACCAGGTGCTATATAAAAAATACGCTGTACATATTATATTCACTTGAACGACTATAGTTCATTGAAGAACATCGTTTAGAAAGCATTTTAAAATCTCTTACGTTTTGTCCAAATATATTGCACTTAAGATGTTGAAAAAAATAAGCTTAAGGAATAACAGTGTTTCATATAAGGTTCAGTAACAAACATAACGTTACACACGTATTCTATATTGGCAATTAATAATTAATGGATTTATACATTCATGATAAATTGACCAACCTTTGGAAAACACTGGTATTATTGCTATTGCTAACTATTTCTTTTTACATGGTAATACGTCGATTAATGAAAACTCGAGAGAATCGAACTGTGTGGTAACTTATTTTTACAATGATATTGGATGATTCGATCGGAAAAGTATTTTATACCATATTATGGTTATCTGGTGGTTGCTAGCACCTGTGAACACGAAGGAAAATGGGAAATCCCAAACGAAAAACAAGATGTTTAAATATGTCGAAGTAGAAGTTTATTAAACATTTAGAACTTTATTGACTCAATTGGAATTAACCTGGTAGAACTCCATTATAACACGATGAAAGAGTAGCAATTTATTTTAGTTCTACAAAATATATTAGGTGTATAATTCATAATTAAATATTTCGGCTTACTCCCTCACCAGAAATATTTAATGAGAGTAGATCTGATGAGGGCGTAGGCTGAAATAGCTATCAACAATATACATCATAAATTTTGTAGAACTAAAATACATTGCTATCTTTTCACCTCGTTACTTATTACTTATGAATTCATTTAGCAGGCCAGTAAGCTGATCGATATGTCGATTATGGAAGATACATTAAAGGAAATAAATCAAATTTGTTTCTTTCATATTAATATTATATATTAATTGAATGTATTCAAAAATTTCTTTTGCAGTTCATAACTATACCTAAGGCATTGATTATACGCTAATGGTAACTAATTAACAAAAATGATAATAGTTGTACAAGTCACATTTGTGAATAGTTTTTTTACATTTTCACTGATATTGGAATGTAATTTTACTACTATTTTTAAGCCGTTCAAGATAAAAAAGGGTTAAATTAATGTTGTATCGAAAATTGTACGAGCGTGTGGGATTTGATTACGGCTTAGAAGCACCATCTTTTGAATATTGTAAACAAATACTTATGGCAACTACATAGAGTAATGCATGGCTAGTTCACATTATGACAATGCACCAAATGACAGTCCGCTGCATTCACTTATTTGGATCCTACCTGTACAATTATCTTGGTGATAACAAACCCAATGTCTGGTGTTGCTTGATTAAAGCGTTTGCAGAGAAACAATGTAGCCTGTCGATAAAATAATATAACGCATAAAGGCACGCGAAATTATATTACTCAACATTCATATAGGGTAAAAGTTACAGTGATTGCTCAGTTGAGAGTTTGGGTTACTTTCATTATTTTTAGAATTTTATTGAAACACATTTTTGTTTATTTATAATTGAGAAGAGAGTCAATTCGTCTTTATGTATGTATATATTTTACAAATTTGATACAACTTTGTATGATTCCACATGTTTTGTCACTAACGACCCGGGTTTCGCCTTTCGGTATTTTCAGGCATTCTATCACACTGATGCAACGGAACTGACTGTACTGACAGCACTGAATTACGGATCGTTAGATTTTATATTTTTATTCCATCAAGCAATTACAGTCGATATCATAAAACATATTTTGCAATACTAAACATAATGATAACAAAAAAAAAAAAATGCAGTGATCGGCTACGTTTGAAAAGTTTTCGGCCAGTTTCCGAACATTAGTCAGCCATCATTATCGTCTTTTTCTGCATAAATTATGCAACCACACGTCTTTATTTTTATGATACATAAAATCAAAACGTCTAGTCTTAAAAATAATAAAATATGTTTTATCTTGCCTGCATTAGACTTAATGTTAGTAACATGTTAGAAGAAATAACCACAGTTCACGATAATAACGTATTTCCTATGTCCTAAAATAAAATAATTCTTTTTAACTTTAATTTATTTATAAGGAAATAAATACTAAAATAAATGGAAACAAGCTACCTCGCGGTTCTAAATACATATTTATTATTATTTTTTACTGCTGAGTAACAAATTACTGAAGGGTGGCTGACGACTGTACATGTTACCCTTTTTTATGACAAAAACTGTAATAATTTAAAAAAAAAAGTATATATCAAAGCCGTCAAATAAATTCTAATCATTATATGTAAGTGGTGTAGTAGAAGCAGAAGGAATAAATAAATCTTAACAAAGCAAGTCTAATGCGGCAACATATAATAATTTGCCTACAATTTATCAAACGCTTCTCGCCGCCCATATGTAAGAAGAATTTTAATTCAAATTTAGGCCCGACAACATGCAATACTAACTCGAAGGTGGCAGAGAACGAATATGGAACTTCCGATTCTTGCAAATGTTACAGGGAGACTGCAAAATTAGAGACATTACATTTTACAGAATAGTGATACAAATTGTTTTATTTTACGATGAATGTATTTTAGTTATACAAATTTTATATGTATATATTTTGGTTTTACAAAATTTATAAGATATATAAATGATAGCTTTTTCGGCTAACGCCTTTTTTAGAATTAAATAGTAAAACATAGATAGTTCTGATGAAGATGTAAGCTGAAATAGCTATCAACTGTATATATTATAAATTTTGTAAAGCCAAAATACATTAAGTTGTTTTATTTCTTATAAATACATTTTGTTGACATTGGATTCTTAAAACAAATAAAATATTAATTAATACAACAAATGAAAAAAAGTTGAAAGCAAAATGATCAGCTATTATTTTTCGCCTTGATTAATTAACCAACCCATTTCTTGCTGAAGGATATTCTAAGTTAAGGAAATTATCAGGGTTAATCATATTATATTTCAATACTAACATAAGCTTTAATATGAAAGTTTTGACCCTTTTGTATGTTGTATATTTTAAAGTTTCAACTAGCAATACACCTAATCAGCTTTTTGAACAGAATAGACGAAAGCAGTCAGCGAGTTCAAACACACATGTCATACATCAAATTGTTAGGTAAAACAGAATAATACTTCAAAACTATATGCAGGAGAAGCGTGTATATGATTTTAACTATTGATTAGAATGATCATAATGATAACGGTATATTTATCAATTCAGGGTGCTTTATGGAGTATCAATACCAAATTTGAATCTTTAATGCTCTGTACATTTCAACTCATGTCTCGTGATCCGTATCACTCAAAACTCTTTTGGTATAATATAAAATTTAAAATAACTTTGATTATTCCACGTATTGTGTAACTAACTGTGACACGTGTTTCGCCTCTTTCAGAGGCATCTTCAGACTAACTGACAACGTAACTAACAGTTAGTCTGAATATGCCTCTGAAAGAGGATATTAAAATGAACTTCCACACAGTTACCACCGAAACCATCGAAAAAAAAAACTCTTTTGGTATGTCAAAGTATGATATTCTAAAACACGGATGTACGCAATCACATAGTTCTGATGAAGTGTAAGCCGAAATAACTATCAAGTATATGTATCAAAAGTTTTATATAATTAAAATACAATACTATTTTTTCACCGTGTTTTAAAATTATTTTTCAATATTTCGAAAATTGTAAATATCAAATTATCAAATATAAAAATAAATTTAGAAACCGACTAACCTCCGAGACACAAGGAATAGATATTTTGGAATTCAATACATACATACACCCTGTCCTTTTTTTACGCGATACATTGGTTCCAGAAAAAGGCGCGTAAAAAAAATCGCGTAAAAGAATGATTTCACGCAATTGCATTATATTTCTTTTCGTACCCTAAAACATTAATTCGCATAATATCCGATACACTTGTCAACATGTGGCAATTATAAGTGTATTAAAAAAAAGTGAAACGTACATGCCTAGCATCAAATGTAAACGTCTTCTTTAAAACAAATTTGGGGAAAAAATCGCGTAAAAACGAGTGAAGCGCGTAAAAAAATGTAGCGCTGCCATCCAAAAAAATCGCGTATAATCGAATTCGCGTAAAAAAAGGACTGGGTGTATATTTATAAGCGACGTACGCCATTTACTACATGTCAGTCTGAGTGCATCGGAGTCTATTATTATATTTTTTACTTACTGTATAACAATAATAAAATATTTCATTCGAAACACCTTGTAGTTCCGCTGGCAACACCGCCATCTACATTCTCCCCAGTAGAGTTGTTAACGTCATAAATAAGACATTAATAAGAAATTAACAGCAGGGATGGCAAAGCGAGAAGGGGTTAAACTTTCATGTACAGTCGTACATTGTTCGCGGAGCGCTTAAATAAATTTCGCAGTGAAATGTTTAAATTCACAACGATATGATTCATCGCCCACTTAAATTCCGGACACTTAGCAACGCGGGGGTTCATGGTTGGCAACCACTGGATAATTCATTCGTCACTAAAAACATATTTTGTTGCATGTCTTTACAAGTTTTTCTCATTACGATATATGTTATATCTTTAAGTAAAGGTAGGTTAGCATATCAACTATATATATAATAGATATCAACTATCACAAAGGATTATTAACGAACTAATATATGTCCGTCAGCATTATTGACTCCTCTGATTGATGTACCTTTGTTTCTGTAATGGACCATTTCCGTGCCATATATAAAATTATTCATATAGCCGCCATTTTAGTTTCATTTACAATAATTAGTTTTATGGCGAACAGGAAACAAGCTAGGTCGTTAAAACAGGAGAAAAAATGTATTGTGTCCATTTTCTACACGGCTATACATAGATAAACAAACGTTAGTTTAAGCATAGTTCCGATGATGGCGTGAGCCGAAACAGCTATCAACTATATATTGAAAAATAATTTTGTAGAACTAAAGTACATAGCTATTTTTTTCACCGTGTTATAATGGAGTTCTACCGAGTGAATGCCAATTCAATCAATATTATGTAAGCATGATTTCCTTTCTATCACTTCTGTTATCACAGATCTGTTTCCGATGTGGGAAATTCGGACTGTTAACAGAGTTTATTAATCATGAGATTTTGTAACTCAGTAACTCAATCCATCTTTTTTCGCTGACAGAAGAGGTGTAAGGATACGTCATGGGCAGGCGTAGGGGTCATCTAATCACTTCCCTTAACGCTCGACTTTTTTTTGAGCGGATGGGCGGTGGCGAGTTTCAGACATAGAGCCCACATCCGTGCCGTCAAAAATAATACACCAAAACGAATGAAAATTCAATTTTTCGATCATGTACGCATTAGGGTTCGAGACTGTAAACTAACATATGAAATTTCACTCGGCTAAAGCTCCGGTCGGCGATAATTCGTTTGATATAATTTATGATATCGACTGAAGACGCTTGATGGAATTTCAATATTAAATTTGAATTGTTACAACTTAGTACGATTCCACATGTTTTGTCACTTACGACCCGGGTTTCGCCTTTTGGCATCTTCAGGTATTCTATCACACGGACGCAACAGAACTGACGTAAAATAAACAGTTAGCATCGTCTATATAGCAAAGTTATTCCGACCGGAGCTTTAGCCGAGTGAAATTTCATATGTTAGTGTACAGGCTCGAACCCCCGAAATTCGTTTGCCTTATAATGCTTACGAAATCAATACTCTTGATATATTTCATTCGAATAAACACATGTTTGAGAAAGTTTATAAAATCAAATGAATTATATTTATTCGCAATATTATACAAATCTATAAAAAACGATATCGCAAATTGGTGACAGTAGCATGCGAGTTTCATGATTGAATTTATTATTTTAATGTAATTTAATTTATTGTAGTATCATCTCATTGAAAAAATAAAGTTAGAAAGTATTATCTTCGTAGACAGAGTTCGACATTTTTCACTTATTTATCTTTTTTGTCGCAGGTTTTTCCTCATACCGGAAAACCTTTTCTCTAACGAGCTGAAAGATTCTCTCTAATTCTCGTTTGAAAAAACAGGAAGCAAAAAAAGAAAAACTTCGCATGACATGGATCTCAGTCCGTGGCGACATTTGCGGAGATTTGTTCGAGTTAAGAAATTTTCCGCCAAGAATGTGTGCTTTTTCGGTTCATGTCTAAAAGTTGCGGGGCGTAATGGTTTATACGCATTAATAAAACGTTAAACAGAGTTTTATCGTTTTATGAAAAGGGTTAGAAACTTTTGGATTGTTCACAAACATATTGAAAAAAATTAAATAAATCTGTTAACAATAAAAAAGCACCAGTTAAGATTATACTCTTTTGCGATAACATATGAACCAAAACAACATAAACACTATCTTAATTACGGTAGACCTTTTTTGAACTGTAGTCTTTTTCTTATATCGCATCATATTGTCACAATAATATTATAAATAGTAATAAAATATGTGTCACGATGAAAAATTTGATGAAATATTTTAGTTCTACAAAATTTTTTATAACATATAGTTGACAGTAAATTTGAATTGTTACAACTTTGTACGATTCCATATGTTTTGTCACCAACGGCCCGGGTTTCGCCTTTCGGCATCTTAAGGCATTCTATTACACGGATGCAACAGAACTAAGGCGAAACCCGGGTATTGAAATTCCAACAAGCACCTTCAGTCGATATCATAAAATATAGTTGATAGCTATTTCGGCTCACATATTTGCGTATCTATATATAGCGGTGTAGAAAAGGTACACAATACATCTTCTCTCCTGTTTTAACGACCTAGTTTATTTCCTGCTAGCAAAAAAACTAAAAAAAAAAAAAATTGTAAATGAAACTATAATAAAAAGGCGGCTATATCAATAAGCTTACATATTGCACGGAAATGGTTTATTGGATGGAGATGGTTTACTACGGAATCGAATCAGCCCTTTGCAGTGGCTTGAGGAGCGGCGACAGATATATATTAGTTTGTTCGTTAAGGGGCTAATTGATTGTGATAATTGATATCTATTGATTTCCAGCTGTTCTGAAGCCGTCATCTTTCACCGTGTTATAATGCAGTTCTACCAAGTAAATGCCGATTCAATCAACAAAAATATGCATTGCATAACATATACAACGTGTTAGTACGTCGAAATATTATGGAAGCAGAAGTGAAAGCTTAAATAATGCATAGAAAATGCCGCATTCGCTACAAAGATTATATTCTTCGTTTGAATTATTTGTTAATGTCAAAAGCCGGAAGCGGATATTATCATTATATAAATATGAGACAGATAAAAAGCTTCAAGACGTACTGCCTCGTTAGTTCGCTGATTAGTTGCACGGACAAAAATGCGATATGAGCTCTAACTGGGTGCTTTTAGAGAACGATAGAGCTTTTTGGCGACGCGACCCAATTCTGGTTGACTGCGCGCGGAATGACTCCGGTGATATTTCTTGTCACTAACAAAGCTTTTAAGTATCTGACGTTGGCAATACACTATTAATATCAAATATTTAGCTTTACTTAAATACATTTATGTACAGAGTAAAGAAGTATTAGTAAAATGGAAAAACTTTAAATATTTTGAAACATTTTTTTTTTTAAATAATAAAAACACATTTTAAGTACACATTTCCACAATATATTTTTGATCAGGACCAGTTTCGTTCATCGCGAGCATTATAGAATACAATTTACAAACAAGTTTATACAAAATATTTTAATTAAAGGTGGCAGGTATACAAAACCAAAAATAATATTGTAGGTAAAAAACAACTACTATAATATTTTTTGGACACCATGATTTTTAGTTTTTAAAAGTCGAATTTTTTGGCATTACAGCTTAAAGCAATTTTTTAAAAATTTGATTAATATCTGAATTGCCAAGTCTTGAACCTATACCTCGCCAACCGCAAGAGTTAAATTTTATTATACAAACGGACTATCGAAACTGGCTTGTAGATTATTCATTTCACTTACCTCTCGCCTCTAAGGTTATGCGCACTGCAAGGCTTTGATTTAACATTTTTCTTTACCATTTTCTATAAACACATGAGATAATAAATGATTCGACGGCTCCGTTATTTGCCTATAAAAAAATCTTTCTTGAGATAGTGAGAGCTTTTTTGCGGTGAATTCTAAGTTACCAAATACCAGGGCCTTACCAACACATTGATGTAAATTCCGACACGGATATAAGTGAATAGATAAATTTATGGCTTCATTTATCGTCCAGGTGCAAAAACCAACGTAATAACAAACGTTATTCATTGCAATTATGCTAGCATAAATAAGTAATGTGCAGTAATGTGTACTAGAGTTAAGGCAACAAATCCGTATGTATAAAGAGGCTTTCATACGACAGGATGACTCCCAGCATTGTACAACAAATTAAACTGACACGTCACTGGAATCGCTCCACTCTACTCCAGTGGTTCTTAACACGGGGTAAACGGCCCCCAAAGGAGTGCTTTGGAATACTTCAAAAAGTAATGAGAGAGTGTTACACAGCGAAAAGTGAATTATGAGTTTACACGTTGTATTTGTGTTCAATTTGGGTACGTAAATGAATATTGTGTAACGTTTTATGTAAGAATTTGGTACTAAACATTTTAGGTTTAGGTTTATTATTATACATAGCAAACCTAATATATTGCATGTTTAGTAAACCGTGTTCTCTCAAAAATCCCCATTATTCAATAAATAATAGAAGAATTAAATAATCTATCGATATACTTTAGTAAGCATAAAAAAATACCTTTCGAATATAATTTTAACCCACGCGGATTCGTCATAAAGCATTAGAACAGAAGGTGATTCAATGATGAGTTATTGTCAGTCAATAAGTTAAATATGGAAGAAAGAGTTGGTGTCTTTCTATGCCAGGATTGGCTAATGTATCGGCAGGGGAAGTAGTTACCTTATATATCAGTAAATATACCAACAAAATAAATAAAAAACGTCTTCACAAGGCTAAATGATAAAAATATATTGAATTCGTTTTTAACAAGGAGTCGTAATCAAAAAAGCACGTAAAAAAAACTAAAAGATTTATTTATCACTAGCGAATACTGGCATGCGTTGCTATCTCAGTTAAATAAAGAAAGTAATGTGTTTTAATTCTGTTAATCGAAGTGCTTTTGAATAAATAAATTGTTTCCGTCTGTTGTATACGCGGGTCATAAGTTTTTAGGACGCGTGAGCAGGCCACATACAGCTGTCCATGCGAGAAGCATTTCCAAGTGTGGTGCTCATATAATAATTGTACTAATTCAGAAACCTTCGTGAGCACGTGGAAAACATTTTTTTTTTATTGCAAGTAAATAATGTTTAAGATGAGTAAAACTGATCCTTATTTAATAGTTATATTAAAAAACGTTTGTGGGCAAGTTCATAATAACCCATTAAAGTTTCATTTCAGTAAGATGAACGGTATAGGAACACATACTCGAGATACAAACAAACAAAGAATCATATATATTTATATATGTTTATACATAAAAAGTTAAAGTATTTTTTAACAATGTCTATTCGTACAATAAAACTCAACAAAGTCTTAATAAAGCTTTTTTTCTAAGAAATGATTTTCGTCTTCAGTCTTTTCGTAAGAGCTTTATAAAAATAAATTGCGTTTGGTATCTCGGTAAGTTAAATATAATATAAAAATTATTTGTCTATTTATATATATATAACTAATCTTGACTGACTTTACAAAAAAAAAAAAATCATTTGAGTTAGTCTCGTGTGACTTAAAACATAAAAAATATCCATCGTCAAAATGCTTCACTTTACCGTATTCTTTATGACGAAGTAAAATTATTCAGAAACCAAACTTCTCGATTATTTAGAGATGTATAATATATATCAACATAAATATTATAAGACTTTCTAACCCTTAATTTTAGTTCTATAGGGAATTCAAAAAAACTGTTTGCGACCGCATCCCTTCCACGTAATGCGATATATGCAACGGAACAGAGTAATATTTGCAGTTCAACTTAGCTGAAAGTGTCGCTTGGATAACCAACAACACTTTATATGTCCTTGTAATACGGTCTGAGATATGAGTGACGTTTAATCATATCGCATTAAGTTTTGGGAAAAAAATTGCAGTCATTACGTGTATCTCTGACACCTTGCCAACTCTATGCACCAACCTAAAAATATAAATAAACGTATTTGTAAGAGTTGTTTGTATGATAATTCGTACGTCATTGACTTCAAGTATTAAAAAGAAATACATTTTCAAAATCAAATTTGAATTGTTGAAATTTTATACGATTCTTGACTTTTTGTCACGAACGACCTGGGTTTTTCCTTTCGGTATCTTTAAACATTCTATCATACGGATGCAAAAGAACCGACTGCCTAAAGATGCTGAAAGACGAAGCAAGGGTTATCGTTAGTGATAAATTATTTGGAATCGTACAAAGTTTTAACAAATCAAATTTGATATTAAAATTTCATCAAGCATAAATTACATTTTCAAAAGATTTGAGCAATCTTAACTAAGAGAAGAGATATACATTGGGTTGGTTACTAATGAAACTAACTTTGATATGTTTTTTATTAGGTTAATACAATTTTTTTTACAACTTCTGTCGTAAATACATAATTCATACATGCCTGCTAAGCTGTGGGTTAAATGGGTGAAATTGATATTGCAAATTATCGAATTGCAAGTGAAAAGTAAATTATGTATAATTATATTGAATTTATTGGAAATTATTTAATTTAACTCCATTTAACCACGGTGAAAAAATGTGTTTAAGTTTGTTTGGCTTATCAGATTATTACTATAAAATTATAAATTTATGAAGAGCAGAATATAAGCAATGACGATTGTTCAGGTGAGTTACAACCAGATAAATACACTATGAAGAATGTCTTCCATTTGATTAACAGCGTTATTAGCAAGATATATAACATTTCATTAAATTGGAGTATAAATTTGTCTACTAAGTAATTATTCATGTTAATTTTTGTACAGAATCTGCGACGTATACTCTGAGATTCATTGATTCCACATTATGTTTGGAAAGGTGTAAGGTACTGGTAAAATACGTAGAATAAATACTTAAAACAAATAGAGCTAGTTATACTTATACATCCGCTTTGTCACATAAACATCTTGGCGACCTTATAGATACATAACTAAAACAGTGAATCTATTTGTTTATTAAAAATCATTGTTGACTGAAAATTACGACGTACGTAACACATTTATTATGGTCTTTGTTTTCGAGTTAACAGTTAGATTTCTCGGTCCTTATTTTAATATGCAATTATTTCTATTGTACCAAAATAACTGCACTTCTATCAACAGTCCGGCATTCAGGTACATGTTTAATATTTTAGTATTGTGTTGGTTTTGCGCTTCGACCACGTTGCACTCAAGAGAAATGCAATACCTCAGTTGCATTCGCATAGCTGCATAATGCACCGTCCAGCATGCAGTCGGTCGACAGCCCGATTGGCGAGGAAATCAAATTAACACACTCAACCCGCACGATTAATTGTATTCTGTAAAAAATTTTATCTCACTTAGCGACCGCATTTCCAGGGTTAAATTTTAAAATTCGGACATAGTTTTAATATAAATTAGTACGCGAATCTTTGAGTTAAATCCCAAAAAAGATTTTCCTGCATTTGTATGGAAAAAAAATTAAATATATTGTATACGCCAAAAAAGTCACAATCCGTCATCACAAACAAATAACTTTTTCATAGTTTGTAAAGCATTCATATATATCGGAAGAAGCTTTATATTTTATGAAAAAGTTTGAAGATATTAATATTTAAGTTTCAATCAAGATTTAAATTTAGTGATTGAATTGGCATGTACTTGGTAGATCTCCATTATAACACGGTGAAAGAAATAGCAATGAATTTTAGTTACTTACCCTTACTACAAATATGCAAACGTTAGGCGCTGAGCTTGAGTTTATATTATGTGATTCCTTTATTACGTGATTAGCGAATTGTGAATCTGTTTTTTTAGCTATAAACTATATTTAAAAAATATATTTTGTAGAACTAAAATACATTGCAATTTTTTTCACCGTGTTTAAATTTAGCATAATCAAAAAACAAATAACTTAAAGAAAAGAATCTCGTCAAATGTTTGGATTAAAAACAACAAGATTTTAACGAAAACTGGATTTTTAACGACGGAAATTGTGGTGTATATTTATAATGAAAAAATGTACGTTTTTATTATATGTTACATTTTTTATTTGAAACATCACATTACTTTTTATATTTCCGATTAAAACAATTCAGATCTGAAGTGAGTAACAATCTCGTGGCAAAGGCAACTCGAAATGTTAACAAATGCAGATGAATTAGCCCGTCTGCTGAATTATGATGAGCTTTACGTGCAAATGGCAAAGCGCTAGAAAGACGAGCTTTGTTTGCAGTATACGAAATCAAGAGAAAATTTTGACAGTTAGTGGAAACCTTCTGACTAATTCAAAGTGATGCCCAGAATATGCGAGCTTATTATTATAAAGTGCATTTATTACCTTAACGTGCATACTAATTTGTTGAATATTCACGGAATATGATACCGTTATAATCATATTCGATTAATGTTATAGAATATATAATAAATAGAGACGTAGCTCAATGGTCATGACCCAAACGTTCGTCCGCGAGTAAATTTATGTTCTTCGCTGTTACTATTTCTTTGGCTACAAATGTTTTTAATTGATGTCATAATTAAACAAGTTGAAATATCATTTTATTCCAATTATTTTATACGTATGTATGTTTTTAATGAAAACTCATGTAATAAGTTTATGACAAAATAGTATAATTAGTGGTTCTTAGGAATTTAAAGGTTGGCAATCGTTGATTGAGAGTATTTGTTTAACACGTCTGGTGGTCAAGGGCTCGAATACCTAAATGATTATTTTTATTTGCTGGTTTATTGATTGGTATCGAAAATATCAGTTCAGTAAAGACAGTTTTCAATATCGATTACATCCGATATTGAAAACTGTTCATAGATATTGCTGTTAGCTGGCGAATTTTATTTTTTCTGCAAACGTATATTTGATAACTGAATTACAAACAGATCAACAATGATTTCATATATTTTCCGCATTAGAAATGATTAACGCTTATGAATAAATATGAAAATATAACAGAAGACTTTAAATTTTCGATGAAATTTTAAAAATTGGATTAACAATAGTAGTTTTGAATTTATCACGAATTTTCGATTGGTTACAGTATATTTAAGGTGATGTTACTTGTTAGAGGAAAAACATGATATTTTACATAATAAAAACACATTTTTTTATGTGTATTGAAGTATATTTATCTCTTAGAATTGAATACGTGTAGACACGTTTCTACAAAATTATACAATACGCCAAATATAGACGTTCGCAATTCTTCATAATAATTATAGAATGAGAAAAATATATCATAATAATGATAAAATTATGTTGAAGCGATTTTTCGTCTTCTCTACGAAACATTTCATGTAACTTCGTAAGAAGTCTTTCCAGCTGTACAAAACATGAACATTAAAATAACATAATATTACATGTGTATGAAAATACAACTTCTCATGTCAGTCTAATGATAAGAGATGTTTTTTAAAAGGAATACTCAAAGGTTATCTGATGTAAAATACACATTTCTTGAATGCCGAGAGGTACTTTAAGCAGATATATTTTAAAAAAATAATATTGAAACTAGAAGAAAATAATTTATGAAGAAAAAGAGCGATATCTCAGTAAAGAATATTTTTTAAAGCGTGTTTTGCAATGCAAAAAAGTTTCTTTATGAGTTCTTTATTTATGAAGTAAATATTAAATCCATTTAATGGTGCTCGACGGTGTCTCTATGGTCAATCTCAATGAGAAGATATGTACTTTACATTAATTGCCTCGTAGAGTTTTACTTATTCAAATTGGTTCATCGATTTGATTGAAAATAACACGACTAACTGTCTAAATTATTATATTGATTGAATTGGCATTCACTTGGTAGAACTCCATTATATCCATATCTATATATATCTATATATAGTTCTGACGATGGCGTGAGCCGAAATAGCTATCAACTATATTTGTTCAAAATAATTTTGTAGAACTAAAATACATTGCTATTTTTTCACCGTGTTAAATTATTATACTTTTAACAACCATTTCTGCTTTACAATTGGATCTTCTTGGGGTATTGATTTAAAGTATTAATTTTCTTTTTTTCCATACATATTGATGACACAGAAAGAAATAGTTACTGTTTTAAAATTATTGAGATTACGTATGGGTAGAAAGTGATACAATATCTGACATTGATTCCATAGTATAATATATTTAAAAAAATGATTTATTTTTCAGACTTGAACTGAAATATTATAGCACTATACAAATATTCTATTATTTCCTTTATTCAACGAAGTTTTGACTACAAAATTTTTGAGAATAATTCCATTACGAAGGCTGTAGATTCAAAGTTGTAGACGAAGTTTTTTTCCAGAGCTCAAATGTCTCTTAATTCTTTAACAACGTGTATTGTACAAATAAATTAAGGTAGTTTTGATCTCAAAGTATATACAAGTAATTTAGTTATTCTTAATTATCATATTCATAGTATTAGTTGGTGAAATGATAGCTCTATTTTGAACCGGGGTAAATTACCCCAAATGGGATAAAAATAATTTTTTGGGGGTAATAAGGAATTATTATTTTCTGTATATATTAATTCAAATAAAAATATTTAATTCAAATTTACATTGATTGTCTCCTTTTCAAAATGAGGGGGTAATATCTACTTATGCAAAAATATATTGGGGTAATGGTTAAAAAAGTTCCCCGACCGCTGCTATAATTCGTCGAATGCACTCTGTACGTAAATACGAAACGAAAATGATCAGAAAACAAAACAACGAAATTAAAACATGACATATTTGGACGGGATGTGCAACATTGTATAAAATTAGCATGGAACATAAATGTAACGCACTGAACGACGACACTGACAAAACTCAACGCAATAATATGGTATATACTATGACATACAAAATGTTGCCAATATGAAAAATGTACACTGCGCCTAAACAGTTAAAATTTTTCAAGAAAGGAAATGAAACATTTGATTTTGGAATCAGAATTGTTGTTTTAAAAAAACAATCTATAGATCTGATTTTGCTTTTTAACTAGTAAAGTGTTCTTTTTTTTCCTACTTGTTCTTTTCACCTGTTTTAGATAATCTAATTCAAGTAGAACTCGAGCGTTCTTCAGAATACAAAATTACTTGGTGGCATTTTGTGATTTACGAATGTAATAGACTTGCACGATGAAATGATATAATAATGTCGAGGAAAATGTAGCTTTCCGAAGGAATAAACCTATCACCAATAGAAATAAAACGCGATATTTATTATTTGAATTCACTATTTAGTGCCCTTATTTATGGGCAATAAAAAACAAATTTACTGATCTAAGCAAGATTTGTGTTGCTAATATTTATTTTGTAAAAATATATATTCTGATTGCCGAGTAGGAAGGAGTTGTATGAGACAATATAACTATTGTCGGCTGATATGACCTAGTGATAACATTCGGGGTTTTGTAAAATAAGAATGAGTTTTCCCTAAAATCGGAAATGTATGGCGAGATATGTAAAAGCAATTTTTGTTATATTATTTGAAATGTTTTAAAATGTTTAACCAAGACTTTCCAGTAAAATGTTTTGTACAAATTTGTAACAATTCAAATTAGATATTGATATGGCATTATTTTTTGTTATTATATATTGGGTTAAAATTTACCATTAGGGATGAAGACACCCTTAATATAATGTTTCTTAAAAGCTCAACAATCTACCTAAAGGCTTTATGTGACTGAGTCAACATGAAAAAAAATAGTAACAAGTTGTATTACTGCTGTTGCTTCTGTAGTCTTTTGCTCTTCATACGAATGATATTAAAAACATCCCTTAATTGCTATTTTGCCTTTATCAGAATAATCTCCATCGCATTTATCCAATTAAATATAACTGAACACTTCATATTCAAATAAATTTAATTAACATTCATGAATTCATGTATTTAATATATGTAAAGCAGTAGAATTGTATCAGCTTTGTTTTGATTATTTCGACCGTTTTGATGACGTTTACGACATTTTGCTACGTTGTACTGATGCAAGTCGTTAACGTTTGTCGTAAGCGCGAATTTATTCAACGTGCCTGTTGGTCATTAATCATCAGAACAGCTCCCTCGGATGTTTGATACCACGTTTTGCATAAAAACCATAACTACTCCAAAGCGGCCTAAGTGACATTTTTTCAAACTCTTCAGCGACCATTGTCTGCAAACGAAGCGTCTCAATTGACAGTATTTTAAGTGTTAGCTGTCTGTCAGTGGTTAAAGCACATTGTTGATTTCGAATTAGTTAAAAAATACTTAAACATTGATAAGATCCGTAAATATCAACGATTCCTTAGATGTAATTTCAAATCATCAGCAATACTGATAAAAACGCAACAGTTTTTTTTATTAAAACAACGGTCTATTTAGTTGAAATGTTCATTTCAATTCCTGTTGAAATTATTGAAAACATAACTTTTCTGATGGAATAAAAGTTTTTTTTCGACGATTTTTATGATCAAAGAACCGGATGCTTTACGACTTATGGAAGATTCTTCAATCATATCCGCTCAAAAAATCCATGAAGTAGGTTTGTAACAATGTTTGTATATACATGCAAAAATTTAAGTCACGCTTAATAAACTACAAGATATTATCGAGTCAATTAAATTTACATCACAAATCATAATAGCTGTACTGAATAGATTAATATCAATAATGAAGAAATCGGATAAAATAAAACTATTTGTACGTGAAAATTTGTTTTTATGTAAGGTTAAATGACACTCTAATTGGATTAATTCAGCACCCCACTTGGCTGATTTACCAACCTAACTAACTGACTAGGCTCCGGGTAATTTAATGTATCAAAAAGGGAAAAACCAGCGCGTGTCGGTTCAACCTTCTATAAGACCTATTGTTCAGTCTGACTTAGAAACATATTACAAAACATTTAAAAAAATAGATGACATATAGATCTAGTAGACCTCTACTCAAAAAAAGCTCTTCGTTTAACTAATGATATTGGGTTTTTGTGCTCTTAGTATATGCCAAAGGCACTTCTTTTTGGGCACTCAATTGCGTGTAGTTGAAAAATCTTAAGATTCAATTCAAATATTCCAGTCACTTTTAGAAATATGTTTGAATAACCGAAGTATGATAATTTTGATAATTTGGTTAAAAATGTCGTGAAGCGCTTCTGGTTTGATGAGATTAATTTATTAAATGCAACTTGAGTGAATGAAAACACGGTTCGCTCTTGAATATGTATGGTTTCAAAATAATATGCAAGACTCTCATTTCAACATATAAAATCAAGTTATGATTTTAATGAAACTAAACGAAAGACTAAACGAGTTTTTCATATAATTATAAAAGCTTTACTGAAATGTATGCTTCATGCTTACATTCATTCATAGCTCACCATGAAAGAAGGTGTTTTCATAAAAATAATATATATAATACATATAACAGGTTGCTCATAGCAAACTCATTTTTATTGCGAATCACAGATACTCAAAATTTGATTGACGTATTTCACTACATATTTCCTCTCAAGATGATTTCTTTTATTTTAGTCTTCTGTATTAATTGACCTAATAAATTATGTAAAGCTTATGGTGTGGACTTTCAGTTAGTACTGCATTATTTTTATTTACTAGATAAGAAAAATACAAAATCATTCTAAACCTTTATATCGTGTATCTGGCTGTGGATTTTAGTATTTAAGATTCTTGCAACCTTCTCAAAACTGCAAAACTCAAATTTATGCAACCTCACGGAGCTCATTAAGTAAACATAATATTTTTGAACATAGTTCCTAAGCCATCTGTTTTGTATACCTGATAAATTCTTAAAATTTCGTATAAATATTCATAATTTCATTTTTATTAAGACTAGACATGATCTAGAGCAATGGTCGGCAAACTTATTAGCCAAAGAGCCAAATATGAACATCACAACAATTTAAAAAAAAATGGGAGCCAAATCTGCTTGTTTAGTAAACTTTTATTACACTAAATATGTAGTACACTAAATAAAACTATTCCGTGGATATTTGTGCCAGAGCCGCACTTAAGGAGCCAAAGAGCCACATGCGGCTCCGGAGCCGCACTTTGCCGACCACTGATCTAGAGAATCTAAAACTGTGGGTAAAGTTAATAGGATTTAAATGTGTTTTTTTGTCGAATTTTGTGCAAATCGATTTTTAATAAATTCCATGAACAATTGAAATGATAATTCATTTCGTTTCATAGCTGTTAATGAGCCTAGACACTAAACATTTTTTGAAGCGTTGTTCTTCAGTAACCTAGATTTTGGGATTTTTTAAGATAAATCGTGAAGTGGTTTATATGAGGTCATTAAATATACGTTAAAAGACGATTGTTGAAATGAATAGAAAATTAGAAGTGTTTAAATTGGATCGCAAGCCTCTATATTTGAGAAACTGTGTATTGTATAGCCAAACTATTATGCACAAAGCGCTAGAAAAAAATAGTTATTGGATTAACTATACGTATGTGCTTTGTGATATTTTTTTTATTATCACACTTTCAAGTTCAAGTCTTCTTCATCGCTTATGCATATTTATTTGTAGTGTAATTGTTGTGTCGTTGCTGACAGACGTAAGTCGCTGCAGAGCTGAGAAATCCACAGTGAATCCGGTTCACGTGGACACCACACGCACTATAATTATATTTATATAACCGCATACCATACTCACGCACGCATAAATATGCATACAAACGTACACATAAATATATGTATCCATATACAATACGTAAGGAAATGAACTAGGAAAAACATTTTCAGATGCCGTGGTTGTTAAAAAAGCGCTTTGTGATAAATATGGTGAAGTAAATATTCTCATTTTTGGTATGGAAATTTTGAGATGTTTCGAAATTGTGTCAACGTAAATATTCTTTCTGTTAAAATAGAAAAAAAATGTGTCTGTTAGAGAGGGAATTGTTAAAAAAGCTTACCCTATTTGCGGAATATGACAAGTTCTGTCAGGTAAAACTCACACGACGACCCAAAAAACGACGCCAAGTAAACAGAGTGACCAAACAGCCTGCTCAATAATACAAGTGCCCAAAGCTAATATTTGTGTTAATAGCGTGACGGTAAATTATTCATCCCCTTTGAAAAATGCTTTCGACAGCTTTTCCAAAAGAGAAGGGTTGATATAAAACGATAGCTATGAAAGGAAATATTTTTAATGTTTTTTAAGTAAGAAATACGACAGAAACGAATCTTCAGATAAGCCAAAACTAAACTAGTGCTTGAAAGTTAATTTATCAATCACGAAAACAAAATATTATTTTGGTAAGACTTATTTTTTAATATTATGATTATATAATATGTATAGATATAACAATAACAATGATCCATATTATGAATATCGATTTCATCTAGCATAATAAATAATTTTCTCATACTGGGGGTTATACATTGGATAGTCAAGCATGCTGAAAATAGTCAGTACACAAAATAAACCAAAAACGTCACATCTCAATAAAATGACACTATTTGTAAATAATGATTTTATTTTCAGTACATTGAATTTTTTTTTTTTGAGAAGAGATGTTCACATACTTAGGTGTCAGCTATAAAATTTATTTTAGAGGCAACGACAATCGAATAATGAAAAAAAAACAAATGAATATGGTTTTATTAATTTCATAGCTCAATTTCAAAAAATAAGTCAATATCAACATGGACATCTATTTGACAAATTTGTGGTGCTCTCAAAAAAATAACAAAAGTTTATTCGAATAGCTAGAGAATTGCCCGAATTGTTTTTTTTTACACAAACTAAAATGAAAAACATATATATTCTCATACAATCTATTGCCATTCTTATTAAGCAACGGTGGTAAGTTAAATGTTTTAAATTGCACAAAAATGTATTTTACATAAATGAACGTATATTTTTTAAAAAGTTTGATATGACCAGTTTTATTTGTAATATAAAAATAATATTGAATATTTATGCATCATATATTTCACTTGTTTACACTGTCAATAAACTGAGCCGCCTGACTAGTCTAGTGGATTTTGTGTTTACCCATTAAAATATTCCAATAATAGGTGTCCCAACCAAACGTTTACATTAATAATATTGTTTACTTTTCTTTGCAAACTAGTTCAAGTGGTAGAAATATAAATAACAAATACTATAAAAATATACTCTTTTTAGTAAATTACGTTGATAATTAACTATAGGGATCGACAAAGGGCGTCAGTACAGTTATGTATTAAATTTAATTTAAAACATAAACATAATTTAAATTGAAAGATGATATATGTTACGCAGCCGTCATACAGATACATTCATTACCAAATAAAATTTAAGAGTTCAATACGTTAAACATATTATAATGATGTACGTATATAATTTAAAATTTTTGAATTGTCAATTAACCAATGGAATATGTAGTGTTAATTACGTTTGTTCATTGTAACGTGTAATACAAATATAATTTATGTTAGGAAAATCTTATTATTCGTGCGATTTGCTTTGTTAAAAAGCGATATTGATCAGGCGAGAGGCGTTACGCGATGGTATCATAGATTAAAAAGAGGTCTTGAAATAAACAGAAAAAAAAAATGAAAAGTTGCCAGCGCATCAAAATATTATTTTGACAATTGCAATCTATCAAATCGTTAAGAAAAACACTTTCTAGGTTGACTGGATTTAAGAATGTAGATAAAAATGCGAAGTGAAATATCGTAATATTTCATAAGAGGGCAATAAATCCTGCGCACCAACACACGGCGATAAAAAAAAAACGGAAAAAAAACAAATTCAAACAAGCGACAAAAAGTAATTCCTCCTAATGAAACCTCCATTTTAAAATTCAGAACGATTTGTCAACCCGACTGAGCGAGTGCCGCCCAATGCCATCTAGCGGCGAACTAAAATTATTATCTCCTTTTGGTTTCGCGCTCAATATATGAGACCTGTCACATTTTTCTGTTTTTATGCGTAGGTAGGTTAGTATCTGTAGCGCGTCTACGTACATTAATAATATTGGTTTTTTAGCGAGAACTCTCGCGAAAATGGATGCTCGAAAAAATTTATAACCGATTCGAATGAATTTTTAAAATGCTCAGAAGAAAAATCATTTTTATTTTTACATCTTTGGATTATATTTATTGTTCAGATAACGAACATGCACTGTACTATGTTGTAAAATACAACATATGTCATTTTTTATTGCTGCATTTGAGACAATGTTATTCAGAAGAAAATTACAAAATAAAAGATTAAGTATGCAATCACATGTAAAGATGAATTTAAAGAAATATACATGTGTAGCTTTTATGAATGATGTCAATTGTATCGAGGAGAAATGCTTTAACAAGTGAATTTCTATAACTATTAAAATAGACTATTTATATAAAACAGAAAAGTTATGTAAATGAAATTTCTTAAAAATATTTCTTGAAATAAACTACAATACATTGGCAGTTAGTATAACTATTTTTTTTAAACTATTGCTAACAAAACAATAGTGTCTTACAACTGATTACAGGTTTAAGCTTTAGAAATTGCACACATCTAATTTTCAAAATTATCACAGGAGTTAATTTTTGTTAGATTAATATTATGACATTTCCTTAAGTTGCCATTTACTGATTGGTTTGTTTTATTTTCTTGTAATTAATACCTTGGTATATAGGCGATGCTAACTGTTTATGAGATCAGCATCAGTTCTGTTGCATCCGTGTGATAGAATGCCTGAAGATGCAAAAAGGCGAAAATCGTTAGTGACAAAACACGTGAAATCGCACAAAGTCGTAACAAATCAAATTTGATATTTAAATTCCGTCAAACACCTTCAGTCGATGTCATAAATTATATATGCGTTAGAATGTAATGGTGTGGAAAACAAAGTATTATTATAACACTCTTGGCTAATATTGTATAAACATGATAATACCGTTATCATGGGTTTTATCTTTTTAGAAATATTTATGGATATTATCCACGTGCATGCGCAAAACTAATTAAAGCAATCTTACAATATTTTTACTTTATAACGTTTAGTATCGTACATAGTAGGGTTTTCCAAAAGTTTTAGCTTAAATACCATATTGACTCGCCTAAGTCCCAAGAGACAAAACATATACAGTGTATCATACCAAAATATTGTAGTTTTGAATTACGCGTATTTTTTAAGCTATGCAGGGCTGGGTAAATGATAGATTAGAGAACACAGTTGCAACTTATAGACGAAGATAGAATGACACAAGGTCATAGTTTGTAAAAATAGATTTAAGAATTTTTTAAGCTATAGTAAAGTACACGATTAACTACTTTATCATAAAGAAAATTAAGTTGTTTCTAGTTGAAAATACGAAAAAAATGGTCTCGCAATGCAAAAGAAAACATCGCAATCTAGATACGTTCCAAGTAATTATGAAATTGGCATCAGACAAAACTTTTTCATCTGTGCGAGTAAATATGGAAATTCGTAGACATTTTTATTAAAACGTTCCTTTATAAGGCCCAATGCAGTCAGACGGTTGAATTAAATAAATGATTTGGCGGGACGAAGAAGCAAATGCGATATTTTCGAATGGGCGTGCTGCGGCACACAATGCAAAAAGTGGAAAAAAGCTCGGAATAAACTTTTTTTAAATAATGGTCCCATAGCGGTCCTGCGGGTGAGAGAGGAGGCAGCACAGAATGGTATCAGAGACCGTTTTTTTAGACTCTGTCATCATCAAAATTTTATGATGACCGAGTCTGGGTGGGAATTAAATTTTACTTTTTAAAGCTTTTTTCAATATGAGTTTAAATATCTTCTCTCACAAAATGAATCATAAAGATTGTTAAACTATATATTCAGCAGTATAACGCAGCATAACCAATTGCGCAACTATTCTCTTCAGACCATTCAAATAAGACATAATTTGGAAACTTTAAGTAGCATGTTTATTGAATCTAGATCGCTGGTTTCACTGTAGCTGTATTATAAACATCAGCTGTCCTATGGAATTGTCTCGTGGCAGCGCCAACTGTGATAAAAAAAAGTTTCGATATTTATTTTTTATAAAGAGCATTACAATGAATGATCTTTCACAATATACTGTTGTAGGTAAAATCAACAAAATTAATAAAGCAATTGTTGTTAATTCATTATATTTACTTGATTCATGATCAACGTATAACTTCGACCATACATTAAGAACAGTTTTATTATTAAAACGGTGCTTTACTTAAACTCGGCTAAATGCTGGATAAGTCAGGTTTATTCAATCATATTAAAATAATTATAACTTTACAAATTCATTTGTAAAAATACATTTTTTTAAATATCGACATTTGCTATAAAACTATTGGCGGCCACAGCAAAATCCTCTGGTGGCCGCACATGAGAACCACTGATCTAGATCAATGGATTCGTACTTAACCCTTTCCACTCGTATGTCACCTTTGGGGAACCAAACAAGAAAAACGTTCTACTCGTATGCCCCCACTGGGGAACCAAAACATTAAGCTTGAATATTTTCTATGACATGTACCACATTTTATTAATTTTCATCGCTGTTTATCATATTATATACAATATATCGTGCAGATAATATTTTCTCTATCATATGATTAAAATTTATATGAAAATGTTTAATTTGAATAGATATATTAAAGCAAAAGTTGAGGTTCGATTTTCGTTTCGAATTGGATTGTACCTTATAATTGTTATTATTAAAAATTTCAAGTTTATTTATTTCAAATGTCTGTTTTGACTTTAAAATTATGAGTTTTATAAATAATCGGTATGAAAATAGACGATATATTTGATATTCTTTATCTATAATGTTTTTAAAGCTTTTAAAAATATCATGTTTAAAATTCATATACTCGGATTAAAACTTTCGTAAAAAAGAAATTAAAAAAATTTTACGATTGTATTTCTATAAAAATACTAAAAAACAGTCTTATGCTGTGTAAGTTTTTTGTTGAACAAGAATCCCTTGAAAATACGATTTATTTTCATTTTAAATTTTGACTATGAATCCTGGAAAATGCGTGAAATTAATTACGAGTTGAGGCTACCCTTGCCCAAAAAAAAATTACGAGTGCAAAGGACTAACACAGACCTTATACATATATATAAACCTATATATATATTGAAATATATACGATGGTAACATTGTTTGACTGCACAACCGTGTAGATCAAAATTGAATAACAATGACTTATCGACTGCTAAAACATAGCAACTGTATATTTAAAATTGGAACGCTCTATTCAATAAAATCATAAAGCGATCCAAATTTGAAATTATGCTGGTAACATATTTAAGCTTCACAATTGATTGATGTTATTCCAAATTTAAAAAAAAATGCAATTTAATTCTTAATTAAATCTGCCAAAGGAACATTTTAGTATATTGCCGACGTTAAATGGCGATTTTATCTGCAAAAAATAATTTTGCGTTCAACCCTGTGCATTGGAATGGCAGTGAAAGTGAGTTGGGAAGATGGGGCAGAGGCCAAGTTAAGAGAACAACTAACGTTTTTGCGATCCCTTTTCAGTTTTTATTTTTCTCGCAAACCGCGACCAAGTTAACTAAATAAATGCTGGCGGCCTCTTGTGTACTTTGAAAAAACCGTCGCCCATAAGCGGCGTTATTTATAGCGGTACATTACTCGGTAATATTTGTATTTTATATGTTTATCGTTGACAAATAGCGTATCATATAATATATATGATAACTTAATAAGAAGCAGGTCACACAATATGGTCATATTATACGACATTGCATTAAATATGACAAGATTTTTGGCGGGTCATTCAAAATGGCGGAACGATGTTTGTGTGATGTTTCTGATTTCTCTTCTCAATATACGAATCTGTATTAATTATACTTAATGAAAATCAGAGAAAATACACAATATATCGCTAGTATTTATAAGTCGATAAAATTTGATGGAAACAAATTATTGCAGATGTTTAAGCCGTATCATCGATTAGTTAACACTTACGTCTTGATAGAAAAGATAATATTTAATACTATTTAAAATATGGCATATTATTTAATTTAAAACCGGATTCACCAATCAGTTGATAATATTCACTATGTGCGAAACCGGCACTGATCCTAAAAATATGATAGTACTAAGCATTGTCTTATATGTGTGAAGATAAGCTAATGTATTATCAATGTATCAAAAATGGTGATAATTAATTTCGTGCCAGGAATTACGGATAATCATGAAATTGAAAATTATTTATTCAAACGATTTATCGAAAATATTTATTATTTAGGTTTATTATATTAAAATAGCTTTTACCACACTAAAATATATAATATTTTTATTACACACTCAAGATATGATGATTCAATAAAAAAATATTAAATGCATAACAGTTTCAAAATTGAATAGTTGAAATTTTGTACGATTCCACATGTTTTGTTACTAACGACCCGGGTCTTGCGTTTCGGCATGTTCAGGCATATTATCATACTGGTATAAAAGAAATTTTGATATTTTAATTTCATTAAGCACCTTCGATCGATATCATACAAAAGAAAAACAGTTTCTTAAGATTAGTTAATATATATTGAATTATAATTTTGACGATGCCGAAGTCCGAAGAAATAATGTAACGTACATGCGTATTAACACTTAACACTTCTTTTGTGTAATATTATATTTATTTTCTGAAATATATAAGCATCTCGGGATTTTCTATAACGAGAATGATTTTTTTCGGCTTATTAATTAATTGGTCAATTTTTTCGCAAAATGCCCGCCGTTGTGCCGTCACTGCCCATTCTCGTGTCGTTCCGCGCGCATATTTTTTTTATTTTCTACTCTCGTTTGATATAAATAAATGCTTGGAATTATTATGAAAAGGGGAGAATCTGTCTTCGTCCACTTGGGTGGTACGCCAAATTTTAGGCAAGGTGAGCTATGACCAAAAAATTAAAATGTTATTAATATTATTAAATTCTCATTTGAATAAATTAATCATATTGTAGTAAACACGATGGCATTTTAGATTGTAGAATTCTAGATTGCAAGGGTAATGGGAAAACTCTGTAATTATTATATTATTACTGTTATTATTTATAATCGAAAAATTTCTATGAACTATTTTAATTTTGTCGCTACTGTTGTAAGCGAGCCGTCAACGTTAGTATGGTGCCCATATATTGAATCTCTGAATGGACGATATAACATTTAATTAATTTTGAATAAATTTAACTGTATATATTCAAATAAATATTAATTACGAGACGTTGTCATTCTCACATCGGAAGGGTAACCAAATAACAACTCGTTCTTTCATTAACCCTCACTTAAAAATAAAGCATGAACGAATAGAATCTGATTAACACAAACCGTCTAGAATAACTGTTCACCACTTATAACATATGCCGCTCGTTCAATGTTTGCATTCTACTAGTACTGCCTTACGTTAGCGAATCGTAGCACACGACAAAAACCCAGAAGAAACATATACAAAGCTTCAAAGATATATGCTTGTGTCAGATGTTATGGATGAGGTGGGTTGATTTTCTAAGGAATTTAGAGATAACTGAAAGTATTACGTTATGTTCTCTGTGAATGCCTCCCAAAGCCTCGATCCTGCATGTCTTTTGTTGAATCCTGACGTCATGGACGACTGTCAGGTACTATCCATAAGGAGTATTCGAAGCAACTGACAAATAATGCCACAAAAGGAAGGAAGTCAACTAACGAGTGTCAAAGAATCACGAAGGCGCCGCGTTGTCGTTGTGTTCATATACCTCAAAATTAAGCGAATAATTAAAATTATTATTATGTAGGTGTTAATTATCACTTTTAGTAGGAAGCGAATGATATTTGAAATAATAAAAACACATTTTCGGTACTTATTTCCCCAACAAAGAGTGGATAATAATAATAACTCGTAAAAAGCTTCTGTAAGAAACCTACGGCCTTTAAATTTAAAGTGGATTTGGTTGCAAAAAATCACGTTTGTTAAATTATGTTATACTATGTTGATAAAACATATACGAGTCCTAAAAAGCTTAAAGTTTCATAGCTTTGCCTTAAGCGAGCGGGTTTTAGTAGCAATTAATCCTCACGTCTAGATTTAAGATAAGTTATTTATAAAAATCTTGAAACTAAAGAGTACTTAACCGTGAAGCATAAACAAAATAATTATTTTCTTACGGCGTGAAAAAGAATGCAGATTATTTTTATTTACTTGAATAAATACTAATTTTTGTTATTCGAAATCGAATCGCCGAAGAGTCGAATATTTCAAATCATATGAAATAGAAAGGTTACCCGAGATCGTTTTGAGGAAAAATATTGTCTAAACATCTTGAATTCAAATTGAAAAAACACGGCATAAATATTTTATTTGTATTATATACATCATTTTAATTGCACGGTAGATTAGTGAACCGTTATGTGACGCAAGAAACTCGACAAAAAGCGAAGCTATTTCCTATATCTTTAAACTTAATGTCTCAAATATCTATTTGTACGAAATTAATATTGTGATGCGATTTAATATAATAATATATGCCAACTGCATATTGTTTTAATTAGGTTCAGCTCAAACAAATTTTTAAGTGACAGAAGGGGATTGTGCAATTTGAAAATTGCTGCGGACGTTATTGGAAAGTTTTTTATATCGATTCAAAAGCAGCATAATTAATGACAATACGAGTTCACTTATAAAACGAAAATCTCATAAATAGTAAATAACTACAGCGTCTTACAAAAAAAGCTCGGATACAATGAGATATTTTTCTACAAACTTTACACTTTTGATAATGTTCTTAATAGTATTGCCTAAGGGTTGCCGTATAAATCATAAAAATTATAAATTGTATACGTTTTCAGAACTTTTTTCATTTCTGATAGATGTTAAGGACATGACATTGCCGAAGGGCGAAACCCGTAATGTGAATAATATGAATGCTAAAGAAATACAGAGTTTTTCAAAGTTACATCAATAACATGAGTTTTTTTTACAAATGTTGTGACTCAGAAAAATTTGAAACAAAGCAAGTGATGTTTTACTTTGTTGTCATTTAAGGCATGAAAACATTCTCTGGAATAAATGAAACATATATAAATTGTAATTGGAAAAACAATTGTGAACTTCTAGTTTAAGTATATTATGATATTAAGACTTTCAAATTTGAATTGCTACAACTTTGTACGATTCCACATGTTTTGTCACTTACGAACCGGGTTTCGCCTTTCGTCATCTTCAGGCAAAACATGAAGAGTCGTACAAAGTTGTAACGATTCGGATTTGATATTGAAATTCCATCAAGCACCTACAGTCGATATCATATATTATAAGACTTTGACTATGACTTTTTACCTGAGCAAGTGAGGAGAGCCATTCCTGATCGTATTAAGGGAAATGTAATATAATATAATATATATATATTGTTGGATTTATTCTATCACCACATTAGTTACTTCTTCCTAGATTTCGTACTGTTTTTTTTTTAATTTGATTTTAGATTTAGGTTAGTATAACAGTGCATCTGACAATTTTTTTTTTTTGTATAATAAGGAATAGTTTAAGTTTTCCCGGCAATAAAAATTCTTCAAATATTCAGTTTAACTGTCTTCTGAAGTCTTACATACTCACGGGTAAGCTGAATTACGCTAAGATTATTTTAAATATAAATTGTTTCTCATTACTATAATAGTTGCATTGGGAGTTAACTTCATTTAAGTGACGTTAAATTCTTGTGAAAGAATTTTATCCTAAAATAATATTTACAGAATTTCAAATTAAAATCGTGTACCAGACATGAGATTAGTTATAATGGTGAATACAGAACTGGCATCAATTCTTTGAATGTCCCAATGACTGTTGACAACGTCATCGAGCTTTTGCCCGTGCGATGCAATTAAACCTCTCCTTTGAGCTTTCAGCTTGTAAACGAGCTTTCAAATTTCGCGATACGGTTGCTTGGCCGCTTCTGGGACACTTGGCAAAGTGGAATTCTCGTAATTAGTGTTTTAGCTTTTTAAGGTTGGACCCCACACAGATTCCGAGGCTTAAATTTCGAAGTGTCTCAGACAAAGGCGTAGGAATTAAAATAATTATGGTTGGAAGTATCCAAAAAAATGCAAACAAAAATGACCGCCAATAAAAGTTTTTGTGATGAAGGATTTTCAGAAGTAATTTGTCTTAAAATGATTATTTTTAGACATTTTGAGACTTTTTATTTTGTCATTAGATTTTTATTTTGAATACTGACAACAATTTTTTATTCTTTTTTTATACTAGAAATATATTTTCTTCTGGTCGCGAGGAGAATAAAATACCACAAAAATCCTCCATTTTTACAGGTTTTGTCGCCAATGACCATTACAAGCTTCACAATAATTATAGTTAGTAAATTTCATATCGTTATTTATTGATTTTATACAATCAAAACATATTTGACTTTTAAAGTGTTCCCTGTAACTTTTTAATGGAAAAAAAGGAGCACACTTTTGTTATATTTACACATTTTATTATATTATACAACGATACGAATCAGATTAACGTGTCGTAGGCATTATTATCTAAGGAAACAATGATTGTTATTATTAGTTGATAATACCCAAGATGAATGAAAACTTTTTTGATTATCAAAATATAAATATGACCACATTTGCTTTAGTTGGAAGAGTTGTTTTATTGTTAAATAAGATTCGTAAAAATATTAAAAACAAACAATGTTCGTGTCGCCTAAATAGTGAAATATTATTCACAGCAAGTCGTCGAATTTGAACGTGAAACATTTCAAGGGTGATATTTCGCATAAAAAATACATACATTACACGCACGTGCCCATCCTGGGGAGAAAAAAAGTGTGGAACTCACCATATATCCTCATATACCCTGAACTGAAGATTGATTACCAACATACACCGTGTACGTCATCACTTTATGCAAGAAAAAACGTATGAAGATCCTGTCGACATCATTTTGCATACGTAATAACACCGATGGAAATGTTAAAATATTCGTTTACTATAAATAATGCTAACATTATATAAGCAAAGTGTTTTGTTTGAAGGGTTTCTTTTATTTCTATAACATCCCAAATAACAACATTGTCATTTGCTGGATTAGGGATTGCAATAACGGTATTACTGAAACCGGGATTTCTTACATAAATAATTCAGTGTTTTAATATACAAATACCGGAATTTTTATTTTAAAAACCGGTGTAATGTACATATTATAAATATTATTTGATATTTAAGACATTTTAGATTTGAATAATTTCAGACATGTTTTGTCATTTACTATCCGGAATTCGTACTTAGGTATCTTAAGACATTCTGACGATTAAATGATTTTAATCAAATATTGAAATTTTGCTAAGTATCTTGAATTGATATTTAAAATTTATAAAAACTATAATATGTATACCATGATTTCATCAGCAAGCTAAAAAAATCAAGACAAAAAATAAAATTACTAATTAGTAAATTCTGATAGTTAAATTTACTAATACTTTCGATACATTCGGCAGAAACTTTGTGGAAGAACATTGTGATATGAAATTTTATATAACTTTGATTATTCCACGTATTGTGTTACTAATTATGACACGTGTTTCGTCTCTCTTGGAATATTAAAAAAAAACACCCAAAAAACCGGTATCGATTATTCGTCTCATATTGCAATCCCTATACCGTAGACTATTTCATAGAACTTCTGTTTTTCTTGTGCTTTTCTTCTTGTTTATTCATATATAAAAAAAGGAATTCGCTTGTTTTTCAAATAACTTCCGTATTTGTTTAGTGTTTTAACGGAACAAACAAATAATACACGTTTTGTTTGCATATTTTTATTCTGTTTATATCCTACAACTATAAAAGATAACGTTCGAACAACGGCAATACGCCGTAACCCATATGTTTTTAGTTGTGGGACGCGACATATAAAATTGCTGCTTGTCGTGGAATAAGCTGATTATAAACAATCAAAAAAAAAAGCAAATGAATATGCGATCACTGTAATTTTTCAATTTGAATTAAAAGTCATACACTTTAAGTAAATATATTGAACAGTCTAATAATATAGTAATATTATATATCTGATTTGGCTATCATAAGAGTACAACACTTTTTCACAAAAATGTTATTTGAAATCCCGTTTTCGACCAGAGTGAAGAATTGAGAGTGATAGATTGTTTTTAATACTTTCTTTGATAACAGCAACGTTTTCAGCTGATCTTCTCCTATATTAAGTACGAGGCTTGTGTTCTAACCATACAAATAATTGATAATTAACTTTGAAAAAATGCTTTACGATTAAAACACGCCGGTTTATCGAATATTTTGCCACATCTATATATTAATTGATTGAATTGGCATTCACTTAGAGCAACAAGCTAGGCCGATAAAATAGGAGAGAAGATGTATTGTGTACCTTTTCTACACAGCTATATATAAATAAACAAATCTTAGTTTAAGCATAGTTCTGACGATGGCGTGAGCCGAAATAGCCATCAACTATTTTTTGAAAAAATAATTTTGTAGAACTAAAATACATTGCTATTTTTTTAAATGTGAACTGTCAAAAATCACGTTAATCAAAATGGTGACCAAATAAAAAAAAGGTAAACCTTTCCGGCAAACACACTGTATTTTTGTTTTACATGCTTATTTGTTTAATTAACTATTTTGTGGCAATTGTAAAAAGTCCATATGTTTCTATATATAGTCTAAATTCAAAAGCACTAAATTGAAACAAAAATTTCAGATCAAAATTATTGGAATATATACGCTTTTTTAATTTAGAATACGTTGCGTACACGGTTCGGACAAGGTAGAAACATGGTATGCTTCAAATAAATATGAAAATGGGTTCCACTGTGGATACGTCTTCTCGCCGTGATAAATCTTCGTTATAGATGTTCATGAGAGTTTGCGAAAAAAATCTGTGCAATTTTAAGTGATTCCGGAGCTTCAGTGACGTGTGTGGTGGGGGATACAGTGATGTTTTCTGACGCGATGAATTATCTATGGAGTTTTCACATAAATATGATGTATGTCTTTTCTAACATCAATACAGGATTCGTTAAAAATATATAATATATGAAACGAGCAGAAAATTTATTTAAACAAAAGTTTATAATACTCAGAATGAAGGAAAAATTTACAGCAACACTCAATGTGTACGAATAATTAACGAGTTTTGAAATTGAGCATCACTTAGCGATCAGAGGTACTGGGTTGAAATTCCGGCACACCAAATAAAAAGAATTTATTATATATCGACAATAAAAGTGTATTTTCCACATATTGTGTTACTCACGATCTGAGGTTCACCATTTGGCATCTTAAGATCAATAACTATTAAAATATAATTAGATATTTTAAAAAATAAAGATGACGGTTATTTTAAATTGGTGGAGTTAAATACCAGGTAGTTAGACTTAATCTCACGTAAAGAATATAGCAAGTAAACATTAGGGAGGTTTAACTGCTCATTTAAAAGAGGCATTGAATTTAATTGGTTATGTTTATTACTTATATTTCATGAAGATAAAATAGTTTATGACTCCCGTGCTTTGATGTAAAAATTTTGCACACTCATCTGACTTGTTTGTGACATATTTTATTCGTAAGTTGATTTTAAGAGATAAATAAATAAAATGGTATATTTAATATGACGTAAATAATTCTAAATATTTCACGTTTTATCATGCCGTTTTTCTCCTGAGCAAAAATAGTTATATTTAATGAAAGATAATTTTTGTAACAATTGTAATATTTAATATGAATGGTTAAGGCATCACGAGGATGTGTTTAAATTGATAGAAAAAAAGCTTTTTAAAACTTTACGAACACACCTCCTCCTACAAACTAAACACTAGCGAAAGTGTTAAAAAAGTGTAACAAAATGTGGTCGTAATAATCGTTAGGTAACAGATTTCTTCGTAATACGGTCATTATTGGATATCCATAGTTTTCTGTGTTACCATGTAAGGTTAAAAAGGTGTTCGGCTGCATATTATCGCTTTGGGAATACTTTTGATGTATTTGTGCGAATTCTTGTGTGGAATCTTTCGCGAATTATTTTACCTATACGACTATAAATAATGTGAAAAAGTTCCATGCAGTAGCGCTCTGGTACGCATCATAAAATTGAATGGAGGAATAAATAAGAACGAAGAACGCAGGCGGAAATGTG
This sequence comes from Himalopsyche japonica, assembly GCA_028555115.1. Taxonomy (NCBI): domain Eukaryota; kingdom Metazoa; phylum Arthropoda; class Insecta; order Trichoptera; family Rhyacophilidae; genus Himalopsyche; species Himalopsyche japonica. The sequence continues at coordinate 252,188 of JAHFWJ010000198.1, forward strand.
TGTGAAATAGTGATGGTGAACATTTTTTCAGAAGCAGTCGTAAGTTTAAGTTACATTTGCTGACCTACTTAGCATTATTGAAATAATTCGTCTTCAGTTAACACGAAACTGAATGGATTGAAGCATTTCAAAGCGAATTTTGTGCTTTCTTTAAAAAAAAAACACAATTTTCGATTTATTTAAATTGAATTTACACGATTTTGTATTCTGTCTAACACAATATATTAAGTTATATTATTTTACTATAAATAAAAAAAGCTGTAAAAGTATCGAAATTACCGAATAAAAAGATCTTTGATCTAATACATTTGAGATGCGAATTTTGTTTCAAATTTAAATATAATTTATTTATGAAATTATGGAGAAATATTTCATGTTAACCGATACTTTTCGTCAACCGTTTTTGTGTGAAACGTTTCCGACTGTGCATGATAAAAAAAATCCATGATCTGTAAATATTTCGTAAAAATATACAACAGATTAGAATTAATACGTCTTAAATCAAATCTCACACATGGTATTTTTGTCATATTTGAAAAGAACATCCTGTTTCTATGATAAATCCATTACAACATAAACGAATATATTGGTGGTTAAAAATACCATTTAATATGGAGAAACTATTTTTTTTTGAATTGCCAACATTTTGTACGAGTCCACATGTTTTGTCACTAGCGGCCCGGGTTTCGCCTTTCGGCATCTTCAGGCATTATATCACACGAATACAATAGAACTGACACACATTAACAGTTAAAATTTTTAATTGAAATTCCATCAAGCACCTTCAGTCGATATCATAAATTAGAGAAAATGTATTTTTAATGATTTTTCTCACTAATCGGCCAATATCTCAAGCATTGAGACGGCAGATTGCGGCATGTTGAGAGTCGATTCTCAATTATAAAGGGTTAAAAGTACATTTTAAGCTATAAAAAAACAGTTGATAATGCAAAGGATCATTTTTTAAAAATAACATCTATTCACTAAGAAGTGACATATAGAGAGTTAAAACTTTCAGCGACATAAAATAAATTGCTAATGATGTAAAATTGTTTCATGTGCCATCGGTTAACGATATATGGCGCAGAGTGTAGGAAATGCGTGTGAAATATTTGACGGTGTGTCAATAAATCTCACGCCATATTGTGATATTATGACGTCTATATTTGTATTTTTAGCAAAAAAATACATTGTAAGTGCTGTAAACGATGCTTTAAAAAGATAAAAGAGAGCGCGTTCCTTTTGCAACTTACAGTAACATATCCCATTGCATGTAATATGTTTTATGACTTACTCATTGGATTAAATGCGAATAATATGTTTGAAGGAAAAGCTTGTAACTGATTTTACGTCACTTTTAGCCTAGCTCAAGTTTTCTGTTTTTTTTTTCATTTTTGAGTCATAGATTAAGTAAATTTATCACTTTATTATATGCAGCTGGAAGTAATACTGCACTTCGCTGAAGATTAAATTGTTAAAACTTTGTACAGTTCCACTTATATTATTACTCACGACCCGAGTTCCGTCTTTCAACATCTTTCAGAATTATATTACTCGGATGCGATAGAACTGAGATTACTATTGAATTCGTGTAAGAGAATGCCGAATGGCGATACCAGGGCTGTAGAGTCGGAGTTAAAGTCGTGGAATCGTGAAAAACGAGTGACTTCGATTACTTTTTCGATTAGATGAATTCGAAGAATATCTCAATGAACAATTTGACGGATTGGTTGGGTGATCTTTAATTTAATGCACATTATAAGGAAAGGTAGGGAAAAACATAACTTAAATTAATATATATTAATTTAATAATTAATAATTATTAAAAACCATTTTTTTTTGTGGGAGTATTTTTGGTCAATTTCGGAGTCGCAGATGTCTTTTTGTTCGATATCTGAATTGGAATCGTGTTTTTTTTTGACGATTTCACAACCCTGGACGATACCCGGGTCGTGAGTGAAAAACATGTGTAAATTTAAAAGTTTTCAACAGTTATAATTAGATATTGAAATTCCACCACGTACCTTTAGTTGATATCATAAAACATCAGTAAAGTCATTGTTTTCTGAGAAAAACTTGTGCCTTATTATTAAATTCAAATTGAAAGATAAAGTGGCTTCCGTAAATTGACTGCCAAATCCATCGAATAGATCTGATTGTCAGATAACATTTTTATTCTTGAATCCACCGTGCGACTGATCTATAATATAAAAATCAACGCAAAAAATATACTAGCTGAGCAGCTGTTCTCATAAAAAAGTGTGTGTGTGTGTTTTTTTTTTCTAAGTATTAGAAAACAGTAAACAAGAATAATATCGTTAAAATCTGTTAAGCCCGGGCAACGGTTGTTAGAGAAAAAAACCTCCGATACACGATCTCGGGGCATTTAATAATATGGTAAATCAATTATTCAGCGCATAAACTATTATATGTATGTAAATATCGACAAGAAATTGATTTATATCATAGTTCATTTACTAGACGTGAGAGGTTTTCCCGTAAGTGGAGTTACGTGCTTTGTGCAGTAACGTGCACACTTTAAGGAAACTGATGCTTGTATCTATAAATATTATTAACATATTTAACTTTATATATTCGTACTAAATGACAGAGAATCGAGCGAAATGCGGCACCAATTTTCAGTTGACTATGAAAATTTGAAAACGCATTGACCATAACTGTTGTTTAAGACTTTAGATGAATAAAGATAACTTGATACTTGTCATGGAGTAGATAAATAAACGTGAGCTGGTTGTTAGTTGTTGGCAGAAGTTTACGTTCAGTCAATTATTTCTAAAGTATTTACTTCTACTTCTTGATGGAAAGACACTATATTTGAACAATAAAAACATAATGATTAGTAACACACTTTTCACTTTTAAGGTGTTAACTGTAACTTTTTTCAGCCATGTTTTTTTTAAAGCACATTTTGAGTACTATTTCCACAATATATTTTTTTTCAGGACCGGTTTCGCAAATCACGAGCATAATCAACAAGAAATAGTAGTAAAAAATGTTTTTATTATTTAATATAGCACATGTCACTACAATTTAATATTTTTAAGATCAGGACTATCAACGCGTATAATCAACTGATCTGGCGATCCTGATTTAAAACATGTGAAAGTGTGGATATTGTACTAAATACATTGCGTTTTTTTTTATTTATTTTCAGAACACCTAGTTGATTTTTGCTCTGATTACCAAACTAAGGGAAATCGTTACGGAAATTCATGAAAATTTCTTATATATTCGTTTATCAATATGTGCTATTTTCTATTTAACCGGTTAACTGCCAAAAGCGTCTTAAGACGCATAATTTTCTGTGAACGGAGCGCCGCTCATACAAAAATTACGTCTTAAGACGCGCCGTTTTAAATGGGCTTTTACTAAAGAAAATCAATTATTTAAAATGTACAAATATATTGAATTGATTATGGATAAATGATTGCACGACTGGCGCGCTCTTCATTTGTTTGGTAAGTTTTATAGATAAACTTACACTTTCAATAACGATATGTTTAGAAGGTTTTATTTTTGTCATAAAATTCGCGACGTGCTGGGTACCGCCATGCATGTACCTGCTGGCAGTTAACCGGTTAAAGTTTTTTGAAAAACCGTATCACAGAACTTAAGTAATAACTCAAAATTTACTGTAGGCCAGTGAATAATAGATGGATACATAAATTTGTGGCTCTTCCGTCAAATTATGTGTTCTGCACCACTGTTGTATAAGAGCGAAATGAAAGATTGTCTTGTAAAGCACGTATGTGTAATTTTCACTTTGAAATAATGTGAAATACGACGCAGTTTTATCTGACAGAAAACGATAATTAAGATTGAACGCCTAGATGCGGCGTGACGTAGTAATATCCTGTTTAGAAAAAGATTTATAACATATCCTGAGACGAAATATTTCACTAAAATAATTTATTATAACGATGTATTTATTAATAACAGACTGTTTCGTGTCTTTCCGAGAATATCAAGCTTTTCTAAGACCTGCAAAAATTACCGAAATTGTTTCCGAGATTTTTGATAGAAGACATTTGGTTTTATTGATTGAATTGGCGTCTACTTGGTAACTCCATAATAACATGGTCCAAAAAATAGAAATGTATTTCAATTCTACAAAATTTATAAGATATATAGTTGATAGCTATTTCGGTTAACGCCTTCATCAGAACATTTGGTTTTGTTTATTGAAAACGACATTTTTTTAAAAAGCTTTCGTATTATATTGAGGTTTACGGTGATAAAAGCTGCTCTCAAAAGCAATTGATTTCAATGAATACAATTGTCTGTTAGTTTATCAAACTCATGGAAATTATCAGACTATATTATAATATATACAAAAAATAAAATTTATGATATCGACTGAGGGTGCTTGATAGAATTTCAATATAAACATCAAATTGTTTAATATTGTACGATTCTATATTTTTCGTCACTATTCGCCTTTCGACTTCTTCAGGCATTCTATCACACGGATGCATCAGAACTAAGCCCAAAACGGTTGAATTGATCGATTTTATATTCAGGTAATCAGTGTAGAAATAAAAAATACAAATTGCAGATTATATTCGTTAACCGATCGATCCTGTTATAACCCGGATAACGAACATAATCTGTTCCATAAAACTATGTTCGCTACCCGAATTGTTCGTTGATCGATCATCGATTTATCGAGTTGTTAGTGACAAAATATGTGGTATCTTACAATGTTTTAACAATTCAAATCCGATAGAATTTTTTTAAAGTTTTGGTATGAAAGTTTTCGCACTTATTAATGTATTAAAATTTTTAGTGCCTACCAAAACACACTGAAATCATTGATATATTATCAGTTATAGGGCTAAGTTAATATTCCTGGATAATCAATATTTGATCCGAAGAAAGTGCTTAAATTTATTTAATCATATTTCTCATTACATATAAGCTCTTAATATTAAAAAAGGTAAAATATTTCTAAATTAAATAAATAATATTGCTACACACAGGGACGTGGTTATTTCGTCAAGAAAAAATATTATAATATGTCAATATACAAAATTTTGAGTCATTTTAATGTATATTAAAAAAACATGGAATCTGCTATGAAGTCCAACTTGAAACAAAAATTTAATATTCAAAAAGTATGTAACTAACAAAAGCTATTATGCGGCGAAAGAAGATTGTTTACTTACGTTAAACTCTGTACACGGAAGTTTTTTTTCTCCGATAAAGTTTGTTGTATTATAAAAATAGCAAACTTTTATTTTGTATCAATAAAGATGTCGCATGTTTGAGCTTTATGTGTTTTAATTTTTGAAGAAAATTTTTGATGTTATATTAATAATATTAATCATAATTCATATTATGGATGTTGCATTCAAGGATTTGTAATCATACATTGCCGTAAATTTAAATTCTATAAATCTAAAAAATCTTTCGATTATCATAAAAATTAGTTAAAATATTCTAACTCATTGACGATTTAATCCCTATGAACTATTTTAATATTGTTTATAGTAGGAAAAAACGTTTTTAGCTAATCAATATATTCTTAAATGAACGTAGAAAAAAAATATGAATATTAAACGAAAAAGGTTGTCTTTTAGTATAAGATGTAAAATTAAAATCTGGAAATCACGGTAAAATTTTTTTGTTATAATCTTCGTATCTATCTAGCAAGTTGACAATTATGTATTTTAGTTACTGAAACCATCCCCAAAAACGAGACCATATAGTTTCGGTTGAAATATTTTCCCCCGTCGCTATTCTCGTATAACCCCACATTTTTTCATTCAGTGGAAAACTTTTCCATATCAAATATAACGAAATTAAAATTGCTTTCAGCTTTTTTAAAGCCGGAGCTTTATATGAAAAAGTTTATTTTTTAAAAGCTTCATTTATTAGGCGTGAAAAGATGCCGGCACGCGTCATTATTCAGAATAAAATTTTGATCTCAATGGAGGCTTTAAATCTGACGCTAGAGGAGATTATTCCAAATTATTACAAAAGATGGCGACACTGAAAATATATTAGCAAATGATGAGGGGCTTAAAATAAAAAACCTACCAACAAATAAACAACCCAAAAACGTGGTCTGACATCGTGGTACCGTATCTATCATCTTCTATTACTCTCTTAGTATACAATACCAAAATAAGAATATCACAATCTTTGAGTGCATAACTTTATCAGGAATTTATGATATCGACTGAAGGTGCTTGATGGAATTTAGATATCAAATTTGAATTGTCACAACATTGTACGATTCCACATGTTTTGTCACTACGACCCGAGTTTCGCCTTTTGGCATCTTCAGGCATTCTATCACACGGATGCGACAGAATTGAACTGAAGATGCCGAAAGGCGAAATCCAGGACGTTAGTGACAAAACATGTGGAATCTTACAAAGTTGTAATTATTAAAATCAAAAAAAATCAGGAATTATTGACATACATTGTTTTTTCATACCGAGTACAGAACCACACTGCTAATGGTGATACAAATAAAATAAACGAATTGCATGAAAAACTGCTGTTTCATTATACTGTAAATCATTACTTATAAATCGCAGTATCAAAGCTTCATCTATTGAGCTGTTGTATAAAAATTTAAAAAATAATTAAATCTCCAATCACAATACCCCAGTCTTTGGTTCACGAACTCGAATAGTAGCAAAAGGTTTTTCGTGAGAATGTTTATTAAACGGCCGGCTTATTTTAATTTTAGTTCAAAAATTTACTTTTTATACGTATGCAGTTGCTGGGCATTTGGCTTTGGTAAAATACAGAATTAAAAAAGATCTAGAGCCCGTGTCTTATATGATGAGGTTCATTTGATTTTATTGAATTACTGTTTCTATAGGATAACAAAGAAGGAAACGCCGACGGTAATTATTAGTTAGTCAAAGTAATATATTTATGGACCCACATTTTTTTGTGCTAATTGTTTCACAGGTCGTGAATTCTTTTGTTAAATTTAGCTGGCAACAATGTGCATATTTTAATATCACTAAATTAATAAGTCGCCCACGTTCTTATAACGCGGAATTATAATTATTTTTTTTAAATATGTCTTTCAGGTGTGGTATTGCCCATTTTACACATGCCATTTACTTTGCAGGCGAGTGACTAACCAAGTGATTGTGAGCAATTCATTTTTAAACTAATTTACTTTATTAGTATTAACATTGTATGATTTCCTGTAAATTGTTTCTTAGTTCTTGAACACATGGTTTTGTATACTGGCTACCTTTAACTAAAATTTGTTGTATAAATAGATTTGTTTGTAAATCGTGTCACCAGTTGATAATGCTGGCGATGAGAGAAACCGGTCCTGATTAAAAAATATATTGTGGAAACAAAAACTAAAAAATGTGTTTTTATTGTGTAAAATATCATGCCTTTCCGTCAAGAAATGGCAGTTAACACCTTAAAAGTGAGTGAATAACCATTCGTAAAATGTGATACTATTAAATAATTATAAATTTGACGAATTTGCGAATATACATTTAGTTTAAGTCATCATTCCTCTTCTTAAATTTATGACAGTAAGTATCCTTAGATTTATTACTGCATTATTGTAGATCGAAGACAGTAAATTTTTTTTTTCAGAAGAAATTTACTTTTTGATTCAAAATATAATCACAATTTGTCAAGTGAATACAAAAAATTTTACGTTCTGCGTAGAGATGATGAGAATAAATCCGTTAGTTTAGTGTCCGGACACCAAAAAATTTGTCAAAAGATTATAGTTGAATCAGTTGCTGAAGCTGTCTATTTTTAAAGAAAGAAAGAAAGAAAGAAAGAATGCTTAGACTAGGAGAGATAACGTAACTAGCTAATCGCTTTTTAGTTATATGTACATTCTTTTTTCACGAAGCTAGGTAGAGCAGCGATGGTAAATAAGTGGCGTGTGAAAAAAAAATCGGTGGCATGTAACAGTAAGAATTCTACTAAAACTATAGAAAAAACAAACTCTCAAGAATTATTAATTGCGTTGTTTAGGTCTATGTTGAATAGTAGATATCAAAAGATTGGAAATATTTTGAAAAATTAAGATTGAGTAAACAAAAAACCTTTTAATGTGTTAACTGTCACTTCTTGGTGGGAAGGCGTGATATTTAAAATAATAAAAACACATTTTTAGTACGTAGTTCCCCAATATATATTTTTGATTCGCTCATCGTGAGCATTATCAACAATTCTGATCAAAATATATATTGTGGAAATAAGTACTAAAAAATGTGTTTTTATTATCTAAAATAAACAAAAAACCTCAAAAAAAAATTATTATATTCAAATATGTATTGTGTAGATCGCTTTATTTCGTATGTGTATTTCAAATGAGGCATTATTACAATATTTCAATCAATGCATATGAAAGCAGTTTTGTACGAATCCTTGATGACGAATTCCTTATATTTTGACGGCTGACACAAAAATTTGTAATATTGTTGAAATGATCAAATAAAAAAGGGAGTTTCACCGTTGCAAGAGTCACTAAAACGTGTAAACGATTATTCATAATATGACCATTGCCCGAGGGCGGGGCAATGAATTTAACTGAAAGGAGTTTAAAAATTTAAGTCGGTATTATAAATATTTTATTGAAGGCAGTCGAGCTACCTATAATATAAGCCATTAGAAGAAGACAAACCGGTTTGTATCCAGGATTATTGAAGCGGCGTTCTCAACATTTATTATGTGTCTCATTAAGCCAACATCAATAAGAGTAATAAACGATATGAGATAAGTATTCTCAAACTGTTAAGCTGATAAATATTTCATTTCAAATCATACACATAACACACTAAGCCCGTCGTTAAACAAATGAATTTTCTGGAGTAAATAATTTTATACGTTGAAAATGACAAAAATTTATTAAACTATTTTCGACAAATTTCGAATAACTTTGAGGAAATTCATTTAATATACAATTAATGTTTATAACTCCAGTTATTATACTGACTGTGCTGCTGGCGGATCATATACTATAATAATTAATAAACAGTAGAGAAACAATTTTATCATATTATTTTTAACATATATATATTTGTAAAAATAAGCAAACGCAGAATCGCGTTCAATGGAAAGAAAAAAATAGCACTGTCAATTTTTGTCGTATATATTTTTAACGTGAAAACTTAAGTTGACATCTTGATAATAAAAAAAATATATCAAAAGATGCTACTGAAATGGGCGAAACACGTGTCAGTCAAAGTTAATAGTTACACAAAAAGTTGCCCAAAATTGCTTTTAAAGTTAATTCGATATTATATTATTATTAAACATTTTTCCATCAAATAAACATATATGAAAACAACAATATTAATAAACCATGTGGCATTAAAAAATGATTGATTTTGTCATTCCTTTGAAGCGAAAAAGCTATTTGATCGATTAATTGTAACCGTATAACTGTTGTAATGTATAAAAAAACTGTCAAGTTGTGGAAAGCTATTAACTCGCTTCAGTGACTAACTGCCTTTTTTACTCACCTACTGTACACGGGGCATTATATGTTAATTCAGCAGATGAAATTACACAGCAAAAAATCGTATGTTTAGAATCGCTGGAAGTACTGGGCCGCCGACATGATACAGTCACGGTGGGCCTGCGATAAACTTAACTGAACTATCCCTTAACTTGAAAGGACGGAATGACTGCCGGAGATAAATATAAACATTGTCGCAGTCAATTTGTTAAGTTGAATCTACGAAATTCTGTATGGAGGGAATAATGAATATTATCATTCTACTTTAAGGGCCGTTCAATAATTTGGATTCGTTTGTAAACCTAAGTAGCGTATCCATTTATCACTAACTTCAAAGACTTTCGACTAAAATCTTTGGATTGATTATTAGCTATATTTTATTTAAAGCATTATATTTTTGATTCATATTAACTCAGAACTCGATTTCCGGTTAACGGATTTCAATTTTGCTACGATCCTCTTCAATTTTAATAATTAAATATAAAACTATGACAGCAAAAATTTATCAATTGTGTATAAAATAAAATCATGCACAGGAGGCAAAAAGCTTTCAATAATTTACCGTCCGCCTGATTAAATATTTATACATAATTGATATTGTCCAAATAATTGCATGATATAAAATTTAGAGTTTTTAAAATAGTAAAATAAATTTGCTACTCTATACAGACAGCTCGCTTGATGACCTCCTTTTAGCACGCTACTGATGGAGATATATGCCTACATAGTATAATATTATGAGATCGGAAAAAATCGAACAGAGAACACTATCACGAAAGATTTTTGTGTTCATATTCGGATAACGAACTAAATCGATCTTTCTAATATACTTATTTTAATCTGTAAAGCTTGTTTGACCGGTTAACGAGTAATTCGGATAGCGAACATAGTCTTGGAACAGATTATTTTCGTTAACCGATTACCCACTGTACTTCATTTGTTATTTTTTTTCTATATTGATAACTTGATGATAAAATCAGTAAAAGCAATCGATTCGATAGATTTTCTTTTGAATTTGAGGTTAGTTTAGAAAATTTTACATGCATCTACGCTCCTGTATTTTAATTTATGATATCGACTGAAGGTGTTTGATGGAATTTCGATACCAATTTTTGAATTGTAACTACTTTGAACGATGACAGATCTGTTGCATCCGTGTGATAGAAAGTCGGAAGATGCCGAAAGGCGAAACCAGGGTTGTTAGTGACAAAACATGAGAAATCGTACGAAGATGTAACAATTCAAATTATCCTGTATTTTAGTTGTACAGTTCTAGATGAATTACCTCGAAAATAAAATTCAAGTTAGCGTACTTCGGTCACTTGATTGAATTTAGTTTTTGGTCTTTAAATTACATTGTTGACGATCGAGTGAGATATAAGCAGTAAAAATATCAAAAAATTCGCTTTTTCTGTAATATGGCATATTAGTGGCTTAATTTTATATGTTACACACTGAATTCATGAATTTTCCAACAGCGCTGGAAAACAACAAAGATGGCGACCGTCAGATAAATAAATGTGTTTTTTTTACATTTAACGAATGTGTTTCGTCCGTTACATTAATTTTTGCTCTTCCGGTTAGCAGACGTGTTTCACCAGCGTGATGTTAGCCACGGCGCAAAGAAGCGGGAAAACATTTGTTTGGTATTATTTTATATTATTTTGTTAGGTTTTTTTTGCGCGTCAAGATAAATTGGTATGGGGATTAGCCCTGTGGCTTGGCGGCAAAACTGTAAGGAGGATGACGGTGTTTTCCCGCGATTTTTGATGGGATTAGCTACGGACAGCGATAAATAACCTTTTATATCATGTGTTGAGTTGCTTATGGTGTTCTGTGAATATCACAGGGTTTAATAGAACGAAGATGAAATCACTTATCTATTAAAAATTAAAGGAAGAATCGTGAATCATTTGTTTTCAAGAGTATTGAGTCTATAACTAGATCTTGCTAAAATTAAAAAGTTCTACTAATTATGAAGTCTACATCTTGCCATATAACATGTATGATGACCTCTTATTTCATTATGTGACTCGAAGAACAAAACAATGACATACTTGGAAGGTGTGTGTGACACACGGTAAGTGTTGCAGGAACGGCTCTTATCACTTATAAAATTTCGGACAAACAAAAAAATACTAATATGACTTTAACATGGTTTGGAATAATGATGGAATAAATAGTAATAAGTTATCAAGATTTGGAAAATTTTGAAAAATCTTGGACTTGTATGTGTTGGACAAAAACAAACAAAAATTAAGAATTTATGAGTAAAACTCACTAACTGACTTGTTGATTTTTTTTTTGTATAGGGTCATTCAATAGGGGTGTTCGAAATTTGTTAAAATGTAAATAAAACAAGTTGTGTGTGAAATATCCACTCAATTTCTTTTCATTTGAAAGTATATTTTAATATGTTAAATTGCGAATTTAATGTCATGCAAATGCCCATAGCGGGTACTTATTTGGGAGGTGCAATTTTCAATGACTGTCGCATGAATCTGTCTGATTCTGTTGGATAGCGTTTGTTATGTTAACTTCGATGGTGTTAAGCGTTAGTGGTTAATTTGCAAAGACTTGCGATTTAAAATAGCCCAAAAGGAAAAAGTCTATAGCCATTAAATCTGATGTCTGAATGTCCATTCAAAATTTGATGATGTGCATATGTTGTTCAACTTTAAAACTTTCCATAGTAATTTGCCGTAGTCTTTTAAGGAATTGATAACAAATTTGACAGGTGTCACTTTAACAAGATGACTGTTATAACCTAAGATATTTCAATCATTCCTTTATAAAGACCCTATATATATATGCAACGAAACAATTTACTATTTTTCAATCAAAAAATCATAAAATTCATGCGAAACTATCTAGCAAACTTAATGAGTTGTTCGTGCGCAATGCACTTAACTAATTTCGATTGTAACTTTTTATTAGATAATTCAGATCACAAAGTATACCATCGCTGACTTTTTACAATTCACCAAGCATTATGATGATCCCTATTCTTGTGTGTGTTTTCAAGGAAAACAAACAGTCGTTAAATAAAGCGTTCCATTTGTGTACTTCAATTACGGATGACGGGCGAAAGAGTAAAAAAAAACACAACAACATTTCCTGACGAAAATTAAACGGGCGAGAACGGGTTAAACAAAGCAAGGAATCGGTGATAACGGGATCAGATTACACGAGGGAAAGGTGTTATGTGTTCTGTGTAAATACTTGCTAATCGTATAAATAAATTAAAAAATCGTGACTTACTAATGTTTTGCATTTTTTATTCGGATTTCACTGTAAACAATACAAAAATTTAACACATGTTATTTTTTGTTTTATTTGAGTTTCTACTTAAATATTGTTAAGAATAATTAAAGATTTTTTTATGATACTTACTGTGTATACTCAATGGAATTTTAATATGAAATTTGAATTGTTGAAACCATGTGCCCGAATATCGCCTTTCGTCGTCTTCAGGCATTTTATTACACATACGCAATACTGAGCTGACCTTCAGTTCCTCGTCAGTTCTATTGCTTTCGTGTGATAAAATACTTGAAGTTGTGTAAAAGTTAAGCCAGGGCCGTTAGTGGTAAAACCTGTGGAAATGGACTAGGTTTTATTTCTTGAAATTTCAGAAGCATGATATTATACAAAAAAAAATCATTCAACTATACTCAACAATTTTTAGATTGGAACTCAAATAAAATAAAAAAAATATTTAAAGAACTGACGAATGTACTGTTGCGTCCCTGTGATAAAATGCCTAAATATGTCCAAAGACGAAACCCGGGTCGTTAGTGACAAATGCAGTGACAAAAAGTATGGTATGTCGACAGAATTTATTTGTCACAGGTCATCACTGAATAAAGAATGATTGTGAATCAATGTATGAACAAATATAGGTATCAAAAAATTTATGGTTACACACTCATCAATAATCTCACGTTTATGATTGTTAGCATTCGTAACCGTAATTGTTAACGAATTTATGGACAATAATTCAAATATACGAGAAAAATACATGCAATAATTTATTGTTAAAGAACGAAGGGAGAAGAAAGAAGGGAGTTTGAAATATTCTCCTAAGCATAATTTTTACAACAGTTTTAATTAAAAATGCTTTAAATAAAAGTATAAAATATGCGGCTTAAAAAATATATTCAACCGGAAATATAAAACAACATTTACTTATTGATGTTTAAAAGGATATTTTATTTATATGCCTTTAATTTTGTGTACATGTTTTGGTATTAAAAAGCATAATCTTTAAATTTGAATTTTAACGACCCGGGTTTCGTCTTTCGGTATCTTCAGGCGTAACCTGGGTCATTGTTACAAAACATGCGAAATCGTACAAAGTTGTCACAATTCAAATTTGATATTGAAATTCCATCAAGCATCTTCAGTCGATATTATAAATTATGCATACAATTTAAATAAAACATTTAATTAAAATACTATTTGAAGACGACTGGTTGTGTATCAAACACCTGATCTCTCTTATAAGATAAGTATGCAATGATGTTTACAAGACAAATTTTAATATAAATTACATTTAAGACGTCAGAAATCCAGTGTCACAAACAAGATTATTTTTTTATCATTTTACTGTAATATGTTTTTACATAAATTTTACATTTTCTTTTAGAAAAATAATCATTATTTTCGAATACTTGTTTTTTATTGCAACACTGTCGAGTAATGCAATTGATTCAAAGGGAATCCACAACGACAACATTGATTGGTGGCGCTGGCATCGCTTTGTTATAAATCACAAAGGAAAATAATTCCAAGAATGGTTCAACAATGAACTAACTATTTCGTATATAAAGCGAGTTTTCTAAATAATTTTATCGTCCTTTGTAGAACGTCTATAAATGATTCAGTAAAACTGTTATTTTCGTAAAGAAAATAAATAATCGAATATAAAATATTTATGAATAAAGTGGCTCTCATAGACATATCTAGAAATCTGCCAACTAACTATTCATAGATCATGAACATTTTGATTAGCGAGATATATTTTTTATGAAATTGGACATTTTGTTTGTTTTGATTATTCTTTTTTATTACTGAACAAAAAAGGATATAAATATTTATTTTGCTACGGATCAATGAGGGAAGAATATTGTTAACACAGCGAAAAAAAAAAAAATTGGAGTTTACTGAATAGAACTCCATTTTAACATAACGTTAATGCAATTTTGTAATAAATCATTTCATTCAACTAGCTTGATGGAAAAGAAAACTGCGAAATGAAGAATGTGAATTGAAAAGCATGTTTTGTTTCCGTAAAAAAAACGGAGTAACACAAATTTTTGTTTCACGTTTTAGAATCGCGTTTGAATCAACGCCACCGCAGAAAAGTGTTGCAGCAAATGCAACCTTTGTATCGCGAATTATCCGTCTGCGCTTCGTTATTTATTATTTTTGTTTCTTTGTGGCAACACACTTACGGCGCGCAGAGTGGACGGGACCTACCCCACTCTACTCGTAATTGATTGTCTAGAAATGTCTGGAAAAAGTCTATAACTAGGGGAGAAATTGTCTATGGAAGGGTGAGTGTGGAATTATGAATGCGCTCCTAAGAGGTGAGGTATGACACAAAAAAAAAATTCGGCAATAATTAATAATCAAATGCACAATACAACCCGGGTTTCGCCTTTCGGCATCTTCAGGCATTCTATCACACGGATGCAACATAACTGTTTTGTTCTGTTAGTTCTGTTGCATCCGTGTGATAGAGCGCCTGAAGATGCCGAAAGGCGAAACCCGGGTTGTATTGCGATAAAACGTGTGGAATCGTACAAAGTTGAAACAATTCAAATTTGATATTGAAATTCCATCAAACACCTTCAGTCGATATCATTAATTAAATGAATAATATATTTATTACAACATAAATTGAATTTAAAAATTGCAGTTATATGTATATTAGATGTGTAATTTGATACAAAAAATAAGATTGCAGTGAACATACATACATTTTTTTAACACTAGAAATAGTACTATAATAATATTTCAAAATATTAATTCCATCAACCACATTCATTTGATTAATTTCTTAATGACTTAATTTCTAATATGTAATTATTTATTTTTATAAAACAAGTCTGAACACAAATACATATATATTCATTTAAAATAAAAAATAAATTAATATTTGAAAAAAGAGACTATCTGACATTTTTTGCAACGTAAAATATAATATGATATTTTACAATTTTGAAATGCAAAAAAAAAAGTTTAAATAGAAATCGAATTCGATCCATGACCCTCTGGGTTGAGTCTAGCTAAGCAAAATTATTAGTAGATAATTACATGACTTTTATCATTTATCATTAGACTTTTTGGAACACTTTTATTTGGAAATTAATATTTATAACCGACACCCGTCCGTCGTTCATCATTGTGCCGAAATCGTGCTAATTTATTCCTACAAATATTGTGAAAAATTTATCACAATATCGTGAAATTATTTTGTTGATTTAAATAAAAAATAATTGTAAACAATCCACTGATAATTATCATATCTTAATTCAGTATTAAATTTTATTGTTTATCGTAAAATTTTATATAACAACTTGGCGCTGTTTCATAAATGGTGCCTATACATTTCCAAGTGTTATTTTCACCCTTTTCTGCAAATGTCTTCTATATTATTTTAAAAAAATCTAAAAACAAAATGTAATATAATTAATTAAGTAGTGTTTGTAGCTCACGGCGTGGAAAATTCTACATAAATTCATTTATCGCGACTGTCTTATTATTTATACCCTCCGACTCGGTTGTTGGTTATCATTTTCCCCAGGAAATCAATACTCGTAAAAATAGATTATTTTTCTTCGCTTGCTTATTCGTCATGTTTGAGAAAATGCACTTTGATTTTAACTACGAAGGAAATTTTAATGCGGCTTTACGAGAGAAGCTTTTATACACTCGACGAAGTATGATTTTTAAAAGCTCTATACATTAATATTTTTAAGCTACTGTTGATAGAAAATTTGTTTCCGGTGAACAAATTATTGCATCGTTAATATTCTATAAAAACATATTTGACACTTTTACTTCCTTTCTTACACATGATTCTTTTAAGTAGGGTAGAATCCGTTCCACTCAATTTTATTAAACGTATATAAATTTAATTCGACTAATTTATGATATCGACTGAAGGGGCTTAACGGAATTTCAATATCAAATTTGAATTGTTACAACTTTGTACGGTTCCATATGTTTTGTCATTAATGATCCGGGTTTCGCCTTTCGGCATCTTCAGGCATTCTATCACACGGATGCAACAGAACTTGTAACAATTCAAATTTGATTCAATTAAGTCGATTCTAAAAGAATTATTTAAATCAATTTATACAAATATTAATAAATTAATAATAAGAAAAACACAATATTTAGTACAGGTAATTAAAAAATGTATTTTTATTATTTAAATATATAATGGCTTTCCACCGATAAGTAGTATTTAAGACATTAAAAGTGAAAACATACCAGGTGTTCCCATGTGAAATAATTTACTCACACATGATGTTTTCTGGTTATTTTTATCTCCATTTAAAAAGCCGCCAGGATATACCGGAGTATAGTATTCCTCGAAGCTTTTTAACGCATTCAGTATTATTTTGAAAGGAAATAATAAAACTGTTTATTTTTCGTGACTGGGTTGAAATTTTCACTTCACAGGAAAAGAAATCCGAAAATAAGTTCACAAAATTGTTATTACAAATCAAAAAAATGTAATAGGATAAAGGCGATTCGAAACAATAAAATTATACTTTGTATTTAAACTAACTGGGTAAATAAATATCGTAGCGTGCTATTTTTCTTTACAATTGAATATTTCTGTTTGATTTATTCGTTTGTTTTCGGTAAACGATTATTTGTCGAATTATTTTCAAGAACGCGGAATAATAACTACGATTATATTTTCTCGCGTTTTCATGAACAGGGCGATAAATAACATGAATGGGGATTTTTTTATTTCGGGGGTGTGGAAATCTGCCGTGAAGTTTGTCACGAAGGGCGTTCGGAAATATTTTTCGCTTTGCTTCCGCGACCGCAAAAAGCTCGCACCAGCTATGGTGAAACTTTTTCAATCAGCGGGGGTGAGCACATGATACACTAATTTATGTCTATATTAAAAAAGTTGAGTGAGATACGGAGGGAAATTGTGAAAATATTCACTGGTGCTCAGACACAATTGATGATTGTTCAAAGACATAATATTTTCTACGACCAACAAACAATTTAATGAATTGTAATGAGCCAAAAATATGAAACTAATTGTTTGTAAACGAATTACATGATTTTACAAATAGCTTTTTCGGCTTCATGTTCATTCAACGTTAAAAGTATATTTTTTTGGATAACCGAAAACTTATAACAACTGAATTATTTTAAATAATAAAAACACATTTGTAATACTTGTTTCCACGATTCTTTGATTAGGATCGGTGTCACTCCTACTCGGTTCCGAACAAAAAATATATTGTGGACATATATATAAAAAATGTGTTTCATCAATTAAAATATAATTATATATATAAATATATATATATAATTTTTTTCCGACATTTTTGAAAGTTTGCTCTACTAATTGACATATTAATAGCATTGAAAAATTATTTAATAGAACTCCATTATAATTCAGTTGTAAGTTGTTAACTGTCACTTCTTGATGGAAAGGCATATTTTAAGTAATAAAAACACATTTTTTAGTACATTTTCTACAATATATTATATTATATCCGGATATTGATAAATATCTGTGACACCAAATTCATTAAGAAAATAGTTCTTATCGGATTTTTTTATTTTATATACAATATTCAAAACAATTTCTCTATGCTTCGATCGTTTCAACACTTAAAATTGTTTTATGGCGGTAAAGACGGCACGAGAGCCATGGATTTACGTTCACACCTTAACACAAATGTAATAATTGGGCCAGAGTTTTTATTTTTCTCGCTGTCACCGCGATGACAAATGGTATGCCATGGTTTTTTACTTGCTAGGGCAATAATGCGATTGCGAATGACTGAGAAAAATGGTGGAGGAGCGTGCCGCCAAACGAGCGTTCCTGGCGACATTTTTCACATTATTTAAAATATTTGCATGCTGGCAGCACAACGCACTTCCGTGTCCCGCGCTTAATTTGGCGGGAAATTTTAATTATGTTTTTTTTGTCCAAAGGTGTTGATTGATTAACTTTTAATACAGTGTAGATTTAACGATTGTTTCTTCTTTGTTATTAATTATTCATTTTTCGTCATTTAGCGAGTATCATTTGAACACAATCATTCATAACAAAAAATAAAACTAGGTACAAAAATATACTTTTTCATTATTAAAAAAAGCTTCATTAAGTTTTGATTTGGCGTTGTAAAAAATATATGATTTTGTATTGCATTAAAATACCACCAACATTATATATTGAACGTCATTAGGTACAAAAAATAAACGCATAAATTTGAAATCTGTGACAGAAATTGCATTTAAAGTTCTGTAGAATCCCGATTCTTCGTTTTCCATGGGATAATCGATAAATTTAAAAAAATAAAATTGTCAAATAATCAAAATTTCGAGCCGAGAAAACCAATGAATAATGTAAAATATATTCTTCCTTCGATATACGCGGCTTTTTTGCGCGGTCAAGAAAAATTCTCTTTTTTTCAAATACACTTTGATGTATGAATTACTGACACATGTACCAGTTACATATTTGAAAATATTTTTTTGAAACACATCTATCAATTTAATATGAAATCGAAGTTCTCAAAAATGCAGTGTTTTGTATTATATCATATAGTGGAAACTACCTTTTGATTTTGTGTGAATTTCTTGCCCGTTTATGCGGTCTCTATATATACATGTCTGTGAATAACGTATCTACCGCGTAAATCCTTTATGTTTTCAAATTCTAATGTAACATTCTCGAGACTTTTTCATAATGATATTGAATTCCAATTACATGCCTTATAAATTTTGTAGAACTAAAATACATCGCTAATTTTTCGCAGTGTGATATCAGAGATATTAAATTTAATCACTTTAAAGGTGTTAACTGTCACTTCTTGATGGAAACATAAGATATTATAAATAATAAAAACATATTTTTTGACCAGGAATGGTTTCGCTGATTGAGCATTTTGAACTGATGAAAAATATTATATTATTATATATGTTTTAGTTGATAAAGCTCGCGATTAGCGAATCCGATCCTGATTATAAAATATATTGTAGAAATAATGACTAAAATAATGTGTTTTCATTATTTAAAATTTAACTTTAAAAATGACATTTCTATAACAGTATCAATACTGAAGCAATGCTGTTAATTTAACAATTTGATATGGTCGGTTATAATCGTGATCAAACGAAAACTTTTTCGATAGTTTAGCAGCCTAAATAGCTAAACTTAACCGAAGGTATGCTTGGCGAGATTCACAAGATAAAGAGACGCCGTTCATTCGCCAACTTAAAACTCGTTTTCTTCAGAAATGTCGCAGACGTTATCGGCCCAAGAAAGGGCTTCCGTGTCAATTTTCGACAATCTATTCAAGATGGCCGCTGTCCCTTACTTACATTACAGCGCTGGCTCAAATTATTTGACACGGTCGGAAGAAAAAACAAAGATATTAATTGGGTTAATTTTCCGAACCAGATGATAAGTATTGTAATTAATACGTGAACGGAAATATATTAAAGTGCAAACACTAAGCGAGATTTCAATAATTAAAACACAATATTTAGCACTATTCCCATAATTGTATAATTAAGACCCGGACCGTTCCTGATTTAAAAATATAAAATTGCGGAAATATTACGAAATGTTGTATTTTTTTTTTTTATTTCAACATAAAATCTTTCTACCAATAATTCACAGTTAAACACATTAAAAGTAACTACGTAAAAGTAAAAAAAAAATGTATTAAAAAAAACTACTATTTTGATAATGTGTACACTCCCAATGTATAGCATATACTCTAATGGAGTAATATAATAATAAAATAGTTTTTATTTTATGGTTTTTTGACGTCTCATAAATGACGTTGAAGGATAGAATGATGATTAGCTGATCGCTGTTGTTGCGCAAAGTTTTTAGAATTAGGTGAGTAAAAGTAGTGTTGCGCAACCTTTTGTTTTCCACGGCACACCGTAAATCAATATTTATAACAATGTGAGTGATCCACTATAGACGCCTGATCCATGGTCAAAAATGAATTATTCTTTTTGTACTTTTTACTTTATAATTTTTTTTTCTTATAAATTCACATTATATATTGTCGATTGTGTGTATAATATTTATTTACATATGTCATATTATTTCAACGAAGAACATCGTCTGGCGGCATATTGGTGTGCCGTGGCACACCGGTTGTGGAGCAATAAGTTAGATTATAAAAACATCACAAACATCAATGCTTAAAAAAAACAACAAGGAAAAATGCTGGTTTAGTTGGTAAATGTGTGTGGAAATAAAATTTTGTGTAATTAAACCATTTACTGATACTGGCTTAACTGTTGAAACGGCAGATTTAAATATTTAATATTAAAAATATTAAAATATTAAAAGTTCTAATCTTGTCTTTTTAATCTCATTGAGTTTATTTAAGACAAACACTACTGAATAATTCTTTTAAATATTTAGCTGTGGAATATATTTTTTGTCTGAAAACAACGTTTTTGTGCGCAAGGAACGTGTTAAGCGACTTATTTAAATTATTTGGAATAAACCCTACAATGAGCGTGATAATTTATAACCTTTCAAGAAGTTTAACTTTGACATTGGTACATTCTGATTATGAAGAAAATCTCACACTACTTCGTTAAAATAGCAGACATAAAAAAAATTATGGCATTTAGGATTCAATAGAGGACGATACCTCAGATTTTTTAATGTCGAACAAAATCACAATCTCTAGTCAAATAATGTATTGAATGAATGATAGCATGGGTAGAAAAAGTTTAAAAAATGAATAAGAGTGAAGTCAGCGACGGGTCTTTGGTTTGCTTGGGTAGTCTATGGAAAGGCACCGCGCAATGTTGCCAACGCAACGATGACAAATGGTAATTTATCAATGTCAGAACCAATTCAATTACAATTCCATTCTACAACAACAAAGTGCTCGCCGTCTCGACATTTTGAAAAGGGAGACGACGCGGACGTAACTAGTAACTACGCCACGGTCATAACCAAACAATATTACCCCCTGCCCGTTAACGTAAAAAAACCGAGGCAAGTTTCGACAACAGTCGCGCCTTTTATATGCCAATATTGAATCAAAAGTCTAGTAGTATTTTAAATGGGTACATTTTTGACGTGTCAATTATTTAAATTTCGAATTACCAAAATTTTAACAATTCATGAATTATATTGACAAATTAATGATTATCGTGTAATGTTCGAAAGTATTGACTGAATATTAGAAGACTTGCTAAGTCAAGGTTGTGGATTTGCAAAAGATAAAAAAAAATTAATCATTTTCACATCAAAGCCAATTGATTATATTGATTGAATTGGCATTCACTTGGTAGAACTCCATTATAACACGGTGAAAAGAAGTAGCAATGTATATTAGTTTTACATTTTTTTAAAGATATAGTTGATAGCTATTTCGACTCACGCCATCTTAGAACTATATATGTAATAGTTCTCACGATGGCGTGAGCAGAAATAGCTATCAGCATTATCTTAAAAAAATGTTGAACTAAAATACATTGCTATTTTTTTCGTCGCGTCAATTGATTAATTTTACAATTTATGATATCGACCGAAGGTGCTTGATGAAATTTCAATATCAAATATGAATTGTTACTGCATTGTACGATTCCACATGTTTTGTCACTAACGACCTGGGTTTCGCTTTTCGGAATCATCAGGCATTCTACGACATGGATGCAACAGAACTGACTGTCAACTGTCAGTTCGAATCGTACAAAATCGTACAAAACGATTTTGAACGAAATTTACAGAACCCTGAATTTTATGCAATACATGCCCAGTCACGAATACAGGATATAAACTTTATACATTATAAATAAGGAAATACATAATATCATTATCTACATCTACAAATAGAGAATTACGGTATTAAAAACGCATTAGTGGTACTTGGTTTGGTATAGGGCTACCGCATTTGTATTTATGTTAATTTAGAATAGTACCTACAATACCGTAAAATCTAGAAAAACATTAAAAAATAAAACCAGCAAAAAACTAGGTCACATGGTGTGACCAAATTGAAAGAATTTATTGAAATTAACGAATGCTTTTAAACATTGTTTTGAACATAAGGAAAAATCTATACATTTCTATTTTTTTTTTTAATATTTTCATTCCAATTCACATATATTTATATTAGGAAATCAACACGCAAACTTATCATATTTTAAATGAAAACTTTTAGAACGATAGAGCCTTTAATTATTGATTTATTACTTCAATGCTGCACTTTCTGGATGAAAAAAATGTAAACTATACGAAATTCAGTGAAAATTTCAACGTTGATTTTTGCCCAAAGTTCACAAGATATTCAAAGAAGATCAATTAATCTATTGATTGTGTAAATAAATTTAAGCTTGAGTTAACAAATTTATGATATGACCAACTGAAATAATTATTGAAGATTCTTGATTGAATTTCAATAATATTTGAATCGTTAATGTTTACGATTTCACATCTTTTTATTTTACTCATGTTCTAGGTTTCACCTTTCGGCATCCTCAGGTATTATGTGACATGAATGCAACAGAGCTGACTTTTGAGAAAGCGTAAATGCTTTCATCAAAGAATCAAAAACAGTATTTAGTGTTAAAACTTATTACCGGCAAATGATGGGACATTAATATAAAAGCAATAGTATATAAAGTTATTTCATTTGTAGGTTTGGGTCACAGCCTTAGGATATGTTTTTTTCCTTTGTAATTAATTTATCTTTTATATAGCCGATGCTAACTGTCTATTGTGTGTCAGTTTTGTTGCATACTAGTGATAGAGTGCCTGAAGATGGCGAAAGGCGGAATCTTGATTCAAAATTGGTTTACAAATTAGCCAAATGCGGTGTTGACATATTATATGATACAATCATATAAGCGAAGTTGTCTGTGGAATGATATTTAAATAGTTTCAATTTAGGATAATGGTGACGTGTTCTTGTGGCATAAATTCTGTCAATCGACTGTATTACCGATAATAATCATTGCCCATCAGTAATGTTATTCGTCAACTAATATGAACCGTGCGCCATACCATATTGATTGATTAATTTAATCAAGCACACAAGTATGTCACTGCCCATAGGGGCAGTGACATACTCGTGTGTTATAGAATATAGATTCTCAAATTTATCGCTAATAAATGAAGTTTTTATTACCAAGAAATATCATAGATAAGAAATTTATGTATCAACTTAATATCATGCGAAAAATGTGATATTGTTAAGTGCAGTTTCCTTAAATGAGAAATTATAAACAAATTGAAGAATTGTGAAATATTTGTAAAGAATACTGTGGCTGATATATTTTTTTAATATTAGTAAACAATAGAGTAAAACTGTAAAAAAAGAAAGCTTTGATTGCTATAAATAAAGAAAAAAAAATGAATCTTCATACATTTCCACATATTTCCTCACCACTTTAATGGTAGTCGATTATTGTTTATTGTAAAAACTTTTCATTAAAAAAACTTAACGTTCACAAATACATAACTGTAAGTTTTTGAAGTGAATGAATCACATACAACATTGAATGTCATTACAATCAAAATAATGGTTGATTAAAATATATATTTGGCATTTAGTCTTAGAGACTACATTTTTTTCTGTGTAATTTCGCTTGTCGGTTTTATGGCGTCCGTGTGATTGGATGTCTGATGATGCCAAAAGGCGAAACCCGGGTAATGAATGACAAAACACACTAACAATTCAAATTTGATATTGAAAATCCATTAAGCACTCTCAGTCGGTATTTTTAATTATAATATATCGAGCAATAATAAGAATTAAATATAGTATACAATATAGGGAATGTATTAATATGAATAATGGCTAAGTTGATCGAATCAAAAATATTTAAATGACCACAGATTAAATTTTTCAATAAATAGAGAGGAAAGCAAAAAAATGGATGATTAATATATTAATATACTAAATAGAGGATTTATAAATGATTTTCATCAACTACGCTTTGTCTACGGTCAAGTGATTATCGTCGATTTCTTCGGTTACTATAAGTTTGAATCTCAGTACAGGCTCTTTTTGATGTTAATATCGATTTTTGTTAGAATATCTATGAGTTCCATATTCCCTATAGCCCATCTGTGGTCTCAAATGGGAAACAGCAAGAGCGGTCGGTTAATTACTAGCTAATAGTTTTGTAGTAATTGTAATAAAAAAAATAGAGATTAATCGACTGAAAAACAATGTATTCACGTAGTATAACAACTTACGATGAGGAGCTTTTTTAGAGTCTGGTATCCTTCAAATAAAAAAAAATAAGATTTTGTTATGTAAGGAATAATTCTAGCATCCGTTCGTGTATGAAATTGTAGTATTAAATGTGGACAATATTGTTAATTTCGGATAACTGATGGTCGTTTTTGTCATCGCATTGTATGAACATCGTATCGACAGAGGCTGAATGGATGTCCGTATTGCAAGTGACAGTGGACCATTAATAATAACTAATTTACGAATATGACTGTAACATTCAGGCATAGACAATTGAGCGCCATTGTTAGTGAAAAATATTTAATTTATGCTTACATGTACAGTTAGAATTTTTGTATATTTCGAGATTGTAATTAATGAGTGCTCACTGAGTAGAAAACCTCAGAACGTTATTTGAAAATAAAACGTTGAATTCTTGGAACGTTTTGCAATGTATAGGTTAACCACGAAGGAAATATTTAGAATAAAAAACAAAACAAAAAGATTAATAAAAAATACTTCACGATAGAAACAAACATAATACTGGCGGCTTTGGAAGTATGTTTCTTCAGTAAAAGATTAAATTCAATCGTGTATTTCTTAATGAATGAAAAAAAAATTATTATAAAATTTTACAGGAAAGTTATTTTTTCCTTCCCAGAACAATTAAAAGAGTGTGACTCGTTACGTTTTCGAAATACACGCTAAAATTTATACTGTTTAAAAAACGTAAGTGATTGTACCTAAAATTTGTTGCAATGCACAAAATTTATTTCTAGCAAACCATTTTGAGTCACATTGTTCCTCGACACATCAAAATTGTTGAGTTCAAAAGAATTGATAGAAATAATAACATGTTTGGTATTTTTTTCTTATTTTTATTTATTTATAAAGTGTAGACATTTTTCTCCTATAGAATTAAGATCTACTCATTCTCCACGTAACGCTGTAAAATCAGAATTTGGTGAAATATTATTATCCTTCTAAAAGACAAAATTGACGAATAGTAAGTAATTCTGGCATTTGATTGCCAACCAAGGAAAACTGATTTTGGGTTCATACTTAATGCATTTATTGAAAACATTTGTTTATTTGATTAAACACCCGATTTCGGTGAAATAGCACATTATTTAATTTGGTTGGTAGTATTGGTAAAATTGTATTGATTAAATTGGCATTCACTTCGTAGAACTCCATTATAACACGGTGAAAAAAATAGCAATGTATTTTAGTACTACAAAATTATTTTTTTAAAGATATAGTTGATAGCTATTTCTGCTCAACCATTGTCAACTATTCTAGTCTGACTGAACTATACTAGTTCTGACGATGGCGTGAGCCGAAATAACTATCAACTATATCTTTTAAAAAAAATGTAGTACTAAAATACATTGCTATTTTTTCAACGTGGTAAAATCGTTTTTCTGAGTAAAAGAAAAAAGAGAAAAAATATACATTTTTTTCCAAATGCGTAGGTTATTCTGTTAATAAAACATAATTTCCAGCCCCAACAGAAGTTTCCTTAATTCAACGCCACCGGGAAGCAAATAGCAAACAGAATTCGTTTCCTCCCCTAGCGTCGGTATTCAATCAAATATTTACCACTCGCCCGCCCTCAAAATCAAAACCCCGAGCAATTGGTTGAATTGATACCGTTATTATTAATTCCCTTGCGTGATTTTTTCCTTCTTTCGATTCATTCCGGGCTCTCACCATCACTCTATGTCTTTTGACAAAAGGTAAAACATTAACGTTTGACAGGACGGTGTCTGTCAGGTCTACCACATCCCGCCAATGAATTATTGCTAAGAGATACCGTAGCTAACGTCACTCTTGTCTCGTTGCCAACGTCGGTCGTGATGTTTGTTCTTTCCGATTTTGCAGTTGGTGGCTCTGTGTGTCGTTCTGAATTTGAATTGTGAAAAAAATACGAAGAAAATAATACCATTGCAGGGTACATTTGTTTTCATTTTCAAAAACTGCAATCTGAGCATAAAAGAATTCACAAAAAATGCATGCGCTTTTTTTAACTTCTGGGTGCAAAAATATATTATTATTATTAATCATACATGTAATAATCATATAGAGACAAATTATATACAAGCTTGTCTGATGCGTTTGGGTAAAATGACGTCTAGTTATTTAATTTATGGTAAATGTGATTAAAAAATTTCGTGACTTTTTTAGGATGGTATCGAAAAGAGTGGCAGAAATAACTAATAAAATATTTCCTAACTTTTCTAGCACATAGGTTCCCAACCTTTTTCGGATGGCGAACCCGTTTCATAAAATCCATGTGGGGTTACCCCCCATACAATCCAAAAGTATATAAAAAAAAAAAAAATTTAGTTGACCGTATAAGTTGACGACCCCCAAAAACCCTTCGTGACCCCTAGGTTGGGAACCTAGACTCTAGCACTAAAGTGTGTCATAACATATCAAGCCCTTATAATGATGAAATGAAAAAACAAAGCATAACTATTGAAAATGTTTATTATACAGATCAGAGAGACTCGCAAAACCCGACCGGCGCAAATAAAAAGGCAATCGTTCTCATTTTGAAAAATAGAAATGGCGCTAAATGAAGGAGATAAAATTTTACGACCGCACACAGGCGCCGTTAGTAAATTCTACCAACCATAGACAACTTTAATAGAGGTGCGTAGATTGCCAACGAATAAAACAAAAAAAAGAATTTTCCGCCGGGCCGCGTTTTTATACCCTTCCGTTATTTAGTTTATAAAGTCGTCGCATACGTATTGCGTAGATTATTAATTTACAATTCAGAGCTGAGTTCTATCGTGGTTTTGCAATATCAACCTGAAAGAAACCGATGTTTCCTTAAATAGTATTGTTATATTTTTAATTTACTTTTACTTCTTAAATTACCTGATTTCTGATGTTGTATTAATCATTTTTTTTAAATAATGGATATGTTTGAAAAAAAAACATGAGACCGAATTTAATAAAATGTAATAACTTAATGCGATGAGAATTAATTTATGATATCGACTGAAGGTGCTTGATGGAATTTCAATATCAAATATTAATTTTTTTAGGAAGTCGAAACCCGGGTCGTTAGTGACAGAACATGTGGAATCTTACAAAGTTGTAACAATTCAATATTGCGATGAGAATTATTTATGTGTGCATAGTTTTTACCTATGTTCAAGCCAATGTAGAGATATACTCAATCAGGACTTAACGTTGTACTCATTTACAATAGCGATGAGTTATTAAATAGCTTATTTTCTTAGAAATTAGAATATCCATTTTTCACATCTTTTGAACATAGAAAAACATCACAAAATGGCGGTTTGTCACGCTTTAAAATGTCGACAGCGAATATTATACTACTTTTCAAATATGTATTCCATGGTTGCTCTATAAATCATGTTATAATATAATACAAAGCACTCATAAATTCAGCATATCCTAACGCATCTGAATAATATCGCATTATATTTCTGCAAGTAACACATTCACGCCAGAATATCACTGAAATATATTCAGAAGCGAACGAAACCGTATCCTCGTGTCATGTTATTCAATTTATAATTCGTGCTAGGCTACTGCCATCTGTCTACGAGAGATGGCGACAAAAGTGGTACCACTTTCCGCCGTTATGCTGAAGCGCTAGATATGACAATGAAATTATGGAATGATTTATGGGTGACGCTTTCTCGTTCGTATTCCTTCAATAATCTAATAATATATGACTTACGATCATAAAACTATGAAAGGCATTATTCAATAAAAAAAAGTGACATGAAGGCTATTTTAAACTACGGTGCAACAATCGTTATGTCAGGGAAAACAGAGATAAACTGTCACAAGATCATACATCAAAACGGTTGGATTAAATATTATTATTATATTAAAATAATAAAACACAACTCTTCACGGACTTCTAATATAGTAAATTAAAATTCCACGTATAAGATAATAAAATAAATTTTAACTACAATAAAGTAGCTTTTCATTTTATGAGATCCGTAACATTTTGTTTGTAAACCATTATATGCCACTTCAATATATAACGAATAAATTATTTTCTAAGTTCTTGAATCATTTGTTTTTTATATCAGGAATTATGAACTGCTTTTTTTGTGAATATCAGTTGATAATGTTCGCGATGAGCGTAACCGGTCATAATATAAATAATATTATTTTTTTGAAATAACACGATATATTGTGTTTTATTATTTAAAGATAATACTTTTCACCACGAAATATGAGTGATCACCTAAAAAGTGATTATTGTTGTAAATAAAACATCATATTTATGTCATTGGCAGACTTTTAGCGTAAATACGAGAAGACTTGACGAACAAATTTTCCCAAGATCTCAATTGATAAATTGAAAACAATAAGCGTGATAGTGAACTATCTAGAATCTGAATCAGATGAATAAAAACCAAAAAGACTTGATACTTATTGAGTGTTTTATAGAGCATTTATAATTCCACCAGATATTTGAATAATGTTCTCAGTTTAACTAAATCAATAATTACCTGAAACATGTAAAAGCTTTTTCGATGAAACAATAGAATTTATTTAGTATGTATACATTGGCGTAGACCAGGATTAATTTATTTAAAATTATTCGTGGCAAGAAAAACTTTTTTTTTTTACCATTACGCAGAGCGAAAATTGCACAGTTTTCATTGGGTTTTACAAGCTTCCTTGTGGAGGGGGAAAAAAAGAAAACACAGTATTTTCTATTGAAAACCTACTCAGTCGTTAAAAATGCAAATGTGATGATACTTAGAAGAAATTCATTATGCAAATCTCACAGTTGAAAAGGTGAATAAAAATAAACGTTCATTATAAATATTTTTTAGTACCTGTTTTCGCTCCTGCCATCTAAGGTAGACCTGGATAAAGAAAATAAATACCAGTAATAATGTGTATAATAAAAATTAAAAAAATATATATGTATATTTTCCAAGCTTCTGACACTGACACGTGCTTTTAAAAGTGTGTGCTTAATTAACAGTGTTTCTCAAACCGTATATAATAAGTGTTAAACAACAAACACATATATACGACAAAAAATGTTTTTTTTCCTTGAGGATTATATAAGAATACGACAAAAATTGTCATATATATACGATAAAATATGATTTTAAATTACGCTCTACAATATACAGATTCGGTTTCATAAAGTGTAAAACTGTTATATATTCGAGATGTTTTATAAAAGGAATACTAGTTAATTATAAGAATTACACGATTCGGGTCGTATCTGTTTCGTAATTTCGTAGATTTCGAGAGATTGAAACACTTATGCAATATAATATGAATTCACGACTGTTGCTAGAGTAAAACATCTAGACTTACAATACGTAAAAATATAGATTGTTATTTAAGCTATAAATGTATCAAGAGTTGTAAAATTGTACGACATTTCGAACTAGAATGAGAAGAGTTTATATCAATTTATAATCAAATATGTATGGAACTCTATTTTGTTCTCCGGCCCCCAGTATTCTAATATTAAATTCGTTTGTCATAAAATATAAACACCTCCCCTTCCACGTGTCTTGAATAGTTTTCATCAAATCAACCCTCCTGCTAACGTTTTGTATCTAGAAAGTCATCTTATGAGATGATTATACCAATCCAATTTTAAGATTCGTGTAAAAAAATTTTTTTAAAAACATACACAAAAATTGAATTAAAAAAAAAAAAAAAATCGTATTTATTGATTAAATTGGCTTTTACTTGGTAGAACTCCATTATAACATGGTGAAAAATTAGCAATGTATTTTAGTTCTACAATTTTTTTTTAATTTATAAAATATAGTTGATAGCTATTTCGGCTCACGCCATCGTCAGAACGTTATAAATAAAAAAATGGTAGACGTAAAATACATTGCTATTTTTTCACCGTGTTAAAATGAATCGTTTTTAGAGATAATTCATTTTTTTTTTTTTGTTTGTAGATCCTTTGTAGACTATTTTTTGTAAAAGAGTATTTTTCAAAAAAATGTATTTTTTTAGAACCAAAATACATTGCTATTTTTTTTACCGTGTTAGTATTTTTCAATATTTACTAACAGTTACGTGTATTGTGTATTTTAAAGAAAATATATATATATTCGGATTTTGTTATGTATATTTCATGATATGATAAAATGGTGTTGAAAAGAGCTATATCATAAATTATTATCATTACCATAAAAATAAAAATATTAAGTATTTATTTTTTATACGAAGAGATATGCTTTTTTGAATTAAAAATATTTAAGTAAAAATTTTGATTAAGATATTCCATATACAATTTTTATGAACAAGTTGACGTGTTGATTATTTGATGTAATATTCTCTTATGGCCTGAGAAACACTGTTAAAGTGCATTAAGCATTGTGAATAATAGAAATTGTTAAGAGAAATACGAATAAAATGTGACGAAAGTCCATGAAGTATAACAAAATGTATTGTGACAGAAGAGGTATGTGATTCAGAAATGGTACAACGCTTTTAAGATATAGGAAATGAATTTCAAAAGCACTCGATTGTGGTTTTAAAAAAACATAAAAATTAATTTACTCGACTAAATCGGTTGCAAGTAAGAAGGGTACATACTGATGATAAAAATAAATAAAAATTATGTAATGACAGTATACGATTTCACGATTAAATTAGTTTTAATTTACCGATGTCTATAACAACATTTTCACTGTAAAATTAGATTATTGTACTGTTAGTTGCAGATTTTTTACTTTGAGTTCTACATTAATTGCGTTCCACACCAGGGCTGTGAATCGTTAAACGAGACGACTCTGGCTAAAAAAAGTTTGATTTGTCTGTTTTTTTCTTACCTTTTCGATTTACGTGCATTCAGTTAAGGATCAACCAAACAATATGGCAAATAGCCAAATTTTTAATACCATAGATGTTATCAGTGGAAAATAATCGCACTAAGGATATTTGGGTTTGCGACAATGCTGTAACGGTCAATACTGAAATATTTATGATTTCTGAAGACCGCTGTATTGCCATTTTAACATTTAAATTAAATTCTCATGCATTTTTTTCCAATATTTTTAGTACACGGTAAAATTCATTTTTAATTTTTGAAATGAATTTAATTTGCCTACTATATTGAAACTCAAATGAGGACGATTTATTTCCTCTCGTTCATTGAGATATTTTTCAAAATCGTCTAATAGAAAACGTAGTCGAAGCCGCTCGTTTATTACGACTCCACAGTCCTACATCAAACAAAAAATTATGTGTCTAATGGAATCTCAAACACATAGAATATTATCTCACAAATTTTAGATATTTTATTATGATTTTAACAGTTATCTCACATCTAATATGTAATGCTAAAATTTATTGAGCATTTACTAGCAACAGGACATTTAGTGCTTTCATAGTTGGTTCTCTTGTATGAAATCATGTTATTTGCGTAAAACATATTAAACATCCAAGGCGTTTGTGTTTTGAGCCTTCAGAAATGTAACTCCTCCAACGACAGGGATATTCAATGATTGTTCTGAAAGATAATAGAAAATACAAAATAATATTTTCTATAGTATCCATTTCAGAGTATCAAAAAAGTTTTTCATTTGTGAAAGGTGATGAAAACTCGCTGCCATAAATATTTTCTCATTACAAAAAAAACCCCGCGGTAAATAAAATAGCAATGTATTTTAGTTCTACAAATTAAATGACAATTCAATCAATAATTTTTTTTTTTTTTTTTTAAATATAATCAATGAATAACAAATGTATTAATTCAATGTTCCAAAACTAATGATTATTCTTTTAATAGCAGTCATGAGTTCATTTAATTCAATTAAATAAGTATTAATATAATTTATGACATAGATTGAAAGTATTGTTTGTAAATTGAATAACTCAGAAGTAATCAAAAACCTGCTGTTTACTGACTATCAGTTTCAATGCATTAGTATGATAGAATACCTGAAGATGTCGAAATGCAAAATTCGGGTAGCGGGTGACAAAACATGTGTAACTGCACAGAATTTGAAATTGGAATTATATCGATAACGTAAATTATATCAATATGAGAGTTCAAAAACTATTTCATTGTATATGTGATATTTAATTATTTATTAAGAACATTAAACATATACATTATTTCTTCTTTCGCAAAAAATATATCTTGAGAACCACTGTGATATATAGAACAGTAAAATGGATGTTCCATAAATAAGACAACGAGTAAATAGAACATAAAATGATATCATACTATTTGCTCTACATAATAGATTTATGTATCCGTTATCCAAAAAGGTTTATTACTACTTTCAAACGTTTCAAGGGATTATATATTATGTCTTATTATTCCTTTGTACAAATCAAGAAATATTGACAATAATACTAGACATAAACATGTCTGCAAATAGGCCGGATCATAAAAGAGTATCATAAATTATTGCACATGACCGGAAATATTGCAGATAATATTTCCAAAACTACTGCCCGACATCGTCTTCAAAAATAAAAACATATTTTGAACTCGACGTCAATATATTTCTTGTTATTCTTAGAAATATATACAATAATTGACATATATACATTAAATATGACAAGAATAGAAATATTCTATTTCTATGTTTTTTTTCCATATGGCAAGTTTTTCTTCACTTAGATATGATTTACATTTAGTTGGATGCTTGTTTAATTTGTCTTTTGTATGACTTGCTTGATCGCATTGGCTGATCGTAATAGTATTGTGAAATACCTTTTAATTACTAATCTGGATATAGGAAAAGGTGAAAATTGTGTGTAACGTTACAAATAAGACAATGAATAAACTGTCTCATTCTCTTTATTGATTGAATTGGCATTTACTTTGTAGAACTCTATTATAACACGGTGAAAAAATAGCAATGTATTTTAGTTCTACATTTTTTTTATATGATATAGTTGATAGCTATTTCGGCTCACGCCATCGTCAGAACTAATTCTCATTCTCTGTTATCATTTTTAGAAAGAGATTTTGAATAAATTGGTGATAATCGGTAATGAAATATTAATTATCTTCCAATTAATTAGGAGACATGAGTTAAAATAACTAAATAAGATAAATATTATTGTCTCAAAAAATGGTTCCGGCCGGGATCGAACCGGCGACCTTCTGCGTGTAAAGCAGACGTGATAACCGCTACACTACGGAACCCGTTGAGAGTGAAGACAAATTTAATGCATATTTACCGTAAATAAAAATAAGTACTGTAATGCCGCGAATAACTTTTTAATGCACTCTAATATTGTAATAAACCAATCATGACCTCGTTAAAATTAAATGATATTCTGAAAAAATACTTATTTACTCGCAAAAATATATTTTATGATTAAAATAGCGTATTTATTTCAATAATATGTCATCGCTAAAAATTACAGTCATTAAAAATACGCTGTGATTAAATTTGCAAAAAAGTCCACTGAACGAGAAAATTTTAATATTATAGTATTGATGTTTTTAGTATATGGGTCACGACGAACGCATGAAAATGTTATAGCGTTTATCCTTGGTTACGAAAGCTGTAATGTGATTTCTGAAGTCGATAAAACTTACTCAATTAAAAAGCTCATTCATTATTCAAAGTTTGTTCGGAAAGTGTTTTTTTTAAGGTTGAGGGCTTCATATTTTCATTGATATTTAATCTAGATTAACGCTGTTGTGTTATGAGATTCTTACGCACAGGAATTCGTTATTGATCTTGGCGGATAAGCGTTCAGTACTCAAAGAAAACTCTAGGCGTAGTTTCTTGAACAAAAAGAAATTGACAGAAAGTTTGTTTTGAAGAGAAAACTATTTCGAATACGCATCATATAAAATGCAAATTTTGTGAATTTCTCGTAAGTAAAAAACACATTGTTTTATTAAAAAAAAAAAAACAATGTTAAAAGTAGTTTGCTGTTTGGATTGGTCAGGTGTCGCCCGGTGAACTTTAAATCATAAGCAGGCCTTTACTAAACTGTTGTAGCGGATAACTCTTTAGAAAATAGATGTTTTAACATTGACATCTATCAAGCAATTGCCTTAAAAGGGATTTTATTTATTATAAACGAAGGTAAGCTTTAATGCACCATTTTCCTATATGTATTGTTCATTTTATATAGTCCGAGCAAAGCTTATAATAATAGTATTAAATAATTCC
Organism: Himalopsyche japonica; assembly: GCA_028555115.1. Taxonomy (NCBI): domain Eukaryota; kingdom Metazoa; phylum Arthropoda; class Insecta; order Trichoptera; family Rhyacophilidae; genus Himalopsyche; species Himalopsyche japonica. Next base: position 287,260 of record JAHFWJ010000198.1, read on the forward strand.
GTACTCATCGTCCTCTGATAACCGTTTTCCTCTATTTATCAATCTCAAATATTACTGCGAAAATTTATTATCTCATTTGAATCGTTCATCTTCAAGCATTTTATCAAACTGATGTAATAAACAGGAACCATTTTGATTGAATATCTGTATTTGTTATATGGAAATTTCATCAAGCATCCTCAGTTAATATCGTAAATTTATTATAACTATGTTTAATAGATTCGGTAGTAACTAAGTTCATGTTTATTATAAATGTGACATGTGTTTCGTTTCTTTATAGAGTATTTTCAACAATCACATTAATGGTGTTTAATGTCACTGATTGATGGAAATGCATGACATTTTAAATAATAAAAACACATTCTTAATACAATTTTCATAATATATTTCATCATCACAACCGATTTTCCTTCTAAAATATACGGTGGAAATAGTACTAAAAATATTTTTTTGTTTAGAACATCTTCAAACTGAAAAATAGTGAAAAAAAATATTTTATTTTCTATTATTTAATATCCTGCATTGCTGTTTCGTTACAAATTTTATTAAAGCCTTGTTTGTGTAGAATAGTGTTTCTCAACCTTTTTTAGCATGTGGGCCCCTTTTGAGATTTTATTTTTGGTGTGGCCCCCTCCACTATTTGTTCGAAAAAAAAGTAAATATTAAAAATAAAAACTTTATTTCAAAACACCAATATATATTTTTTACTACGCACCCTTGAAGATTCTGCGGCCCTCATCGGGGGCCATATGGCCCCAGGTTGAGAAACGATGGTGTAAAAATTTGTAATCTTCTCATTAGCACGTGAGATTGTGTATATTATATTTCACCAAATCGTTAAATAACCTATGATGTAAAGCTATATGTCGTCTTCATATTACGCCAGCTCATAATATTATACTTTCGCTGTTGAGTTGTTTTTTGAATTATCACAATTAGCGTATATTTTTTCTTCTTAGACATCACCGCATAAGATGTGCGACCTGTAATCGGTGACATCTTACAATAACAGTATCCACATCAAAGACTGCTGAATGATTGTCAGTTACTTTAAAGAAAATCCCCGAATGAATAGAAAAATTCGCTACTTCGCTATACCAAAACAGAATATGAAATGTGGTCGGAAGACGCATGCAATGAATTGAGAAAAGACAATTTCATCAAAAGAAATAAAAACGGTTTATAATCGTTTTTCATCTGCTATAACAAATTTTAGCGAACGATGTTTCGTTTTTTTTAATATCAGTAAGCCCAGTCCTCTTTTTACGCGATTTATCTTTACGCGAATTCGATTATACGCGATTTTTTTGGACGGCATCGCTACATTTTTTTACGCGCTTCACTCGTTTTTACGCAATTTTTTCCCCGAATATGTTTTAAGGAAGACATTTTATATATTATTTAAATTTGTGAATTTTCAAAACTTAATTTTGTATAGCATTCCATTTTTTAAATACACATACAATTGACAAGTGTATCGGATATTATGCAATTTATGTTTTAGGATGTGTAAAGAAATATAATGCAATTGCGTGAAATCATTTTTTTACGCGATTTTTTTACGCGCCTTTTTCTGGAACCAATGTATCGCGTAAAAAAAGGACTGGGTGTATATTAAATAACGGGTTATCTGTAAATAAATGGTGTCTTATTGAAGAAATTAATTATTACAGATATTTTAAATGGATAAATTAAAACTGATGTCTTTGGTATTCCAGTTAGTGTATTACTAGATGTGACACGTGTTCTTCTAAATCTATCGTAATGTTTTTCATTACTAAGGTAAGCAGTCAAAACTGTGGTGAAACTTTTACCCCTTCACTAGATGTAAAATGGTGGCGGTTAGAATCAAACAATAAAAGTACTAAATATTTATTAATCATTCGTTCTTAGACGGGAAAATCTCAAGGGAAATAAATTCAGCAGTTGTTAGCCATCAGACTTATTTAAAATTTAATTTATGAAAAATTGATTTCTATTAATAGTTTCATTTGCAATTCAGATTTGCAACTCAAGAGATAATGAAAAAAAGACTTTTATGGACTCATAATTTTATATAATTATAATCTTTGTCGTCGTCACTCTATTCCAGTTTCTCAACCTTTTTACATCCGCGGACCATTTAAAAATCCAAAAATGTTTTGTGGACCATCAACATTGGAATAAAATAACAATTATTTATTTAATTGATTTTTTATTCAAAGCATTGAATTTTTCATATACTGATATAATAATATTTATGTATATTAAAAAAAGACAGTAACAAAAAAATACAATATGAAATTCAATTGTTTTGGGTCATTTAAAAATCTTCGCGGACCACCCACAAATCTCTACTGACCACCGGTTGAGAAACTATGCTCTATTCAACGATGAATCTGGTTTCTACCAGTAAAATTAATATATTTGACATATCAATATTTTATCACCAATTTGAGAAATATTGTACATGAGCTCTGATTTTTATATTTGAATATATTTTTTAAATCCACCATTTTGATGTATTATTATATTTCAATTTGAAAAATCTTTTTTGCTGGAATTAATAAAAACATCAGAAAATATACATCTAACTTATACGAAAAAAGTCAAGATTATTTAAAATGTTCCCGCTAAAACGAAAGGGCCAAAGTTTAAATATAATTGAAAAATGTATCATTAGTAGGCTTAAAACAGCTTAGCCATTAATCTGGTAAGGTTTACGGATTAAAATTTCCCCCGAATTAACAGAGAATCACGATCATTAATGGCAGCTAAACTTATAATTTAATTAATATAACAATAATGTTTAGGTTAAACTTGGATAAAAACAATCTTAGTTGGGCAAATAACGTGAATACAAGTTTGAGAAACTTTTCATTTACGCACAACAAAATAATATTATCAATTATTATTTTCCGGGAAATTTTGTTTATTTCAAGTTGAGGGTAGATATTGTTATTTTCAACTTTTGTAAAATGCTGAAGAAAACACGGCTTATTAAAAAAATCTACATGAAGAGTTCCTTTTTTTTTGTGAATAAAAAAATACGAAAACGAGGAAAAGAAGTTTGAAGTAATTTTAAATTCCTTGAAATGTTACGTCTTTTTGATCAATTATTCGAGTTGCTTTTTAATATAATACAATATTTAAAGTAAGATATAGAATATTTCTTAACTGTCAAGGGGAGTAGAGGAAATTTAATTCTCAAAAAAGAATTGCGGATAAAATAAAAATATTTTGTAAGTTGACCTAAAATCTGTGGTGACTGACCAGTGTTACTAGCAAAATTGGATGTACACCCAGTCCTTTTTTTTTTACGCGAATTCGATTATACGCGATTTTTTTGGACGGCACCGTTACATTTTTTTACGCGCTTCACTCGTTTTTACGTAATTTTTTACCCGAATTTGTTTTAAAGAAGACATTTATATATGATGCTAGACATGTACGTTTCATTATTTTTTTAAATTAAAAAGATATGTGTATTTTTACAACTTAATTTTGTAAAGCATTTCATTTTTTTAAATACACATACAATTGCCAAATATTAACAAGTGTATCGGATATTATGCGAATTTATGTTTTAGGGTGTCTAAAGAAATAAAATGCAATTGCGTGAAATCATTTTTTTACGCGCTTTTTTCTGGAACCAATGTATCGCGTAAAAAAAAGGACTGGGTGTATTAGGAGAATATTTTTATCATGATTATTTTTTTTATCTCTGACGGAACACACACCACCAGTGAATGCGTTGAGAGACGAAGTGTTCGTGAGAGAGCAATTATAATATATCTGCACATTATCTGCTAGAGAGAGTGCGTAAGTGTTGCACACACACAATCACGATAAATCTATTTGTCGGCGCATGAAGTGTATTGAGAGACATTATTGACACGTCACCTTACCACAGTGTTAAACTCATTTAGTAAAAAAATGAGAGATTAACCAATTCATGCAATGGTACGCACTTGAAGCATCTAAATCTAGGGTACCTAAAATAGTTTATAATCGACAAACATTCCCTCTTTTATTTATATAATAAATTAAAAATATGGTATATTTTTCATTAAAAGGACGTCGACAATCACAATGAAATATGTGTGCTTAGAAAACAATAGAGATAAAAAAAATGTATTAACATTTAAAAAAAATGATTTTTAATGAATTTTGTGAAGTCTTTCTTCTACTGGTGATCAGTAAATTATATATGTAGCCGTTTCGTAACGTAACATTCTTGTGTGTGCATTTCGATTACATGTTACAGATTATTTAATAAACATATTATGTAAGCTTATAAATGAAATTCGGTGATTTTCAGGTGGTAAAAATTACCCACAACACTTTAAATCTTATACATGAAAAAATAGCTACAAAAACGAGTATTTTAATATTTCATGTCCGTCTCCGAAAAAGGTAGCTTAAGAATCCGAACGTATTTATTTTTCGTTGCTGCACTAAGAAAACATTGCTTACGGATATACTTTAAAAATACCTATTTGAATTGTAAAGCAGATGTGCTTTAAAGCTTAATACAAAAAGCACTGAAGTGTCGAATAATTAATTCATAAGACGCACTAACTTGATACAGTACACAACCTGAGCTTTTAGATGTCGCACGAAGCTCCCAGACCAGACAAAATACATAAATTTAATTCCCTGTCGACCCATCCATTAGCGGCAACCCGCGTTTCTTGGAATCACAGATTATTAAAGATTTTATCTACGTCTTCACACAATGTCATCAGAAAGTTTCTGATATCATACTGTATAAATAAACTGTGACGGGAAATGCCCTAACATACAATTAAAATTTTATACAAAACATATGCATTACGATTTTTTTTATTTTATTAGGCTATTGTATTCAATTCCGCTTGTTTACTGTACACTGACAAATAAAAATCGAAGAATTTTTTTTTCTTATTCGTTAAAATATTGAGAAGCGTATGAGATGGCGTTAGTTTTTGAATATTAAGTGAGAACACTCTTAATAACCTTTTACGGTTCATATCTTCCCACTAACCTTACAGAATTGATATCAATCGGTAAAAACAAAACGAAAAACACCTTACGCATATTGACTGTGGGTGTAATTGAGAATTCAATTTATTATGTAATGAAAATTTCGTGGTTAAGTGGCTTAACGTCGTGTGATTCGGTTATAGTACTCATGGACTCGAATCCCAGTATGGAACACTTATTTAGTTTTTTAAGTTTTAATGACTTAAATGAAATACAGGCAATGAAAAATCATCTCATTTCAAGAAATGCATAAAATCAATTTGACACATTATAGAATTTATTCGCACTATATAAAACTAGGGTGTTGGAACAGAAGAGAAGATGTATTGTATACCTTTTCTACACAGTTTAAAAATAGTTCTGATGAAGGTGTAAGTCGAAATAGCTATCAACTTTATATCTTATAAATTTTGTAAACTTAAGATACATTGCAATTTTTTCATCGTATTAAAATGTATCATTTACAAAATAATTTGAAATAGAGAATTTCAATATACAATATAAAAAATGTGTATCATTGAGTTGTAATTCTGTGTAACAATCACATGACCAAGATTGAAAATTTATTCAACAAATTACCTTTCATGAAAATGTTCGTGAATTTTTGATCGTAAAAAAGGTTTTTAATATTTGACTGAAGTCGTCAAGAACGAATATTATATAAATGGAACTTGATGATTCCTCGTACCAATATTAATTTTTTTTTGAAATATTTATTCTCATACCTATTTAATATCGACACAAGAAAAAAAGCTGTTGCGATATCTATGGTACATAAAAAAATATTTGTAAATCCTTTATGACGATAATGCGATAAAAATGCAATATAATAATCAAATGAAAAATAATATCAATTATTCCTCACCACAGTAGGTGTATTTAATAGTTTATTTAATAGTGTTATCATAAATATCAATATTATGTACATTAAATGTTATTTTATGTCGCTGTGGTATTTTAGTAAAAAGTCAAGTGTAAAGTTCTCAAGTTTCGTTGGGTCAAAAGCTTATGTTCGTGAAAACTCAGTACAGTGGGTAATCGGTTAACGAATATAATCTGTCTATGTTCGCTATTCGAATTGTTCATTGACCGAGTTTTACAGATATAATAAGTGAATAAGAAATATCGTTTTAGTTCGTTATCCGAATATATATATATATGCTCGTTGTCCGAAAACAAAAATCTTTTGTAATCGAACCCGGATCGCAAGTGACAAAACATTAAATTGTGCAAAGTTTCAAAATTAAAATTCAACCTAATTTATGATATCGACTGAAGGCGCTTGATGGAATTTCAATATCAAATTTGAATTGTTACAACCCGACCCGGGTTTCGTCTTTCGGCGTCTTCGTGTATATCATTTCTGTTGCATCTGTATGAAGATGCCGAAAGGTGAAACCTGGGTCGTTAACGACAAAACATGTGGAATCGTGCAAAGTTTCAACAATAAAAAATTAAATGAATTAATACTTTGAAATGACGTCACCAGGTGCACGCATGTGTTCAATGATCAATTCTTATTTTTCTAGAATTTTATGGTCGTTAAATTTAAAACGTTTCTAGAAATAGAAAACGTTATAAAGCATTGACGCCTATTGAGAGACATAATATTAAAAACGTGATGTTTTTTTCATGATTTTATGACTACATATTTTTGCTTTTTAAAATGCTTTTAAGGTTTTACTACTCTCGGAACGTTGTAATCATTTTTTTGTGTAATAAACTCACTTAATACTTACACATAGACGTAAAAAACATATCTATAAAAACACTGTTACCGACCACGCATTTTGGAAAATAATTTCATTAGAATTTTTCCAGTAATTGACATTAAGCATAAAATCATGCATCTAATATTAAAATTGAAGGAATTAAAATACTGGGTAATATTCTTAAATTTAGAATTAGATTGTACACTATGAATAATTATTGAAGAGATAATATTAACACTTTGCGGTCCGCACATTTTCGCTAAATAACTACACCGGAATAGTTTTTTCCTATTTTGATTTTATACCTCGTGTATATTCTTCACTCATCTTTGAATTTTTAAAGTAAGAATTTAAATTCATATTAATCTTTGGTAGTATAGCGGCGCGTATCCGAAAATGCCACATTGTGCGTTCCGGGATCGTATCATTTGTCTCAAAAATGACACCAATGTGGCGAAATAGCCATCAACTATATATTTTATAAATTTTGTAGAACTAAAATACATTTGCTGTTTTTTTACCGTGTTAAGTAAATGCCAATACAATCATTTTTTTTATTATTTCGTTAGCAGAAAATTGGTATCTAAATTGTTGTCCAAGCAATAAAATTGACAAAAAAAATATATGTTTTAATATCTAATATTGAAATTTTACTTACAAGTCAATGGCCGCAAGAAAATATAATTAGTTTTTGCTATAGTTTAACTAACTTAATAAGAGGTTTAAGTAAATAAATACATAATATTTCGATACGGTGTGTCTGAAGATACTAATCAATGAAGTGAATTATGCATCATTTATAATAATAATAAATTTAATATGAGAATAAGGTAAATATAATTATACTATTGTTGTATATATATGGTCGAAAAGATACGTTAATTACATATTATATTTTAAAACTGGCAAATCTTTATTTACCTCTTAATCTGAAAATATACAAAATTCAATAAAAAAAGACGTTTGTCAAATTTAATGAATTAATTGTTTAAATTAAACGTGTTTAATTAACATCAATAAAGAGAACATAAGCCGACGTCGGTCCACCTCAAGCTCTGAACAATTTATTGGATCTGACCTCTCCACGATCCGGGGCTGCGAGGTAAGCCTATTCCATAACCATTCAGCCACGAGAAATCTCGCTTCGGAACTGGTTTACGGCCAGTATCTCGATGGACAAACACGTACAACGCTGTACACCTGTTTTAGTTTCGAGTTATCGGGATCGCCTTTATAACGTGTTAAGTTTAATGGGTACAAGCTACAAACCGAATTCTTTAGTCGAAATGGAGTAAAACGAATTTAGACTTGCGAAAGATTAGGACTTATCGGCGATATGCGAGTTAAGAACTATGTAAAATCTATTACACTTTTGAGGAACAAAAACACACAACAATGCAAATCTGAAAAATGGTAAAATCAACGTAATTATTTCATGAAATAAAAATGAATCGACATAAAAGATTCGCTAGAAATCAATCGTTCACGCGACGAGTTATCTGTGCGATGAGACTTCCACGGTCAATTATGTGCGATAAATTTTCTTGACATGAAATGAATGAGTTCGAGTATTTACGTAGATTTTGTAATGTAGCAGCATTTTTTTCAATTAAAATCTGGTGTGTGTTGATTGAATTGGCATTTACTTAGTAGAACTCTATTGTAACACGTTGAAAAAATAGCAATGTATTTAAGTAATATTTGGAGGTTGATATCTATTTCAAATGAGCTTTCAAATATATACCTTAAAATTTTGTAGAACTAAAATTGGTTGCTATTTTTTCGCCGTGTTGAAATCTTGACCATCACTTTTAGACGATCAGGAATTGTTTGCTAAGCAATGTTTAATCAATCTTACTTGCACAATGCTTGAATATGTTGGTCTTCAAACTTTTACGGTCGGGTTGCAATTACTTGTCTCTGACTCTGATGTCATCACTTTTAAGCGTTAGAATTAGCGTACCGAGTATCTTGGGAAAGAGCCTTAGCTCTCTGACAGATTCGATATCAATAACACTGTTATCCAATGCAAAATAATGATTTAGAAAGTGTTAGAAACGCTCTTTTTTGGAAAAATAATTTCAAGCGTTAAAATATGTACGATGCCAACATCTTTCGATAGTTTGGCATAATGTATAAGCATCTGAAGGCAACGTTTGAACTAAAGGTTGTTTTTAAGCTTTGTATTAATAATTTAGAAAAATCTCATAAATATCAATCATTTTATTACTATTTTGCCTGATAACAATGAATTGAATTTACGAAGATAAAAATATCCATAAAAAATATTTATAGTCATCGTCATCGTCAAAACGTTCATAATTTTACACTATGATTATTAACGGAAAAAGTTTGTGTAAACAAATGGTTTTTAGATATATGTAATAAAATTTACCAAAGTTACTGCTCTCTTTATAAAGTGATAAAATTCTGAAAGTACGAGCATTGCTCTTCACGTTGACGATATTTAATACCATAATAAATAACTGATTTTGTTTCATTAACGTCGTATTGACTTAGTCTAATATATGAAATACCTTTATGATGCTCTATGTTGTAAATGAAACATCACCATAAACAAAACATTAATTTCAAATAATGGATGTTTTATATTATGGAAAGCACTTATCAATATCAATGACCGAACACGAGCATGGCGTTATTAACTTAAGTAATCTCTCGTAACATTATTATTGTATAAATGTATAATATGTTGGCTGGTCAAAGCCAGTGCTTGAAAAGGAAATCTATACGAACCGGACTACAGAAATTAATTTAATGTACGATAAAATAAGCTGCTGAAACAAATGTATATATAGTAAAATTGAATAATCTCTTCCCATACTGACAAAAACACTCTTTTGATTTCACCGACAGAAGCTTGATATTGAATATTTGAATAACAGATTCAAAAATTATTAAACGTCAATCCATCAGTAACTATGGTAACCGGAAACTGCAATCGCTGAATCTGTATCAAAATTAAGTTTTTTTAAGACTGAAAAATGGAGTGATTTTTAAAATTACGACGAGGAAAAAGGACAAACGACATGATTGGTTTTTTATGAATAAATTATTAAATTAATACTAGATTGGGTAAATACATTATATTTCAGAAATGTACCTATTAAAAAAATATATACATACGATATAAAAAATGAACTATAAGCATAATCATTGTATTGAATTTAACAGCGCATTCCAAATGTTAAAGCTCTATAGAGAAATTGTGTGTAAAATATTATATAATATTTTGATAAAAATATCTCAAAAAAAAAAACTTTATAATATTATTCAATAACATAGTGATTGTGCATCCTGAATACATTCTGGCACGGATTTTCCAAGCTTTAATAATTTGAACTGATGATAAGTAAAATTTTAACCATATCCGCTTTTAATGTGGAGCTTTTGGCCTTCCACTGAAATAAGCTCAATGATAGGATTAGGTGTCAGCTAATTGCTCTTTTTTACAATAGTATTTCTGTTATAATAAAAATATATTTTTAGTTCGATTTTCACACTTTTTTTTATGGTGATGAATGATCAGTTTCACTAATCACGAGCATTATCGAATAATATTACACAAGTTACAAACAAGGCTATTTATTCTAAAAATTGAGTAAATAATAATTAAACAATATAATACGATAGCATTGATGAGAGGATATCTTTCCTTTCACAACCATCCATGATTTCGAACAGTTGAAATCCATAAACCGGTTGAATAATCAATGAATAAAACTATGACAACTAGAATTAAAAACTAATTGTTACCATTAAACAGAATTTGACGAGTCTATGTGGTAATCAAGAACAAAGAGTCTTCAATAGTAACATATTATCCGGATGATAAATACTTTCATACATTTCAACCTCTGGGTATTTATACACTATGATTATCCCCATCTATATTAGAAAGGCTGTTTAGTCAGTAATAAATTTTGTTTATTCAAAGAAAACCTTAATTCCGACAACATAACAAAAATATTGAGAACTGTTTTCACTTATTTAAATAACAGTGTCAATAATTAGTGTCAATTTGTTTTTAGGGATATTTAAATAAATGAATTTGATACTGCAAATTGAAAAACTGGTGAAAACTGTTAACAAGTGATTTTTAAACGCGTTTGGAATTGAATTAAATACATAAAGTATTATTTTGTATTTTATTATCCATCGATTCAAATAAAAATTAATCGTAACTATCATAATATATTTCACAGCGGTTGATTCAGTCTACAAGTTCAAATCTTAGATATTCAATTTATCATTGCTTTAATAAGCTTCAGTATTAATATACACTAAATGGCAGACAAATGTAACATTGATTAAACACACACCCACTGTCTTGTATAGATAAATCAAGACAAAGTATTATTATTCAATGTTCAAAGGAAGTTTCTTTGATTATTTGACATACGAATTATCGTTTATTATTACGAAAACACTTACTTAATACTATATCATAATTTATGTAAATACTCTTATAAAAATGCCCAAAATTATTAGCTGTCAGCTGTGCGTGATAATTAATAGCACGATCTTGTGTCGAAGATAACGAAAAACCATATCTCAGGCTAGAAAAAAAAGAGGAAACGTGATGAAATTGTGCGAGAGTAAATCGCTCAGTCGATAGCCCGCGGAGAGTGGATAAATAAAACGTGTTTCAATAAATAATAATTGTAGGCTTAATCTGAGAGTTCTGATTAGTATCAAAGCCAATGAAAAAAGCTGTGAAATAAGAGCTTTTGATTAATGGCAACACTGTTATTCTCCGAATGGGTCTTATTAATGGATACAAGCCAAAATGTTCAATAAACGAATAACGTCGGAGACGAGGAATGAATCGATGATTTATTTTTCGTGTTTTCCTTAATATAACATACACATTTTTATTTTCCTATAGTTTGTAATCACAGTGCGATATTTTTAAATGTTAAATTGATAATGCATCAATACCTAGACAAAAATATATCACATGAATAATAAGCTCATATCATCGTGGACATGAATTGTTTGTTGGGATGCCAATGGTAAGAGCATTAACAATGTTCAACAAACAGTATTGCTTCGGATGTCGACGAAAGTGAGTTCAGGCGAATACCATTTTTTTAATGTGTAAGTAGATTTTCCATGAGCTTGCTTGGTTGACTTTCTTGCTATCCTTATTATTTGTTTTTTTGTTTATTTCTTAAATTTCCTACACTAAACGTTAAAATATTTTGACGTTGCAAAAGCAATATAGTTGTAATGTCTATATATAAATAAATAAATATTTTAATTTCAGGTAAACGATTATTGTAAAAAAAAAATGTTAATCATGAACAACACATTTTTAGTACTATTTCCACAATACTTATTATTATCAAGACCGGTTTCGTTCATCACGAGTATTATCATAAGATAAGAAACCCGCGATGAACGAAACCAGTTATGATCATACAATATATCGTGGAAATAATACTCAAAAATTGTTTTTATTATTAAAAAAATAAAAGTGTTAAGTGGTATCGAGTAATTTTATTTTCGAATCCAGTCTTCTCTCTTCTTATAGGAAAAATTAATCATCAATCACAACCCAGTTTCTATTTTTATTTAAATATTTTAATATAATCATAGTTCAACTCATAAATAAATAACCAAACAAGATTCATTAAATCTGAAAATGTTTATCAACGAAGCAAAACGCATGTCAAATTAAGTAACATATCGAGTTGAAAAGCAATTTATGATATCATTTTGCATTGTATTAAAAAAATGAATAACTACAAATGGACCATCTGATCGAATATATAGACGATAGTAAATAACAGCTTGGAAATACTAGTTATATTTGTGTAAATCATGCAACATTGGCATACAAATAATTTTTGATGATTTTCTTTGAATTTTCATCAAGAATATCGCAACTTTTATATCCGTTGACGAAGAAGAAAACTCAAAGTATCTATAAAGTTTATACGATTTTCTGAGAGCTTAGTATAGGCTTTTCTATTTTACTAGATCAAACAGGAAACGTTGGAAAACAATGTAAAAAGAAAATACAGTAAGGCCCTGAACGATTGAAAATTCATTATTTCTAGGGATATTTCTTGGCACAAAAGTAACTTACTTTTATGGGTGGGTCACATAAATTACATTGTCTAACTTATTTACGCATATCTCTTCACCAGTATCGTTTATATTACATCACAAAACAAATAAGAAATTCATTCTGACAAGAATTTAAATTGATTTTCAATCGAATTTTAAGGCATCATCCTTGTTTGGATATTGTTATCAAACGTTAAATTAGTTCGATACTGCATATACTCACTGAACAAGAGAACCTTGTGATTTGGACACGTTGAAAAAGTAGCAATGTATTTAAATTCTACAAAAATTATGAGGTATATAGTTGATAACTATTTCGGCACACGCCCTCATCAGAATTGTGTTTAAACATTTATTTACTTTTCTTTGTTTTAGTGGGGTAGAATAAGTTCATTATACATATATTCTTCTGTTCTAATATTCCATTTTTATATTGTTCTATGATTATGTATTTTTAAGTGAGAGTTGAGTCTGGCTAAATGTAAGTTAGTTAAAGCTTTCAATTATATGGCTTATAATTTTTGTAGAATTAAAATATATTGGTATTTTTTTTACTGTGTTATAGTGGAGTTCTAAATAGTAAATGCCTTTTTAATCAATATACTTCTGATTTGAAGTCACTTGAAATTAAAAAATGTGCTGCCGTATATTTTATTTATTTAGTTGTGTCTCTTGGAAGATGTTGTAATAAAAGACAAGAGGTTAAATAGATAAAATACGTCCATGCTTTTGTGTTATAGAAGACGACCATAAAACATTAGCCCCACAAATAAAACAGGTGATAATTTATCACTTGTTTTGTTTCTGTGTTTTTTTAATGAAGGTATATATATATATATATATATAAACAAACTCAAAATTTGCAATCTAAAGTTCTAAGAGGCCTGCTGTTTCGACTTATATAAATTATTTTTATTGTAATGTAACAATATAACGAGTTTTATTCGTAACAATAACAAAATAATATATATATATATATATGTTCAAATTGATTCAGTATAAAATCGAATTGTCAAAACTACGAATTCAATCAAACAAAATAGTACTGGCATCTGATGGCGTGAAACAGTATTATTAATTCAGATAATAGATGTCCAAAATATGTCAATATTTGTATCATGTGTAAATAAGATATATAAAACGATAGAGAAGTATCTGTAATAAGCTTTTATGAGAGCTTTTGAAAGCTCTAGAAAATAATATAAATTTGATAACACATCTCTAATAGCGGCCTAGGGGCTAAATACTCAAAGTCATAATATAATGGACGGCTAATGGATGACGGCAATAGAATTTATTTAGGCATGCCCCTTTATTCAGGTTGTACCTTAGGTAAGAGATTGTACACCTTTCCAGTTATTTTCGATGTAATATTAATATAAGGTGATTCACATGGCGTTCTAACAACAGATGAAAATGAATATTTGAGAAATGGCAAGGTATCAAACAAAAGTAAAATTAAAAAATTTCCCGGTTGTATTTTTGATTCAGGTTTTTATCCCGAGAGCCTGTGATGGTATTAAATTGAATTTAGTGTGGTTACTATCAAATTGATTTAAGAAACATAGAAATTTATAGTGTTTTATTCTATTCGCAAGCACAAAAGCAAATCTTTGTTTCAGGACATTTAGTGAGTGGTGATCTAACAATATATTAATAATAATAATAATATATTAACCGTTCTGGGTTAGAATCTAGACCACTTCAAGTATTCGCCGATAGGTTTTTTGGTACCTTGTATAATTGTAACTTACCTTTTAATATATAATCATTATTTTCCAAAGCACACAGTTAAAAACTTTCATCAACATTCTTCCATTAAGGAATATAGGGTTTTATGAACTGAATCGGCTCTTAATATTATGCGACATAGCTAAACGCATATTTTAAAGAAAAGGTATTCATTCAAAAATTCATAGCTGTTTTTATTCTACTGAAAATACCTTACAAAAGTGTTTCGTTTTCCCAGGCATATTTTTATCGCTTAGCTATGAACTTTTTAATTCCTTATATACTTGTTGTTAAATGAATTAAAAAATATTTAAATTTGTTTAAAAAACATGTAACACTGGTCTTGAAATTGAAGTCACGGATAACATAAATTCACACAAAATAGAAATATGTATTCTACATATTATATTCAAATTCAAGGGTACGTATAAACAATAAATCCCGCTTGCTCGTCGGACAAGTTTTGCATATAATTATATCAAAGGGATTTTGGTTGTACAACAGAACCAAACCGTCACATGTAACATTACTTGGCCAGCCCTGCCTCCGGGGCAACGGGAGGTTAGATAAGTTTTATAAAGCTAAGCCGCATGACAACGATGAGGATTATTTGAATCAGGGCTATCAGAATTGCTTTACAATCATAATTAATTATTTAATTTGTTGACCCTACTTTCAATGATAAGGTGACGGGTAACACCGGAAATAATTTAGATTCCTCTATGTTAACTCCCACGGGGGTCTACGGATTAAAATATCTAGGAAAATATTACGTAGGAAAAGCGTAAATTATATTTACGTACATGTTTTTCCTGCGTTAATTAAAATGTTGAAATTTTGTATAGCACGATTAAATTTCCTTTTTATTTTATTTGTAGCGTAGAAGCAAAGCACCGGAATTTAGTTGATTGGTAACGAATTATAATTCAAGTAACATGTTAACCGTAAAAAACTTACGCAAGCAAAGAAAAGGGAATGCGCCGTAAAAGCTCATTGATTTGGAGAATAAAAAAATAGTAAATGGATTAATAAATGGCTATCTTCACGAATATATACTTTAAAAGCAAAGCAAGCTGTATTGTTAATTTAATTTAGTTGATCTCGAACGACGCTTCTGTTTGGCGATGATAGCTGAATGGATCTTCCAATCCGATATTCTAATTAACTTCAACGAATCGGTCGTTCGCAAGCGATACGCATCAACAGAATATCGATAAAGACTTATTTGATTTTAGATTTTATTTTTGATACTACTGTATGTACTTCTTTAATATTGATAGTGTTAGCTGAATGTTTCGAACGTAGAAAATAATTTGAATTGTTACAATTTTGTACGATTCCACATGTTTTGTCACTAACGACCCGGGTTTTGCTTTTCGGCATCTTCAGGCATTCTATCAGACGGGTGCAACAGAACTGACGTAAAATAAACAGTAAGCATCGTATATATATATTAAAGTTATCAATTACAGGAAAACACTTACCCCTAGGCAAGCAGTAAATTACAGCTAAAACAAAGGCGAAACCCGGGTCGTTCGTGACAAAACATGTGGAATCGTACAAAATAGTAACAATTCAAATTTGATATTGAAATTCCATCAAGCACCTTCAGTCAATATCATAAATTATAGAAAATAATTATTATATAAAAACCCCTTGCAAGTAATGATTGCGATGTTCAGCAGAAGAAAATGATCAGTTTTACAAGTACGTTTACATTAAAATTATGAATGAATTCCTGTCAAAGAGTAGAATAGCTATTTTTTGTTATTTTAGGTACTTATTATTTCTTCGCTTCGAAACAATTTTTCGGCATAGCAATTAACAAAAATAATTTAAACAGCTGAAAAGATATTGTAAGACAGTGCTATGATTCTTCAATTAAAAACGTTTTTTGATGGCCTTTTATAAAATTCAAATTTATTTCAATTAACTGACTATAAAATCACGATACGAAAATCTTCTGATAACAGTCAAAACTACAAAGCTAGAAAAACGGATAAGCTCGCTATAAAAAGGTTAAAATACGCAATGATAAAATGGAAATGAAGCTTTTAAAAATTCTTATCGGACTTGTTTTTTAATAACTGCTAAATGCTTTATACAGAGAATAAATAAGGAATTAATTTTAAACGCGATTGAAATCTCGAAATGGATTTTAAAGCGGCCTAAGACCTCTCAAATGAAAATAAATGGCTCTTAAATAATTGTTTCGAGGATTAAAAACATTCTGCCAATCAGGCGCAAAATCAAAATTTCACTTTATGAAGGCAATGCGAGTTTTTTTTTTACTGTGCGATTTAAATAATTACTATGCCTTTTAAAACGATAAATGTAATTCAATAATAATTGCTGTCATTAAAAATAGTCTTATAACAAGATTTTTTAAAGTAAAATTAATGAATATTCATTTCGAAAGGGTAAATTCACTAAATGTTTCATTAATTTCTACGAAAACTTTACTACTTTTAAAAAGATTTTATAGAAATAACATTGATATTGTTTTGAGATTCGACTGAAGTGCTTGATGGAATTTCAATAGCAAATTTGAATTGTTGAAATATGGTATTTTTCGGTGTCGCTTTTCGGTATCTTCAGACATTCTATCACACGCATGTAACATAATTATTAACTTTCATAATTACCCCTAAATTCTTGTCTTTAACGCCCATCAAAACCCGGGTCTTGTGGAGTCCTACCAAGTTTCAACAATTCAAATATTCTAAATTTACTATGTTATCTACAGTTCTAACGAGCACCCTAATTTTGCATGATATTCATTCCCCCAATTACACTACTCTAAATTACACGGCCCCGACTTTAGTGTAAATAGGGGATTTACTGTAATTGTGTACTGATAATTTTATTTGTGTCATAATTATTGATTAAAGATTTTTTTAAATGGATTTTTAGAAACTTTACTTAAAGACGAATGTAAGTGCTTCTTAGAAAACTTATAAGTTTTTTTGTATGTTAACACATAACAATCGACTATCTATAGAACATGGCATACTGGATGATTGAAGTATAAAGATAATCATAATAAAACAGTTTATACAATCGTAATATCTAAAAATCTAAGAATAATTAGATAGATATAAACTCTACAATGTCCTTTATTCCTGATAGCAGAATGCAAGTAGAGGCACGACTATTTAGGGACGTGGCTATGCTGTCTAAATAATCAATACAAATAAAATCAAAGTCAAACTGATCTTCGGTACCGATAAATCTGAATGCTTCGTTATTTTAATTGTACCATTGTGACCTGGGGAGGTTGCGGACGAGTGGCGCTGAGTTTTATTGCCACCCGAATCAAAATTATTACTAAATATTTTTGTAGAGTGTGCTTTATTAAGTATATAAAAAATATTAGATTGTTGAAAGTTCCTGATTTAATAAAATTAATATTTGATTTAATAATAACATACAATAGAAAGTAACGAAATATAAATCGTAGCTGTTAGACGTGAATAAAAAAACCGTATGCATGTTTTCTAAGAGTATAAACTGTCAATTTTTAAGTGTTACTCTGGTTAGTTTCTACCTAGTTAAAAAGATATATTTGAATACATACATCATACTATTTAATACTTTAATATAAAAGAGAGAAGATAAAACTAAACAACACGTTTTTGTGCATTAAATTAAAACTTCGGTGGATAATTTATTTTTAATAACCTTAACAATCACCTAATGACAAATAATTATTGTCAGTTCTTTTTTTTGAGTTATTTTTTAAAAACATTCTATTATATGAAATATATTTCTGAGTAAAATAATAAATAAATATATGTATCATAATGCTGATATTCGACTAAAAAAATAAAAATATTTTACGTGTCACAATTGAGTCCACTCTCCTCGTAAGTTAATACAATCGATGTCGAATTCTTTCTGGTCAATGACTTGTGAATGATACAAATCCATACAAATAATTCCCCGCGAACAAATTTTAGATCGGAGAAAATCGATTTAAAAAAGCTAATACTAAAAAAATTGCCATCAATAACGAAAAAAAAGCTTGCGAGTTGGTACCTAGTTTGTGATAAAAAAATTAATCGAATGAATGAAACAAATTTTTACGTGATGATTTTTCGATGACAAACACAAACAAATGCGTCAAGCGTAAACATATAATTTTACTTCATGCATCCGTAGAAGGAATGCTTTAGTACTTCCCCCAATCGATTGTTTAAATTTATGCTTGAAATGACTTTTGTCGTTAGATAAGGATATGTAAAGTGAAATGAATCGATCAATTAAATTATAATGAAAAATATATATTTTACTTTATAAACAGTCAATCATTAAAGATGGATTTAAAATATGCTATTATTTTGTGGATTTAATGTTACTAAAGCGTTCCTTTTATTTGAGTGAAAATTAAAAAAAAAATAATAAACTTACCAGAAAGGCCGGCTTTATTGATGCTATTGGAACTGGAAAATCCTGGAATCTTCTTCCACGCTTTCTTACTCCAGAAACCTCCTGATTTTTGCGTCGTATTTGAATCATTTACACTAGTGACACTTTTGCTTGGCAGAATCGAGTCAGATTTTCTTGGACAATGATTATTGCAATCCGGTTTTGTCTCTTTCTGTTCTCTTGAATCCAAAATTCTCACTCCTCGTCCTGATCCGTATATCACAGCTGGTGGCGAAGCCCTGGGTAAACTGAGAGATCCCCTTGGCTTGTATCTAAGACTTCCGACGTAGCTTGCCCCACTACTGCTACCGCTGAATCCACTGTCCAAATCTGGTGGATGGCAACTGGCGGGTGACAATAGCTCATCTGTCGGCCCCACTCTTAATAATTCCTCTAAGTTATCACCACCTTCAGCTTTTTCTGAATCTGGTGATTCAGACTCGGGCATCAGCATTGCTTCGACAGATAAATTGAGTTCCCCTAATATCCTTTTGTGCCTATTTTCTACCCTTCTCACTTCTTCTTCTACAATACTTTGATTCAGAGATATCAAAGATTGTTGGTGGGCTGTTCTGTGTTTGGGACACGAATTTCTTGACCCATCAGTTATTTCTTCGTAAATATTTTCTTCCGTTCCATACCTAGTTAGGTATGTGTGACGGACGGTTCTTTCTTTAGGAAGTAGGCTCTTGGGAATATTGGGTGGTGTTTTTTGACAGCAATTGCTACGGGACGAACCAGGAGCAGAAGCACTAAGTCTTCGAGCAGCTGCTCCTGGTTCATAATATGCGTATGAATAGTCCCCTGGTTCAAACCTTTCCATGGTAGCAGCAATATTATCTCTATTCCATTGAACAGGCGTTTCCCTCTGAGAAGTAGACATCGCAGCAAACCTGGCTGGCAATATCTCATCTAGGTCTTTGGCGCATCTTTCATCCAATGACATAATATTATCGCCTTCTTCTTGATACTTTTGGGAGTTTTTTCCGAGGTACTTCTTAGATCCATAACTCTTATGGTTACAATCCTTGGGTGAACCTCCATCTTTCGGCGGGAAGTTATGAACCTCTGCTGTTGTGAGGATATGTTCGTCAGTGAGATATGGTTGGCAAAGCCTGACGTCTCGCACGGGTTCCGATGCAGAATGATGGTGCCTGTGATGACCAAAGGTCTTAGACTTCTGCAAGTCATCAGAGTAGCATTTTGGGTGACTAACGATAGCATTTCGAGATGCTGTCGCAAAATGGTTTCTCTCAAAGATTCTTCTGTCGCAATGGATATCTCCTAAGTAGTTTCTATGGTTATATGCTTCGCAGTCTTCTTCGAGCTCTCGGCATGCATTCTGCCGATGATTGTAGTCCTGAAGGCACTCCTGGAGGTCGTACTCCAGGTGGTTGATCCTGTCCTCTTCAGACAGATTGTTGTTGTGATGCCTAAGTGGAGGTGGGTGGTGAGGAGGCGGAG
This sequence comes from Himalopsyche japonica, assembly GCA_028555115.1. Lineage (NCBI taxonomy): Eukaryota > Metazoa > Arthropoda > Insecta > Trichoptera > Rhyacophilidae > Himalopsyche > Himalopsyche japonica. Next base: position 307,695 of record JAHFWJ010000198.1, read on the forward strand.
GAAAGTGAAGGAGTGGGCGGCAAGGCGTTGACGCACCAGGCGCTGGTGGTGGAGGGTATCGACCGCAGTAAATAGCTTCCGCTTCATCCACCGGAGACATCACGCGGCGCCCACAGCGCTGCTCCATAGCGCATTTTATGTCACCGTCTGGAACACAAAGAAAAAACTGAATTTTAGATATGCCAGTAACTTCATTGATGCAACAAATCATTAGTTTTTATTAATCTTATATACTTATAAAATTAAAACATAACTATAAATAACAATGGGAGCTTTATTTTAGTGAGATATTTTAACCCTTTCTATGCCTGAAGATTTACTATAGCCAGATACGGAGGGCCGCGATTTTATTTGAAATATTAATACTAATAAATATACATGTTTTGGAAATATATTACATATAAATATTTTAAATAATAAAAACACATTTTTTTAGTACTTATTTCCACAATATATTTTTTGATCAGGACCGGTTTCGCTCATCGCGAGCATTATCAACTGATCATCAGTTGCATTATCAGTTGATAATGCTCGCGATGAGCGAAACCGGTCCTGATCAAAAAATATATTGTGGAAATAAGTACTAAAAAAATGTGTTTTTATTATTTAAAATATCATGCCTTTCCATCAAGAAGTGACAGTTAACACCTTAAAAGTGACATATAAATATTTCAACTGTAGTATAACGCTATGATCCTAAGAGATGTCGCTGTGTGGTTGAAATATTCAAATTATTAAAATTGTAAACCTTGTTGAGTTTTGGTATGTCTTAAGTGGACCGTATATATACGCGGATTTTGTATGGCCGGCACTGCGCTCACGAAATTATAGTCCGCATTTACACGTCTCTGGCAGAGATCCGGTTAAATAATAAAAACAAAATTTGCAGTACTTATTTTCACAATATATTTTATGATCGGTCTTGGTCATAAAATATATTGCGGAAATATGTAATAAAAAATGTCTTTTTATTATTTAAAATATAATGCCTTTTCACCGAGAAGTGACAGTTAACAACTTAAAAGTGAGTCACTTGATGTTGCTATAAGGATTCTAGTAAATAATTTTATATGTGAGGAGTAAATTAGTTGATCGTTTTTCATACACACTTTATATTTAACATTAGGTAGGAAATGGTTGAAATAGCACACGTTCATGGCAAATATCCTTTTTAATTAATACGCTTCGAAAAACAATGCCCAGAAACAGACAGAAAATACTATACTAAATTTTACTTCCGAGAGTTTAATTATGACAAAACAGTGTTCACTTCTTGTCTATGGGCCCATTGTTTATTCGAAGCGTTATTTATAACATCTGTTTGGGTTTACGGAATTTTTTAGCTTATTTCCTTATAATAAAATGAAATTGATTTAATTTAATACCAAAGCTGCGGAATGACTATCTGTGGTAAAATACTTATCAATACTCCTTTTGAAAACTTCAATATGAAGATAAAATAGGTAATTCAATGTGACGGTACCAACTACTTCACGCCGAGAAAGAAGTTTATCGTATCAATTTTATCATGTATTTCGAAAGATTTTGGGGACCTATGGATGACGTCGACACTAAGAGAGGGCGTTCAGCGACTAGTTAATGATGCCGACTTAAAAGCAGAAGAATAGCGCTAAACTAATCAACTGATAATGTTAACTGCCATATGCAACAATATCGAAAATAATAACGTCCGCATTCGTATGTCAAAAGCGCTAACTAGGAAATCATTAGTCATTATTCTCTACTGATGATTGTAGTAAATGACAGTAGCAAAAAGACCGTCTGTCATACCATAATATTTTAATGCTATTTTTACCTAATATTTAAAAAAAAAATTGTTGAATTATTGAAACAAATGAAACGTCTTTCAATATTACGAGAGAATACATATTAATCCCTTTCCACGCAAGGATAGTCTATCACAGAATATTTCAAAAAATAATTCAGAAGTATTGTTGTTATGCAAACTTATAAGAATCATTAGGACAAATAAAGCTATATTTCAACAAAAAGAAAAAACTTAAACTTAAAAGTTTTAACAAAAAACTTAAAAGTTGAGACGTTAGAAGGTTGTGAGTTAATTCACACAATTTCCATATTTTGAATACCGCCAGTCCTTTTTTACGCGAATTCGAGTATACGCAATTTTTTTGGACGACAGCGCTACATTTTTTTACGCGCTTCACTCGTTTTTACGCAATTTTTTATCCAAATTTGTTGTAAAGAAGACATTTATATACGATGCTAGGCATGTACGTTTCATTATTTTCTTAAATAAAAAAATATGTATTTTCAAAACTTAATTTTGTATAGCATTCCATATTTTTAAATACACATACAATTGCCAAATGTTGACAAGTGTATCGGATATTATGTGAATTTATGTTTTAGGGTGTGTAAAGAAATATAATGCAATTGTGTGAAATCATTTTTTTACGCGATTTTTTTTACGCGCCTTTTTCTGGAACCAATGTATCGCGTAAAAATAGGACTGGGTGTAATTGTCAAATAGTGGAACGAACTTTAAGTGTTAGCTTTTTGTAACTGGGTAATCGTTCATGGCTTTGGCTCTTAAAACCAGGAGCCAGTGGAAAAAAACTGCACTAAATGAATAAAGACAAAGGAAGCTATAATCATTCTCTCAATGGTTATTTTTTAATAAATACTATATCATCTTCAGATTCAAGGTATCACCTTAAAATGTATCCAGACTGATGAATATTTTTCATATAGAAACTAAAAATATCGCATACAGTAAGTAAGAAACTCTACCAACTTTTTAGAAATTAATTAAAATTTCTAATGATAGTTACCAAAGTATACAAAACAATACAAACTCTCTTTAAAACTTTAGAAAAATCTAAAGGTTTTAAAATAGTCAAATTTCACAAATGGACGGTAAAATATAAAATGTTTATTCGATAATTTCAATACTAGTCATTTTGTCATCTGGTGAAAAAACAAAACTATTATGTTATTTGTATTTTTTTTTTTGAATTGCCGTGTATATTTATTGAGTCAGTAAAATTAAACAATATTCAGTTATGACAGCTTACTTTAAGTGGAGCGTTTATGTCCGTTGATTTTTTGGAGATTTATTTTTAGGCACACCTTTATGTATTCTAAAAAGTAATTTTTCATAACTAATGAATCGGTACTAGCCTTGTGGACCGGTTGATAAATGACTAACGGATGCCGTCAGCTAATAAACGACAAATTAGATGAGTTACATACGAACGACTTTTAGTTGCAACTTAACCATCAAATAATGTCCAACCAACCAATCACCAGTGCCGCACACAACCTTAGAAAACAAGCCGGAATTAATTCTTAATTTGACAACGTTACCGAGTGGTCAATGACACTTGAGCTTTCTTCCAAGCTCGGAGCTTATATTGATTTAAAAAAAATGTTTAACGGAAAGTTCGTTTTTCTTATACCCTTTATCTAATAAAAATACTTCGTATAACGTAATAATTAATAAATGGTTTTTGAGCACCATCTTTCGATATTATCCTAAATCAGCTTATTCTATATTATGGTTACAACCATTTCCTCCGTGTTAGTAGCAGACACAGTATCAATTTGTAGACTCCATGATCGAGTGGTTAATGTTTTCAGAATGAGTAACGGTACTCACGTGATTAATTCCCAGTTTGGACTGCACAAATGCATGAGTTTCCTTTACACTCAATCAATCCTTATAACTGGACATATTGCGAGTGGTTTACCCAATACAAATATTCTTGCTGTATTGAATAAGGGAATAAAATAATAAGTATTTTTCTTAAAAATACATTCTTTAGGAGACGGTGAAAAAATAGCAATTTATTTTAAGTCTACTAAATTTAAAAGATATATAGTTGATACCTATTTCGGCTTAAGTCTTCATCAGAACTACCTGCTTTAGAAGACGGTATGTTTCACACAAGGAGCAGATATGACTTCGGAGATGTAAGATAAGGTTAATCGGCTCTTCTAACTATCAAACGTTAAAAATGATGAAGGACTTAATTTGGACATTAGTAAATTATGATTTTGTCACCACAGAAAACCGAGGATGATTATTAATACCATGCATATATATATATATATATTATGAAACCCTCGACAGAATATTGTTATGTACTAAACAGCGAATATGAAACGGAAATGACGAAAAAGTGCAATCGATTACAACATTTAACTCATTAATATCATTGCTTTAAAGCGAGTACGATGTGTTTTTGATGTTATAATTAATATGCATATACACCAACTGTCTCAATGCACTTTGTCGACCCTTCTTAATAATTACTCGAATTCTACGGTACAAGAATATTGAGCTAATGTTTCTTTAATTGTGTGATGGACATTGCTTTTAGGGAGAAAATGAAATTCAATTATTTATTTAGAAGTGGGGTTGTGAGGACTGGCCGGCTGTTTGATTTCAACGACAATATTTAGAAAATTTAACTTTTAAACTTTTGTGGCACATATCAATTATATTGTAGATGAAAATAATGGAGTCAATTAGAATGAAAGCTCACATTTAGAATTACTGATACTTCTTAATAAAATATGAAATATAATTGGTGTTGACTAGAATGATGTAGAAATCATGTCAAAGATCACTGTCAGTGTATTCTGGTATCACCAGGAATGTCAATATTCATATTTTTCATAGATTACTATCAAAGGCGGAGTTAGGGGGTTTTTTTTTCCAGAGACAGAAAACATCTAAAGACTTGGACTTATTTATGTTGTATTTTAACGTGTATTGTATACATAATAAATTGGCACGAAAGAGATTTTTGAAAAAATAACTCTTTTGTTTTATTGGTTTATGTGATGGTAACCATATTCACTGCAACTATCTAATACGTACATGCAATTCAATTTTGGTGGAATTGTTGTATAAAAAGTTCAATTTGTTTGTGATGGTAATTATATCAGTGTATTAACTTTATTTCATATAGATATGTACTCTTAGCGTTAGGTCAATATTTTTTGCGTAATTCCTTTTGTATATATATCCGATAAAAACTATTTATGACGATAATTTAAATAATAGTGTATATTTTCCATAGCGAATTTGCTAAGCATATACTAGTTCTGAAGCACAGACCTCACATTTTAATGACAAGCTTATTGTGCTTAAAAAAGAAAAAAATATAGAAAAAAATTAAATAAAAACAAAATGTGATTTGATGTTCAAGATGTGACAAGATGTTCGAGTAACGTGTGGTACGCATACGGAGAATTTTCCATGGCGGTAGAGGTAAATTTAAGTATGAATCAAGAATATTTTGTTCGCTATATGATATTGGAAATATATCAAAAATTGTCGTCGAAAAATGATGATCGCTTTGTCAAAACGTTGTGGACTCATTACCAGTATTTGACGTTAATAAAACTTATCACAGGCAATTGTTTATTGTCATTATTAGATCAATATTATTAAATTTATTTTAGTTGTCATTTAGTTCTTGTCTTGGGGTCTGTGTTTTAACGATGCTAACTATTTATTGTGTGTAAGTTCTGTTACATCCATGTGATAGAGTGCCTGAAGATACCGAAAGGTGTAACCCGGGTCATTAATGATAAAACATGTGGAATCGAACAAATTTTTAACAATTCAAATATGAATGGTTTGTATGGACGAAAATATATAGAGCAGAAATATACGTGTTTTGTGAAGTAGTAGATTGGAAATCAATTTACGATTTATCAATATCGCTATTTTATATCACGAAACACCACTGTGATAATAAACATGCACTTCAAATAAAAAATGATAAATTCTTCATATAAGTGCATGCACCGGTACATTTTAAGAGGTGCATTTAAAAAGTGCTTAACTTTAATACTATTATTAAAAATCATTATTGTTGTTCTATAAAAAGAGTTAACCGGATGTGCTTTACTGGTTTTAAATTAAGCTTGCTTTTATGCTAGCTGTGCGTTATCTATGATTTTACAACCAAACATTTTTTTACAGCAAATATTATGAAATTATGTTTTTATTATGATAGTTTATACGCCAATCACGAATTGAACATTTTTTATTTAATTTCTTTTCAAATTGAACAAATAAAAATTTGGAGTTATTACTCCAAATTTTTATTCAACCAGATTATTTTATTAAAATATTTTTATCAATTTGATAGTATTTAATATCACTTCCTGATCGAAAGGCATTATATATATTATTTTATACACTTTACAGTTCAGATGACGGCGTAAACCGAAATAGCTATCAGCTATATAACATATAAAATTTGTGGAACTAAAATACATTGCTATATTTAATCCGTGTTTCACCGTAGCATTATACCATATTAAAGATCAAGAACGGTTTCGCCCATCGCACACATTGTCAGCTGATACAAGCATTAGTATTTTGTTCCAAAAGATATATAAATTCGTGCTTATAAGTATTTTATAATTATTTCTTAACTCTTGCTGGAATTTAAATTTAATTTAGTTTTATTTCCAATTTAGTAATAAATCTAACTGTTTTAATTGTAAACTATATTACTCCATTTAGATATATATTGTATGATTTTATAGAACTATTATTTGGTATATTTGGTATATTTGGTAATTTTTAAATATCAATTTGTATTGTATCAATTGATAATGCCCACCATTAGCGAAACCGGCCCTGATCTAAAGTATATATAATTGTTGAAATGGAACTAGATTTATGTTTTCATTATTTTAATACTATTGGTATATTATTTTTTCACTTTCCGTTAGTGAATTTAAAAAAATACTATTCTTAATGCCAAAAAATACGTAAATTCGCAAAATCATTCCGATTGGAGCAATTCTAAATATAAATTAACTTTTCAATTTCAAATTTAACATAAAAAAATACCATGATTCTGGGACAGTAAAATTATGAACACCGGTAATATATTATAAAAAGGATCTTTGACAGTTGACGATACTAATAATCCAAGTTCAAACAATCTTCTTTATAGAATGGTGCTGATTAACGTTTAAATTTTGTTATACTTCGAACATTGATTTAGTTAAATTGTTCGTCATAAACAAAAGAGCGCTTTTGAAAGCTTAATTTTAGTATACGAGACAATTTTGCGATAAGATTTGATCGCAGACGAAATTTTATACATTTAATATTATTATTATGTACCGTGAATGCTTTTTTAATTCAAAATAGCAAACAAAGGAAGGGTCGGGTAAAAGAAAGCTGATAGTTAATCGCTCTTCAAAAGTAGAAATAAACAACTTTAGGAAAGGTTAGTGTTCCCACAACGAAACCTGGTCGATGAACGAAAAATTATTGGTAATATGTCAAAGCATATATGATGTTACAGAATGAATTATATCTTGTAAAATTTGTGGTTTAAATATGAAGGTTTATATTAATATTGAAAAAATTTTTGGTCACGCAATTACCTTTTATCAAGAAGTAGCTAGTATAAAAATACTTTTTTTGATTCATGGCTGGTTTTTTAAAAATATTTTGTATTGACTGACATAAGCTACTGTCATATAATATTATAAATATATTAGTTAGCATTTAATCAAATACAAATTCACTTGAATTTCTTTGTAAATTAGACTATGCTATTGTATCTAGCAGTAGTGCTATGGTAGCGATCAACAGCTCGTTTAATATAGGTATTGAACTAAGCTGGGTCGACTGTCAGAATGTATGAAGATGGCGAAAGGTAAAATCGGGACTGCGAGTGACAAAACATGTGGAAACGTGCAAAATTTTAACACTACGAATTTTATACTGTTTATCATTTGTAATTTTTTGACGTATATGTATCAAATAAATAATTTTTAAATTATATTAAGAATCGAAAGGCATACTTTTTGTTCATTGAATAAATATATACGAATTATATATACGTTTGCATAAAGATGTACAATTTTTAAATTGGTCTGAAAGAGTTTGAAGGAATTTGAATCGTAACTTTGTTACGGCGTAGAATCCCAAAATCCACATGGGTGACAATTTGTTCGCACTTTAATAATTAAACATTACGATCAAAGAAAAAGTTATAAAAAAGTAAAGCAAATTGAGTAATAAAAACATTTTATCACAGATTATCGTTCATCATTCACAAAATACCGTATACAGTTACAGACGTCACGCGAGGCGGTCATAATAAAGCGAAATGGCGTGCGCAGTCTTCTCACGGTATTTTAACGTTAGGAGTTAGGACCTCAGCTTTATTCAACGTTGATAAATTGAAATATTTGCAAAACATTTACAAAATTTGAATCACGCCATAATTGGTTTAACTAAGTTGTTATGTGTGCTGTTGTAGTTCAACTTTCGTGTAGTAATGCATTCTGATAAGGAAAAAATATGAATTAAAACACAATTCCATTTTCGAATAAATTCACGAACACGCTACATTGCAGTAGATAATTGTATGTGCATCTTCAAATAATATGTTTATGTGTTATAAAAATACAACAATGTGTTAGAAAGTTACTTTTACGAATGCATGCAAAGATCTTTTAAAATTATAGAACAGCAATAAAATGGATTCATATAATTAGACTGAGACTGTTTTTACAAATTTAACAAACCTTTGTTTGCTAATCGCTATTGATAAACCCGTTATAAGAATGTGGTTGAATGTGAATCTGAACAACAAAGATAGAAAGGAATTGACCGATCATTTTATGATATTGTTTGAATTAGAGTAAATTTACTGCTCGTGGACACTGCAAGGCAACAAAAAAAAAAAAACGCCAAAAAATGTTGACAATTCGGCTAGCGAACTGCACAGAAAATTAATTCATGTTCGTTTGATCTAAGGAATATGAAAATTTGAGTTGTCGCATCTTTTTACGATCGATTTCACATGTTTCGTCACGAACGATCTTAATTTCGTCTTTCAGCATTTTTAGGCATTCTACAGGCAACAGAACTGGTAAACATTTGAAATCGTACAAAGTTTCAACAGTACCAATTTTATATTTAAATTCCATCAAGCACATTCAGTCGACATCACAACGTAATTCAAGAATGCCATTAAAAATAACTGAAAACCACGTTTGAGATTATTAACTCAATATTTTGTATAAAGATCCATTTTAAATTTTAATTGTTTGCGAGCATTACCAACTGATATAATAATAATTAAATAAGGTCATTCATAAAAATTAAAAACCAATTACTACAACTTAGATTTTTGGTCCTGGAAAGTTTTTATTATAAGCTATTTTCATTTATTTAGATTGTCTACAATTTTTTTTTCAGTTATAGCATCTTTGGATTTATATACATGAAGATCATTAATTCAAAATTGTGCAAACGTAGCCTTGTTTTAAATAGTATTATATCAGTTGATAATGCTTGTAATAAGCCAAACCGGCCCTGATCTTAACAATGTAAAATTTTGGATGTAGTACTTAGCATCATAACCCATGTTGTTTAAACCAGGGCAGTCGTTGACCAAAAATACGACTAAAAAAAGTTTACTTTTGTCTCGTTATTTCTTGCGTTTTCTATTTAAATTCATTAAATAAAAGATTAACCAACAAATCCGGCAAATCGTACATTGAAAGATTCTTATAAATCTTCCAATTGAAAATGTAAACGGATTCGCACGTTTTTCACAACTACGATTCCGACATTGACCAACGACACGAGTCCAACTTTGATTCCGGCCAAAATATCGCGATTCCACGACTCCGACTCCATAGTAACAGTAGATTACTTGAAACATAAAATTTACATGTAATAAACTCGAGGAGACAAAACACTAATACCCGTTTCCATTTTTTAGCGTTTGATAATGATCTAAATCCCAGACCCGAGTGGACGCTAGAGTAAATCTCTCAAAGAACACAGAGGCCGATAATGTATAATAGTTTGTGAAGGCACGGAACGAGCGCTTCGGTAAAAAACACTTATAGTATAGTCAGACAAGATTCGATACGCTTCATACAAATTTAATAAGGCGAATAGGTATGTGAGAAGTAAAAACTAAATTCATCAATCATGCAATATAGGCACGGCGCTCATGGATTTGACAGTAATTGAATATGACTAGAAAAAACGAGCTTTGCTCTGCGTTAGTTTTTTTCAGATACTAAAAGAAATCATTTATTTCAATATAACTCTTCAAGAGTCCTATTATTTTTCTAACGATATAACAAAAGTTTCACTGTTTTTAGTAATGCATTGTTTTCTTTCACTCAACGAATAACGCAAATTTACTTATAAAATATTACAGTAGAACCTCGATTATCCGGATTGATCAAAATAAACAAAAATATAACGGATTTGTTGATATGCACGTGAAAAATTACGTCCTGTGTTTACGTACGTGATGGAATGCAATTTTAAGAAGAAACCGTTATCAGGTTCTGAAGTTTTTCAGTGATAAGATGTCACCATGAAGTGGTTTGAGAGTCAAGAAGAGTGCAATTCAGGACAACTTATATGTCTTAAAAGTATTCACAGCATCGAAAAGAATAGCTAGCTTCAAGCAGAAATTGATAATTGATTATTTCGATAGAAGAATAATGTAATAATAAAGTTATTTATTAATCTAAGGAAATAAAAATGTTTCAAACTAAATATACTTGTCTTTTCGTGTCAATTATGAATTTTTTCGATTGTCCGTATTTGTCCTTATCCGGGCTATTTTCATCCCCATTTAGTCCGGATAATCAATCGAGGTTATAATGTATTTGTAAAACGTTTCGAAACAAAAAACATGGTGAAACTAAAATGTTTTTGAGACACATCTGTGTTTCTTTTTCATTATATATCAACAAAACACATATTTCAGTACTATTACTACAATATACTTTATGATCACGACCGGTTTCACTCACGGTGACCAAAATATATTGTATTGTAGAAATAGTATTAAAAATGTGTTTTTATTATTTAAAATATCATACCTTTCCACCAAGAAATGTTAGTTAATGCATTAAAAGCGATAGTAACATTAATAATAAATTTAAATAACATTCTTTATTTGTTTGTTAAACGTTATCTTTATTATCTACATACAAAAAGTTTGGTGATCGGCGAAACAATATTATTGCAAACAAATCAAATGCATTTAATCTTTAATTAAGGCCTGACAATTTTCAGGAAAACCGCAATGAAAATACAAAGCCTTTAATCCCAATACTATCAGAATCAAAGCTAACGCAGTAATTATATTTCGATACACATAAGTGACATTCTTGCATACAATATTGCTCGATGAAATATAGATTTTTGGTGCAATGTACGATTCAAAATATGACCAAAGATTTTTTCATTAAATATATGACAAACCTCCAAAAGGACCGAATATCTAAAAGACTTAATTAGTAAAGAAAAGTTAGTCGAATCAATATTTATTTCTTACTCAGGTTTTATATCATCAGAATGGAAGTCAAATAAACGAACATTCGACAGAATTGCGTAAGTTTCATAAATTTTTAATATTAAACTCGGGTGGAAAATTGTTGTTTTTTAAAGTATGGTTATTTATGCACGCCCACGTTTTATGTCATACACTATGTAAACTAATTAACATTTTTTAATTGAAATATAATCATGTTTTATTATATTGTGTGTATCATACTGAATAATTTATCTTCTCAATGACGCACTTAGACATATAGTAACATTATCAACTATATGTAAACTGTAAAAATTTATCATTGATTTTAACACTAAAATAATTGTATTATTTGTGTAATATAAATGGAAAATAATCAAAAACATATCAGTGACCGTATGATATCGAGCTTTGAAATAAATTTCGATTTGACACTTTCCTGGAATCGACGTCAATAGAGAATCAAATATCGACAAATGAAAGCAAATAACGATCTTTGGTTGCATTGGAATGAATATCAACAGTATAATTTTTTCGAAGTATTTCATTATATTACGTTTAAAAAAATGTAAACTGAAATTTTAAAATAATTATAATTTGAAATAATTAGTTATATTATACATAGAAATGTTTTTCCAGAGTGACTCACGTATTAAAATAAAAAAATTGTGTGTATTAAATGGTAAAAACTAGTTCAGTAGTCAAAAGGTTAATCCCACCAATATAACATATAAATACTTAATTGAAAATAGCTGCACTGCAATGCTCGAGTGGTTTACGCTGATTCGGTTGCATTTCCTCCCGAGTTCAAATCTTTGAACTGACTGATAAAACAAACGAATAAGGAATTTGTGTTTATAAGGAGCATGCTGATCTGGAAAGTTTACATTTATATCATTAGATCTGATCCTAATAAACGAGAGTCAGTTGAAATTTTCGTTAGCTACTTGTCGTTTCGTATACTCACGATTTCTTAAATTCGTTTTCTGCGTTAACTATATTGGAATAGAATATAGTTAAAAATGTAAATTTTTGAACACGCCTTAAACTTTCAAAGCCTTGCTACTGCAGTAAACAACGTGCATTGGTGCATCAAATTAAATACGATGCACTATATGCGGATGAATGATATAAAACGTTTATTATTGCTGAAAACAATAATGTGGTTTCTACTTACCCCATCCCTCTCTCGGGTTAGATTGCCAATTATCCGGATAAACATAAATAATATTGATTAAAAAGTTTTTGAATGGCGGCGAAATAGTTTTATCGAACATATTTGTATACAAAAATAATTGTAGTTATATTTTTAATTTTAAGTCACACGAGATCAACAAACGTGAAAAGACATAAAAAACTAAACTTTTAACCTGATACACATCTGATGGCTTATGTATAGGTCTTAATATTAGTTCTCAAGGTAATTTTCCAGTTAATCACGATTAATGCATTCTTGTAAAGATTTACAAGATTGTTTAACAGCGTGTTTGAAAACGTTGAATTATCAAATTAAAATAAGAAATTCAAATTTTACATTAAAGCGAAAGGGTAGACGAAGATGATAATTTTGATTTACATCGAGGGGTAATATTATGCTGAACTTTGGACATTCTTCCACAAGGGTAGTCTTCGAAAATACCTCATGAATCTAATTCAATCGTGAGACTGACAATATGCTATTTAAAGATTGCTTACTGAGCTTGTAGAACATTTTAAGATTGTGTAAATTTTGTTAAAACACAGGAAAATGCGTCAAACGCCCACTTGTTTTCAGAAAAGCACGACGTCACGAAATACTATTTTCAGATTCTATTGAGCCGTTTTTTTATGAAATAAGTAAGATTATTTTAAAGTTCATTCGAAATAAAAAAAAATGATTTACTGTATTAAATTTGAATCGATTAATATTAATTTTACGAGTTTTGATATTCGACTTCGTTAGGCATTCTAGTACACTTATGTGCATATTATGTATGCATGGTTATTTATTATTATGACTAATACTTTTCTTATAATTTGAAATCATTGATGAGATCGTAATTATCATCGAATTAGTAGTGAAAAATGCAAAAAATCATGTGTTCGATTTTTTCCTCAATTCGTCTTATTCAATATTTCTTATTGTCAATTTAAGAGCGTCGATCTACAATAATATAACACCTGAAGATGGCGAAAAGAGAAACTGGAGTCGTAAACAGTAATGATTTGGACAACTTAACAATTTAACGTTTGAAATTCAATAATATTGTACAAAATCTTATGACGCTACTGGATTGAAATCCCGGTGACCACTCCCGATTTGAATCATGCATACTGTGTACGATGTACATGTCAAATGACGATTTCATTCGATACAAATTATTTACGAAAATTGGTTGATAAAGATTTGATAAATTTCAATAATTTAAAACACACCGAAAGCCAAAAGAATATTTGATTATCACACTTTTCCGTCTTTCCTTTGGCAAATACATGTCGAGCTACTAAAGAAGGTATCATATGTAACAGAAACTTTCGTTTACATTGAAATATAAAATTATAAAAAACTTTTGTAGAATAAAGGAAGATAATATCATATAAAAATTAAAGCTTTTAAATTGGTATAATATAATATATATATATATATATGTCAGCTATCAACTTAGAGCAAATAAACTCCTAAGAGAGGTTTCAAAAGGGAGTATTTTTTCTACAAGAACTGCACGAGACTTAGTTGGTGAAGCTCACTTATATTTTTCTATTAAGAGAGTAGGGATAGAAAGAATAAGGCTAAGAAATTACTAGTGTTAGTTGCTTCCTAAGTGCTCTTTTATTTTTAAAGAATTGGATATAAATATCATAAACAAACTAAAATCAATTCAAGTATAGCTCTGATGAATATACAAAGCCGAATGTCAACCATTTGATCGACTGTACAATTTGATATTTTTACCTTATTATATGTATACACTTTTACGTGTTTTAACCAGTTACATTTACAGCTTAAATCATCCACGAAGGACTCGAATTGGGAAGAAAATTAGGTAATCATTTTGTGCAAAATGACTCAAATATTGAAAGGGCCCTTCGATTCCAACGTGATATTAATCAATATAATGATGAGGTCCACAAAGATTCAACAAGAATGTTAATAATGGATTTTATTACTAAATCTCCTCGAGGTGTAAATGTTTCTACTTCAAACAACGAATTGGCACAAATTATTTCGAGTGATGAAAGAGACTTTGCACCAGTCACGAAGAAGAGATTGACAGATTGATTTGTGGTAATGATGAATGATAAAAACTCCACCAACCGTTGAAATATTTTTTTTATGAATCTTTTGGATTTTATTAATAAAAGAATAGTAAATTTAATAGTAGAAATTTTATTAATAAAAGATAGCTGTAGCTATGAAATTCTTAACGAACAAACAAATATAATATATGTTGGTCGCCACTCCTCAAGCCATTACAAGGGGCTGTTTCGTTTCCGTAATAAACCATTTACGTGCAATACGTAAGCTTATTGATATAGCCGCCTTTTAGTTTCTTTTACATTTTTTTTTAAATTTATTTTTAGTTTTTTTGCTAGCAAGAAATAAGCTAGGTCGTTAAAACAGGAGAGAAGATGTATTTGTATACCTTTTCTACACAGCTATAAATAAATAAGTAAATGTTCTTTTAAGCATAGTTCTGACGATGGCGTGAGCCGAAATAGTTATCAAGTATATCTTTAAAAAAATTGTAGAACTAAAATAAATTGCTATTTTTTCACCGTGTTATTTAAATTTGAAGTTGCACAAGTAATTATAGTTTCAAGTAGGGAAACAATTTAGATTCAATTTGTATGAACTGGTTGAATTAATAACGAGACATATGGAGAAGCAAAACGAAGTGTTCGTTAGCGCCACACTCCGATTTGATGATTGTTATTAGCCTGTCTAGGGCCAAATCGTCTGACGCTTGTAACGAGCTTCGTTACAACGGCGAACCGTTTGATGCCCGCCTGTCTAACGGTTACCGCCGGTACCCTATTACGGGTAGTTAAGATTCAAAAATAGACATTGCTTGTTTGTTTTGTTCATAAATTTAAATTTTAATTGTTGTATATTTTGTCATTTAGGATCAGGCTTCCACCTTTCGTAATTTTCAAGCGTTTATCTGCACGGATGTACCCAAATAGTGAGTCAGTTAACAGTTGACATCGATTATATTATACGTACATTATATGACTTTTAAGGTGTTGACTGTCACTTCTTGATGGAAAAGCATGGTATTTTAAATAATGAAACTAACACATTTATAGTACTTATTTCTATGATGATATCACCAGTTGATAATGATCGCGATGAACGAAACCGGTCCTGATCAAAAAATATATTGTGGAAATAAGTACTAAAAAAATGTGTTTTTATTATTTAAAATACATTATATTACTTAAGAAAAATAAATATCATAATTTTAAGACGTAAACTGATATCTGAGTTTGAAAGATTGAAATTTGGTTTTGAAATAAACATTGATGCAAGAAAACTTAATCGATAGCTTAAATTAGTTTGAGTATATATACATGTTTGAAACTGAGCACCTCAGGTAATTATAAACGCATTTGAGGGATCGCGTAAGTCGGGAGTTTAAAGATGGGCATCAAATGAGAGTAAATTGATATCCAAGGTGCGTGGTGAACAAAAAAAGTGTAGCATTGTCTCATTTGTTATGCCTTCCTAGTAATTCTACTGTCATTCAAATATAGACGCGTTCTTACACATCTAGAAAAGGTAAAATATTACTATCCTTGACTTGTTATAATGTAAATCATAAAATTTGTGTTTGATTAGGGGGAAACAATCATTTATTTGAAAATGATCGTTACTTTTTGCGACTTGTCAAACTCTCAAATGTTCTATCTGCGCGTCATTTAATTTAAACAGTTAATGGTTTTAGGTAGATTGTTTTGGGCCGACATCGACCAAAAACATTCTGAGTAAAAAAAGGTATTTTATCAGCATTTTCCCTACCTTTCCTCTTTATTTGTATTGTATAAAAGGTAAACCAATCAATCCGGCATATTGTTAATTGAGATATTCTTCGAAATCGTAAAATTAAAAAATAGTCGGATTCGTTCGTTTTTCACGAGTCCGAATATGACTTCACAGCTCCACTATTTTCATATTACAGCCATGTCTTTCCCATTCAAGTCATTAGTAAAACAAAATAAAACCATAACCGTAATATATTTAAAAAAAATTTTTTTTTTGTGTTTCACGGAATATTTCTATCTTCAAATCATCTGTATTATAAGATTATTGATGTTTTAACAAAGTTTGATTAATATGATTTAAAGGGTCACAGGATGACGGGTTTGGAACAGCTGGAGATCAATAGATATCAACTATCACAAGGATTCTTAACGAACAAACTAATATATGTCGGTCACCATTATTGACTCCTCTGACTGGTGTCTCTTTGTTTCAGTAATGTACCATTTCCGTGCCATATGAAAACTTATTGATAAAGCCGCCTTTTTAGTTTCATTTACAAATGTTAGTTCAATTGCGAACAGGAAACAAGCTTGGTCGTTAAAACAGGAGAGAAGATGTAATACTAGTATACTAATAATATAGTAGTAGTATAGTAATAATAGTATAGATGTAGACTAAAATACATTGCTATTTTTTTTAACCGTGTAATATGATTTAATAATTATTTATATAAAGTATGTATCAGAAAAATTTCTCATAAAACATTCATGGCAATTACTTGGAAGTGATAACGATGCCGAATTCTGTAAAAAATATAGCCGAGTGAGTTTTATTAATATTTTCAGGTAGAAAAATCATTATTTTAACACACTTTCATTTTATCGACAAAATACACAAAAGCACTGATTGGCCAAATCACAATATTCAAAAATTGCCCAGAAAAAATTTGCCAGCGTTAATTAAATCGGTATAAATCTTTTTCGAATAAAACACAGTTTATTGCAGTAGAAATCTGTTTATTAAAATCTGTCACACTCTAAAAAATATTTTTAATTGATGTATTTGTTATGATGTGATAGCTACGAGGAAAATGTGAATCAAATAAATATTCTACAAAGCATAAGTACATTATTTAAGAAGTTGAGTAGTTTTCGATTTATCGTAAACATATTAAATCAAACAAACTTCATTAACTACTTTTAACTTACTGTCTCAAAAGACTACTTTTTCGATTATACGATTTGAAGAATTCCTCAGCCCTGATAAAATGTATGACCTAACCAATAAGTACGGCAAGATACATACGTCTGAAGCCTATATTGTGTTTTTTCAGCGTGTTTGTTGAGATAAATCAATTTATTTCAAGTCAAGCTCTGCGATACGGTGTGTTTTTTTGTTTTATATGGAGCAACTAATTTTATCATCTAGTCGTCAGCATCAGTCAATTAAACTTTTCCTTCAATTAAAAAAGACCAACTTTAACTTTAACTTTTTAGTAAGAATCTTTTTTTTATTATACCTATTTTTGGGATCGAATAGTTTCCTTTGAAATACACATACGAATCAAATAGTCCATACGTTTGTAATTCGGTGACACAACTGATATAATATATTGATTTCATAAAATCAAATTATCAATAGAATGAGAATTTTCGATAAAGTAATGGTATATTAAATATTACATTTTATGTCTAAACTCCTAATAGTACTGTAAAATGATGTTGGGGTCTGTATAAAAGACTGATGTCTAATTTATAAATGAGGGGAAGGTGTGGTTCAATCACAATGAGAAAGGAGGAGGGTTGGTATACATGTGACAGGTAAGCATAGAGTTGGATAAGTCTCTCGTTAAATTATTTCTAAACATAGCTAGCAATGATTGACACATCTAAAGTGATGGCTACGGTGAAACCACACCCGCGCTTTTGGAAACGAAAACTTAACAGTGAAGTACGAAAGGAAGGTAAAAATATACGTAAACAATTTAGATAGAATTTAAAAGTATCAATATCTAATTTTAATCTGTGGACACCATAAAGGAATGCGAAGAACGCCAAAAACAGTTGATATTCGGTTACAGGATCGACATAAAATAAAGTTTCAGGCACAGAAAAACCTCGATTCCACGTTTTTCAAGGGACCTTAAAAGGAACGGAAAATGCGGGAACGTTTAAAATAATAATAAAAAAGTAAAATCTTAAAAATAAAGTTCCCTCGCTTTAATTTCCAAAATTTGGTTCAACAAAAATTGGTAAATACGAGAGGGTTTTGTGAATTTATTGAAATAATCTAACAGTGCTTCAGCTCGTGAAATTCTTTATTAAAGAAAATCTCAAGACATTTGAGGGAACTCTTTATTTCATCATTAATTAATCGGGATAATATTTGAAATAGGGCTATAATATTTAGATGATAGATCGAGGAAATCGATAAATTGTTCTTATGGGTGTTTGACTGGACTATAAAAAATGAAAGATCCATCCGGGAAAACGTATTATGCGAGAACGGTTGATCGACGTTCCACTGTATCCATGTGTGCTAATACAAATCAGTTGATCTTTTCGATTGATAGGACGATAAATTTGTGGAAGTTTATTTTTAATATAAATTTAAATTGATAATTTATGAACGTGTATGGACTGAATTTCAAATTAAAATTATAATTAGAATTCTTAGTAAGTCTTTTGGGTCGAATTATACCGTCAAACAAAATATTATGCAAATGTAAATTTTGACAGGGAAATGTTTTATGCAAGAGCCCTTTTGTGACGTCACTGGTGGCAAAACAACGCATGCGACTTGTCAAAAAGCGATAACCAAAATTTTAATGATGAAAGTTGAAATCTTTCAGCGGCATTTTAAAGGGACGTCTGCGCAATACGACATTTCTTAATTATGCTCTCGAAAATGTTTCTATTTCTGAAAACGTACAAATATTAATGATTGAAATTTTCCGCCTGAGCATGGATAATGAGATCATATGTTAAAGACATATATAATAACGAACATAAAAACCTTTTTAGAATTATCTGAAAGTGAACTCTTTGGAATTGGATGACAGGATATATACAACTTAACTAGAGTTATAATAAAAGTATATAATTGAAATACAGTGTATCATTTCATAAAATCTTTTGATATCTCGTTATTCAGTATAAAGCATAACTATAAAGACATATTGGTCAGAAGTGGTAATGCGAAGAAAAAGAGTGCATAGGTGATCCAAATATGGTCTGAATGCAGTACATAAGGCGAAGAATAATTAATTGTCATTTTTTTTAGTTTAAGCTGTCGACAAAGCGTTGTTAGTTATACTGATGACCAAGGTTTCACTTTTCTGCATCTTCATGCATTCTAGTGCAGGGTTGGAAAAGTTCAAATCGGTTATATGATATAGTATACAAGACGAATGACGTTCAAAGATTCATCATTAAAATTGAAGCGTTATAGGAAGACGTATTATTAAAGAGACATAGGACATCGAAATGAGAGATAGTTATGAGAATAAATTATCATTAAAAAATAATAATATATGTTGATTGATTAAATTGGCATTTACTTGGTAGAACTCCATTACAACACGGAGAAAAAATAGCAATTTATTTTAGTTCTACAAAATGTTGTATAAGATATAGTTTGATAGCTATTTCGGCTCACTCATCGTCAGAATTATGTTTAAACGTACAATACATTGCGATTTTTTCACAGTGTTATATATATATATTGAATTTGAATGCATCCGTCAAATACAATGCCTGAAGATATCGAAGTGTCGTGATTGACAAAACATTTGGAAGTGTATCGAGTGAAGTTAGGTTAAGTATAAGCAGTAAAAATATATGTCTGAAATTGTATCCAAGGTGTTGTGTTTGTAATGATTAATATTATTTGATTAAAATTGCATTTACTTGGTAGTACTCCTTTTTTTGAGAGCTAAATACTTTGTTATTTCCAACGTTTTACTTATTATTACACTTTGTGGTGTATGATCTTTCAACGATGATATAGTTAGTAAACAACCTTTCAGTCGGATTCACTGGATAATAAAAAACATGATTCAAAATAAGAAGTATACAGGGACCAACCTGTTACAATATTGTCATTTATAATATATCAACACAAACAAAACCAACACACATAAAAAAAAGCCCCACATCCCTTCAAAGTGTTTCAACGGATATCCGATGACAGTTTCCGATATCAAAGTAAACCGACGAGTTTGTTTTGCAGGGCTTAAAAACATTTTTAATGTACTAAAATATCAGTATGATTAATGTTTGTAATGTTTTCACAAAAGTAAAATACGGGCTTCCAATCAATTGTACAAAGTTAAAAACAATACGCTCTCAACATCAATAATGCTCTGTTTACGAATACGCTTTTAAAAATATTTCATTTATAGTTTTTGAAGACAGGATTTGTTTTGTATGTGTGATTCGACGGTTTTTTTTAACGTGGAGGGCAGCAAAATACCTTTGCGATTAGTAATAAATATTTGTGGTTATATTATTGACCAAATAAACAAGTTTTTCGTTAAATAATAGATATGTTATAAGTCGCTGGATCTAAGGAATAACCGAAATCGAAATATAAACGATTATTGCAGAAAGGTTTGATGTGGCAAAAGATAGACGAAAAGTATTTATAAGGTAGAAAATAGCCAACGAATTACCATTATAATGTATTGAGTTATAAGCTTAAAGCTAACGCTTGATTGCGAATCGTTAAATATATATATCATAACATACTAAAGAATTAACTGTATTAATTAATATAATACATTGAATAAAAAAGGTTAACGAGAGCCAACAAATGTAAGAATATCATTGATTTAATTGGCATTGATTTAATTGGCATTTACTTGGTAGAACTCCATTATAACACGGTGAAAAAATAGCTGTGTTTTATTTCAATTTTTTTATATGGTATAGTTGATAGCTATTTCGGCTCACACCATCTTCGGAAATATGAACGAATATATAAATATCAATAATGCCTTCTCGTAGTAAACCATCTCCGTCCAATATTTAAGCATATCGAAAGTGCCACCTGTTTAGATTCATTTACATTTTTTTAAAAGTTTTATTGCTAGCAGGAAATATGCTAATTTTGTTAAAACAGAAGAGAAGATGTATTGTTTACCTTTTCTACACAGCTATATATAGATAAACAAATGTACGTTTAAACATAGTTCTGACGATGGCGTGAGCCGAAATAGCTATCAATATACCTTATAAAAATGTTGTAGACGTAAAATACATTGCATTTTTTCACCGTATTATAATGTTAGAATAACTTGTACAAAATGTTCGATAAAACTGCCTTCTAGGTAAAATCATACAAAATATAACGAATAAGAGTTAAATCAAACGTGGATTTTATAAGTGATAGGTTATATGTGCAATACGTGTAGAGAGTATCAAAATAACTTCGAAGTGACGTATCCCGCAATCGTTTACATTTTACGTAAATATGAAAATCTTCAATAACTTACGATAATTATTATAATTTATATTTTAACATATACGGTATTTATTTATGTTATGTATGACACTCACTGTCATATAAACTATCGGCAACCAATGGTTTACAGCCCCTTAGAGTTAAGGACCCATATGCACTCCCAAGTGAAAATCTAAAGGGTTTTCCCTTGTCGCTTTTCAGAAAGACTGCTGTCTTTTCAAAGTAACAAATTTGCCTCAGAGGTGAGCTTTCAGTTTATATATATCTTGTGTTTTCGCGAATAAAGTGTCTTTTGTATTTTGAGAGCTGTTACCGTTGTGAAAGGGTTATTTTTTTGTTTCGAAAAAAACCAATGGATACACACAGCACTTGTGTATTTGAATGAAACTCAAGCTTCCGTAATGTTATACGAATATTAAATTTGTATATACATTTCACGTAGTTTTTGAGAAAAGTATTGTAAATACATTCATATAGCAATTGTTAAGCATAAGACAAAAAAGTACAAATAAAAGCTTAGTGTTATTGATAATTAGAAAAGCGATGTAAATTAAATAATATATTTTAGCTGTCTAAAATCCCTTGTACAATTGTTATAATTTATATATATGTTAAGTTAACACTTCAATGCCGGGAAGCGCAGTTTCCACGTCGTTCGATATAACTCTTTGAATATATTATATTTATATATTTTTTAATTATATTTTGAGACACTTATTTCTCGCATGACATGCAATAACTATGCACTAACAATTCAAAAGAAACAATTCTTGCTCGCAATAAAACTAAAAATTGTAAATGAAACTAAATAGGCGACCATTGATTAAAAGCTTTCTTGCTAGTAAACTCATTTACCCGAACACAATCCAGGATAAGCGCTTCTTTAAATCGATCAATTATCTAGGTAGCATTAGCGAAAAAATTCATCGGGAAATTAAAAACTCAGTAAACGTACGAGACGTTGCAATTTTATCAAATATACAATTTATCCGTAATTTGGTTGCAGTCATCCCGACGCGAACGTGTTATGGGTTATATATAAGCCAAGTGCAGTTAAGCAGGAGAGGAAACAATGACACTTTAAGTAGTCCATGTATATTTTAACCACAGAAATGTAATTGTGTATAAAACTTCAAAATAATTACGCGTGTACTCATAGTGTTGCCAGCCACTATCTACAGCTGTGTGAATTTCAATGATGTAAGCTTTAACTGAGAGTGTTCGCTAATGTATACATTGACTAGTGAATGTATACATTAATAAGATTCCACTTTTTTAATGTGACATAACATCAGCTTCACTTTTCTCTTCAGCATTCGTTCCTTAGCCTATAAACAGAAATCAATTTTATATACTTAATAGCGATCAATTGCTATAAAAAGATTTCTGTTGGAGTATGAGCTACACTAATGGTGAAGATGATTGAAAAAATCAGTGTAAAAAAAGACACATTGAGTTGCTTTTCTATCTGAAGTATAATATTTGCTCGAAGTTCCGGTAATGATTATGGCGGATAGCCATGTTATTTGAAAAGTCACGTGCAGCAACGGCAGTCAGGTGATGCAATCTCGTTATCTGATTGGTCTAAATATGCAACGGGCGACAGTGATTGGCCCTTTGCGGCTGAACGACGCTTAAAACAACCAACGATTTTCGCTCGTGGCCGTGTTCCAAGTATGAAAATAAATTGAGAGCCGTCTAATTAATTTGATTTTAACGCTTTCAGCGTGGGAGAAAGGCGGGCTTGTGAGCGGTGCAAGAAAATATGGTAAATTTTATACCCAATATAATTTTTAATTTATAGGTCATTAAATTTTCAATCGGCGAGTAACTTATGCATACAAAGATATCAATAAATTTCTATTAAAGTACGTCTAAAATTATATATTAATTCACAATTCTCTGGCAGTATCTTCTAGTAAATATATTTATTAAAATATTTTTATAGCACCCGCGCATCATACAAAAAATTACTTTTAATAAAAAAAATATGTACAATCTATCATTTAGCATTAATCGTATTTAATTCGTGATGACTTCACGTATCCGGTCCTGATCATTAAAATATATTAAGGTAGTAAAAAAACTGTTTTTATTATAAAAAAACATCTTGCTTTTCCATCAAAACGTGACAGACATTTAACACCTTAAAAATCTAGCACTGTCAGTAGAAATCATAAGTATAATCTTTTCACAATCAATAGCCGTTCAATTGGTTATTTCTGTTTCATAAAACTAATCCTGTAAAAATATAACTGAGTAAGAACCATTTTTATAGAAAATGAAACTTTACAATTGTATCGATAACAAAAGCACACTTTTTGTTACAGAATGCTTAAAAACAGTTTGTATACCGTGATGAAAAAATAGCTTAAACTCTTGACAGGTTTTCAAGTTTAAATATTATATATAAACGGCTATCAAAGTTCCACTGGGTAAACAACAAACGAATTAATTTATTATCTCCCTCGGGCCTCCCATTCTTCCGCCGTTAAGGGGTTATCATTTTTACGTATTATCGGGCAACATTAATTACTCCAACGTACGCAATTAATCCAAACAGTGTACTTGTATTTTTTTACATTGCGTGATCAAAATAATATAATTCGGTGGGCTTTAAACTTCTGATATTAGTAACAATTAACTTGCGAGAAAACAAGAGCGTCTAAAAGCACAGACAGCACGCCTTTTTGAAAGTAATCGCATTAATTACAGACAAACAATGTACAATTATAATTAACAAGTAGATGAATCTAAATTAATCTAGCGTATATATGTGTAATTAAACAATTTTAATTGTTTGTCCAAATAGACAAGTAGCCAACAATGGTCGGCGGAATTTGTTTGAAAATGAATTCATAATTATAAAAAAACGGTAGACTTGATTTAAATTAAAAAGAGTTGATATGAGTAAATAATTTTGAAAAAAACACATTACTTAACATATTATACTTCCTTTATAATTTTTTTAAAATATAATTTATGGCAGTGTTCTGCAACCTTTTTTATTCAACGGCACACCAACAATTTTTTTCCTCAAGTCCTCGGCACACCAACAATTTATAAAAATCCTAAATATTCGCCGTCTACGCATTTGCATATTTTTTTTAATAAATTTATATTTTATAGTGTAAAATATTTATGTACTTACGACATTACACTAACAATGAAGTAATTATGTATGTTTACTTGTCACTGCGCCTCCAAATTTTTTGTTATTGTGTAGACTAATTATTTGATTTTTCTTCTGTCAAAAAATGAGCCGTGCCACACCTAGCATCGTCTGACGGCACACTGGTTGGGTAGCACTGATTTATGATATCGACATGCTTGATGGAATGTCAACATCAAATTTGAATTGTTGAAATTTTGTACGATTACACATGTTTTGTCACATCGACTGGGGTTTAGCTTTATGGCATATTCAGATATTCTATCACACGGATGCAACAGAACTTATCCTTATAAAGGGTCCGCCAAATAACTTTTTTTTTTGAAAATGCTATAAAAAAAAACTACTAATATTTTCTCATTTTTTTTTTTTTGAAAGTACAATCCTTCCGGTTAATAATGGAAAATAACTTCATTCAAATGGCTGCCTTGGCTAGCCATGCAGTAGCCTACACGATCGGTCCAATTTTTAAGCACATTATCGATAGTGTGCAGCTGTATTTCACCAATGGCTTCACGAATATTGTCCTTTAAAGCGTCAATTGTCTCTGGCTTGTCGGCGTAACACTTATCTTTGAGGGCACCCCACAAATAATAGTCCAACGGTGTCAAATCGCAGCTCCGAGGTGGCTAAACGACATCAGCTCTGCGGCTGATAATGCGATCTTAAAAAACAGGGCGCAAAACATCGAATGTAGCTTCGGCTGTGTGGCACGTAGCGCCGTCCTGTTGAAAGCAAATGTTGCCGATATCCTCCTCTTCAATTTTTGTGAACAAAAATTCTTTCAGCATGGTCCGATAACGATCGCCATTGACTGTAACGGCCACTCCTTGCTCATTTTCGAAGAAAAATGGCACAATTATGCCTCTGGACCAAAATCCGCACCAAACAGTGACTCGTTTTAGGTGTACCGGCTTTTCAATGTATGCGTGCGGGTTTTCTGTTCCCCAAATGCGTCAATTTTGCTTGTTTACATACCTGCCAAGATCAAAATGAGCTTCATCCGAAAAGATGATTTTTTGGCAAAATCGGCATCTTCTGTAAGTCGACCGCAGGCCCACTCAGCGAAGCGAAAACGCATTGGATGGTCAGTTGGCTTCAACTCCTGAACCAATTGGACTTTGTATGGCGTCATACCAAGGTCTTTATGCAAAATTCGTCTCAATGATGTCTCCGAAATGTTCAATTGTTGAGAACGACGGTGAATTGATGTTGATGGCGCTTCACGCACACTTTCTGCCACAGCATCAATATTCTCGGGTGTACGCACTGTTTTTGGCTTTTCACGCTTTGGTTTATCGATGAGGATGCCAGTTTCTTTCACTTTTTTCACAAGATAACGAACATTCGGAGCTGACGGTGCTTCTCTTCTTCCAAAATCCGTACGCAATTTTCGCACACATTCTGCAACATTACCATGATTTTCAAAGTAATGTCGCAATATTTCCCAGCGTTGTTCAAGCGTATACACAACCATATTCGTTCAGCGGAAGGATAAAACTAATTATCTGTCAAATCAGACATGAGCTAAGTGTTACCATTCACGAAATAAGAACTAGTTGAAAAAAAAAACCTTAGATGGCGGACCCTATATGATTACCCGTCAATTTTTGTATTGATTCTTGAACGACGTATCTGGTATACCTGATTGCTATATAACTCTAGATTAATGTATTTTATCAGTTGATAATATTTTAAATGTGCGAAATCGGTCACGACCATACTATCATAAAATGTCGAAAACTTTGATTTTATCCCCAATTCGTGCTTAATATTGTTTAAGGTAATATATTATTACAAATCTGATTATTCTATACGTGTTTATAAAGTTGGTAGAGATTAACACGGTGAAAAGAATAGCAATGCATTTTAGTTCTACAAAATTATTTTTAACAAATATAGTTGATAGCTATTTCGGCTCACGCCATCGTCAGAACTATGCTTAAACTAACATTCGCTTATCTATATACAGCTGTGCAGAAAAGGCACACAACACATCCTCTCTCCTGTTCCAACGGCCTAGCTTGTTACTTTAACACAATGACACTAAATTTTCAAAATTCTAAATGAAACAATAGGTGTCTATGACAATAAGATTATATGTGGGACGGAAGTGGTCCTTATGGAAGCAAATCAGACCACCCCTTTGTACAACGGCTAGACAAGTGGCGATACTATTATGTTAGTTTGTTCGTTAAGAATCCTTTGTGATAATTGGTGTCTATTGATTTCCAGCTGTTCCAAAGCCGTCATTCTCCGACCCTTACTACAAAGATGCAAACATTTAGGGGCTGAGTTTGAATTTATATTATGTGATTCATTAATAACGTGATTAGCGAATTGTGAATCTGTTTTTTTACTGTCGAATGATCTTACATGCTGGTAGACATTTATTTGAAATAGCCAACAGCATATATTATTAGTCATAAGTCACATTTTTCCCATTAAAGAATTATTCTTTTGTATTCTATTCCCATAATACTCAAAAAATTGATAACCGAAACTAAAGCATTATAAGTCATGAAAATCAATCTTTCTACAATTTTCGGGAATCGATATTCCAAAAAGTGCTTTGTGATATATATATATATATATATTATCAATTCAATAAAGAGTTTACAATTTCCAAATGTTCTGCATTACAGCAGGTATTGTCAACCAAATAATGTACATAAGTGAGCAACGGCTGTCTTATAAGTCAAAAAATAAATAAATGCGGTATTTTTTCGCAAATATTTTTAATATTGTTAATGACAGATTCTAAAAATGGAACACAATATTACAGAAAATTGTTTTTAAAAAATCTATGAATATTTAATGATAAGAATAGGTAAATGCAATTTGAGCCTAGTTATTTTGAGAAACAAAACAAATGAAATGTATAAAAAATGTTTATATTCCTTCACGTTTATTTTAATGTAAAAATTATACAGATTTCCAACCGCGTTATCGCTTGCTTTTAATCTAAATGTACATTATAAAAATTACTGCAGGTGCTTTTCATAATAAACGTTTCTGTTACCTTTTAAGCCAAAATAGCATTTCTTACACCTGTTCATTTTTTTGTTTGAATATTTTTTATTATTTTGAAAATGTTTAAATGGGGCTATTTCATTATGGACTTCCGCGGTTTACATTATTTATCACACTAAAGTCAGAGATAAGCTGGAATCGTTGGTTTTTTATCACATATAAT
This sequence comes from Himalopsyche japonica, assembly GCA_028555115.1. NCBI lineage: Eukaryota > Metazoa > Arthropoda > Insecta > Trichoptera > Rhyacophilidae > Himalopsyche > Himalopsyche japonica. Next base: position 335,813 of record JAHFWJ010000198.1, read on the forward strand.
TTAGAGCATTTGTTAGATCAGTTAAAAATGCGTAAAAGTCCGTCAAATTTAATAGAATTAAATCATAAACCATTTAGTTTCAAAAGAATTTTTCAGACTGTAAGTTTTTATGTTTTTTGAATACCGAAAATTGAAGAGATATTAATTTTCGCATTTGTTATTAGTAGTTATTCATATCAGTTTTAATATGTTGATTGTCAATTATTGATAGGGTATTATATTAAAAAAAAAAAGCAGGACTGATGAAATAATCAGGACTGGTTTTGCTTATCGAGTATGTTTAATTGATACATCTGGATAATCACACATTCAAATACGACCATTGTGAACTTGTGTAATGGAATAACAGATAAATAAAATTATATTGATTGAATTGGCATTTACCTGGTAGAACTCTATTATACCACGGTGAAAAAATAGCAGTGTATTTTAGTTCAACATTTTTTTTTATAAGATATAGTTGATAGCTATTTCGGCTCACGCCATCGTCAGAACTATGTTTCTGACGATGGTGTGAGCCGAAATAGCTATCAACCATATCTGATAAAAAAAATTATAGAATTAAATTACATTGCCATTTTTCACCGTGTAATAAAGTTTTTTACTACAATTTCGTATATCCGCTAATACGATTAAAAACGGTTGAAAACTTTATTGTAGAGCTGTTTCTGTATTAACAGAAATATACTTTCGATTTCCATTCAATTTCATAGATGGTTCTGTATAAATTTTATAGGTTCCTATGATCTTACAGGTTCCGAACGTCAACATGTTTCTGCAGTACAGGTAGATTGAGCCGACGCAAGATGCAGTAATGCAATTCTTAACGGCGGTGACTGACAACTCAATGCATATTACAAGTGCAGTTGAGAACATCAACAGACTGGGAGGTGCATAATTCTGCATGACCGTCTCGATATTATCTGATAATTTATTTGCACGGTTTCAAGGAAAAGTTTTAACTCTGTGGAGGCTAGCGTGGAAAGGATTGTTTAAAAAACTACGGCTGTATCGAAGTTATTTAAGATTAACACGGTGAAAAAAATAGCAATGCCATCGTCAGAACTATCTACTAGAACTAGTTCTGACGATGGCGTGAGCCGAAATAGCTATCAATTTTTTTTTTTTAAATAATTCTGTAGAACTAAAATACATTGCTATTTTTTTCACCGTGTTATAATGGAGTCTACCAAGTGATTGCAAATTCAATCAATTATTTAAGATTTTTTTACCGACGAATGATACGTTACACACTTTATTATAAACACTAAATAAAGATATTGATCGAAAAGGCATTTACTTGGTGGATATCCGTTATAACACGGTGAAAAAATGGCAATGTGTTTAAGTTCCACAAAATTCTTGTAATTTCTTCTAATAAGATAATGATAAAACTATCATTATTAACTAAGTCTACCTCAATTTGAAGCAAACGGATTCTTAGATATCATCGTGTAAACTTTTGAATAGGTAAAAAAATATGTTTAGTTTTTTTTAAATTTAAAAAACACATTTCTTAGCAGCTATTTTCACAATGTATTTCATGATCAGAACCGGTTTCAGTCACAACGAGCGTTATCAAATTAACAAATAGAATACAATTCACAAGCTATTTATACACAATTTTGAGTTATACAAAAACATGGATTCAAGAACTAAGAAAACAATTTACAGGAATTCAGTTGATAATGCTCGCGATGAGCGAAACCGATCCTGGTCATAAAATATATTTCGGAAATAACTACTAAAAATGTATTATTATTATTTAAAATATCATGCCTTTCCAACAAGAAGTGACAGTTAATACCTTTAAAGTGTTTGATTTTTACAAAAAATATGTCCTACACTTTTAAGGAGTTAAATATCATTTCTTGGTGGAAATAAATAATATTTTAAAATAATAAAAACACATATTTCTATTTGACTATTTCAACATTATATATTATGATCAGGATCAGTTGATAATGCTCGTGATGAGCGAAATGAGCACATTATCTTTTTATTTTGATAATATTCAACGAAGCTTTTCATTCTCTCAGTGATCAAATCCAGCAGTAAATTGTTGTGATTTTCTTGACTGGTCGAATGTTTCAATGTATTGTTACGAATATTTTAAGTTTATTCTTTTCCATCGTTTACAGTAAAGCTATAATGTGAGGAAATAATAGTAAAGCTATTGTGTTCATTGTTGCAATTCAGATTGATGGGAAGAGAGGATTGTTCAGGGTACAGGGAGTAAAGTGAACTCCTCCTGAAGGATTCAGAGTCCTCATGGGACGACGGGACTTAAAGCTGATTGACGTTTGAATGCAAACAGAGAATGTGAGGATAGTGGAACAAACGAAAATATACGTGCGCTGATAAACACACTGATGACACAAGTAAACCTTTAATAAAATACCGCACTAAAAGTTAAAACATAATAAATTATACTATATTACTTAGTAAACGACAGTCCAAACTGTATCCGTCTAAAATGAGTGATATTACGATTAATGTATGAAACCGAAGCCGAGAGTTAAATGCTGTTAGACTTCCATACAACCCAGTTACGCGAATTAAGTCAAATATTCAATTATAATCAATTACGCAAGATATTTTATAGACAATTAAAAAACAATACAAAGTCTTTTGGAGCATAGATTCTCGAACTGAACAAATCGGCCTCCTTTGGATACTAGAGGTAATTGAAGGCGCCATGTTAGCATTGAGGAAAGTTGAGGGCCATTTGAAACAAAAGAGGGTTTCTGCTAATGTTTTTGATCGAATTCGATAAGAATTTGTATTTCCACATGTTTTGTTATTCACGGTCTGGGCTTCACTTTTAGATATCGTCAGGTATTCAAGTATCTCAAGGACATAAAAATATATTTCTACAAAATAAATAATGTGAATTTTCAAACTCAAAAATATACTCAGTATAAATAGACGTGCTTGAAATTTGTATCCCACCAGTTGAAATTCTCGCAATGAGCGAAACCGGATTCTGACCATAAAATGCATTGTGGAAATAAGTACAAAACACGTTTAATGCAATGAACATTTTTAATTGAAATTTTTTGTTGAAATATTAGAAAAATTTAATTTGAATTTCGGCGCAGATTTTTGCCCATACAGTCAGGCGACACGTCGAATGCCGGCGGTCTGTGAACCGCCGGTGCGACAACTTGACAGTGTTTAACAAACTTCTCTTCGAGATCGACCCATAAATATTCATCAATTGTATGTAAAAACGATACTCAAGTCAATGGGAATGATATAAAGTATTTCGCGGACAACGACCAGCGAACTCCGAGCATTAGCACTGACTTAAAGTGGACAAAAAGACTTAAGATAAGTAACTAACTCGTCAAGTTTTAAGCACATTTGCCTGATTTGGCCATCTCATATCTCGTCAATTATGAGTTTGACAATTTTTTGTAAAATGTTTTACGTAAGAAAATGTTTTAGCTGGTCAAACTCTTGAATGGATAAGTAAATTATAATGAAGTTGGAACAGGACTATTATACCGTTTCAAACCATTACTATGTACACCAGAACGTCGAACCGGAACTAAACCTAAAAACAAACGTTATTATTGACGATACAAAAATCGGAACTGAAAAGAAAAAACAACGGTTTGACGTTTTGATATGAGAAATAAACGCGTCTGTATATTAAATCACAAGTTTGTAAATTGACAGTATAAGAATTTAATCCACGGTCACTAAAATCCACTAGAACACGTGTCCACGATAGTTGATCGCTCAAAGATTTCTTACGTTTGGGTTTGAATCCCAGAATATAACAATATCATTTATTAATTCGTGTCAAAATTCGTTCATTTCTGCCTTAGAGACTTTCCGACCCAAATCTTAAATTCATCATTGAAATATTAGCACCGTTTTTCCGCTACAACATTATCAAAAAGAACAAAATCAAACGACTTTAGTATCTTGGAAATGTCTCTTCAAATTCCACTTCATTGTGCATTGCATTTCAAATGCATATATGTATATTTCTATGTGTTTGTATGCATGTGAATGTCAATAAATATAACGCATTTAGTGATCACATGAATCGGATACATTACGGATTACTCAGCTCTGTAGCGACTAAGTTTTTCGGCAAACAATAGTAAAATAATGCAACAAATAAATCAAATCACAACAGATGAAGCAACTTCAATTACTTTGACGCTAACTCATCATAGATATAAACACTTTGTAAATTTTATGTAAAAAAAATTTAAAGAACGACTTGCGACATATTCAATGATTGAACATACTTTACAAAAAAAAGGTGGACATCTTGGCTAAAAAGTTCACGTTGATTTTACATTTCAAAATTGGATCGCGTAAAAAAAAACAAAACACGTCATCTGCATTATCAAAAGTTTAATTCATAAATAACATGGTCAGTTTATAAGCAAAACATAAAAATTTTAACGTTATAACCCGAGTATTTTTCTCGCTCCATTAATTTGCAATCAAAATTTACCAGCGTCCGGTAATAAGGTATTAGCTAATGCAATACAAGGCACGAATTGGGAATAAAACCATGCAAATATTTAAATTAATAAAGTATTATATATTTTTTGACTTATTATTTTGACATTTTATGATACACCGATATTGACCGATTTCTCTCATATAAAAATTATCAACTGATAAAAAATATTAATTTAGAGTTAAATAGCTAGTTGATATACCAGACACATGGTACAAAACAAAAACAATAATTATTTTTTTTCACTTGATAATGCTCGCGATGAGCGAAACCGGTCCTGTTCAAAAAATATATTGTGGAAATAAGTACTAAAAAAAATGTGTTTTTATTATTTAAAATATCATGCCTTTCCATGAAGAAGTGACAGTTAACACCTTAAAAGTGACAATAATTTAAGGGTAATCATACAAAAGAACAGTTCTGTTGCATCCGTGTAAAAGATTGTTTGAAGATGCCGAAAACCGAAACCCTTATACTAAAATTATTTAAAAAAAATAAAAAAATGTTATGTTAAGAATCTTGCTAATAACTCAATTGTGTCTAACTCAATTATCAATGATAATCAAATTGAAGACACTATTCAGAGTACAGTTATTATTGTTGAAAGAAGACTTTAAAATATTATACAAATATTTATCTTGTTGTTGCACCCCTGAACAATCGTCATTACTAATAGTCTGTCCTTCATAGATTCATATTCAGTTCTGTTGCATCCGTGTGATAGAATGGCCGAAGATGCCGAAAACTGAAACCCGGGTCATTCTAACGCTAATCCAAGATCAAAAATTAATCAATCCATATTAAAAGTTGATAATGTAAAAAAAAAAAAAAAATTGAGTCTTGATTTTTATTATCAGTTAATAATACGCACGATGAGTCAAAAAAAAAAATTTTAAATATGGAAATAGTGTAAAACAAAAATTATTCCAAAGAGTAACAGTTAATACTAGAAAACTAACATCCATGTTCCAAGTAACGATTAATAAGGTTGTTTAAATTGTTTTATTTATGACCAATACAACCCTGAATGTAAACTTTATGTATCGAAATTGTTCGCCTTCTGCGAGACCGAATTCCAGCCTAAAGTGTTTGAGATTTAAATAAAATTTTAGCAGGCCACGTTCTACATGCTGTGACCTAACTGTTCTCGAATATATACAGTATTTCTAGTTAATTTTAAAAATTATAGATTAAATCTAGCCATAATCAAAACGATGGCATTTTTTCTACCTATAGATTGGAGGTTTGCACGTACTTGGGCTTGGCTGGTGTAGGTATTTGGGGTAGAAACAAATAAAATTAATTTTATCGTGAAAACGACAAGTATTTCAACACAACTAGAAAAATTTAACTACAATCGAACTACCGATACAATAAGTGGTATAATATGTAAGATATAGTTGATAGCTATTTCGGCTCACGCCATCGTCGGAACTATGTTTAAACGTACATTTGATTATCTATATATAGCTGTATATAAAAGGTACACAATACATCTTCTCGTCTGTTTTAACGACCTAGCTTATTTCCTGCTAGCAAAAAAACTAAAAAAATTGAAAATGTAAATGAAACTAAACAGGTGGCAATAAGCTTAAATATTGGACGGGATGGTTGTTATGGTTTATTACGGGTAGGCAATAGTCCCTCGCAATGGTCTGAGGAGCGGCGACCGACTTATATTTAAGCTTACGCCGACGATATCTATTGATTTTGTCTTACCAAATAAAACTTACCAAATAATAATTACCAAATAAAACCAAGATAATGGTTGCAAAAAAATAGCACACCGATTTATGCGTATGTTATTATAGAAAAAGCGTTTATTTCGAAATCTTGTTTTTGAGAAATGATAAATATTTATTCTTCCATTTTTATATTAAAATTAATTCGTAAATATTTTAAAGCTAGTAATAGTTTGAACCAGTAAAAGTTTACAAAATATATTAGAGAACAAGTTTTCAAAACTATTGATCTAAATTTGGCGAAAATTTTCATACCCTTTACTTGATAAAATTGACGGGGGAAGAATACATTCCCTAGTCTGGTTATGCATTTTAAAACAATGTAGTCACGAATTTATAAATTTACCTTTCCGTACCTTTCTCTCAAACTATTATGGGATTTATACAGTAAACCAACGATCAGGTTGTTAATTGTAAATTTTTGGGGAGGTGGAATGTATTATTGTACAACATTAAACATAAATAGCATTGGATATTGTATGAAACGTTACATAAATAACGATTTAATCAATTTTTATCAATTTGAAATGATTGTGATTATCTTTTTAATCATAATAAAATTGTGGAAATAATACATCAAAACAGTACACAGTGCTCGGATTTCGTTTGGATATCAAATTCGACAGTTAATCTTGATTATGTCCACACTGTCAATGAGAATAATTATGTAAAAATCTGTTATAACAACAATAGGGATTATTTGATTTATTATCCTTAGTTTTCAACTAAAATATTGTCAAATAAAAAATAAATATTTTGAAAATCCGTAAATTTCAAACGTATGGTCACATTAACTGAAAAAATATAAGTGCGTTTTTGTGGTAAGATAATTATTATTATATTTGGAGGAGATAAAAGTGCATTAAGTTATCACAACAAAAATACACCTGCCTTGAAGAGGTGTTTGTTACTGTGGAAAAGGGGTATCTTAAATAGTATCTTATAAAAGCTTATAACAGAATAAATGGAATAATTTAACAAATGATTGTAAATAAAGTGTTAATCTTTTCATTACAGATAATTTCGTATACCATAATCACTCACTTACATTAGTCATAAGTTGTAAATAAATGTAAATGAATCAAACAGTTTAACACAGATACCATCTGTTTATCTAATGATAGAATGTTAAGAAATATGAACTGAAAACTATTTCAATCAATAAACACGGCGTCGTTAAGTTTAGTAACTTACTCAAAAACATTGGCCCCATTTAGTCTTTCATGGTAAAAAAAAACCCAAAGTAAATGAGCGTGACCTGGATAAACCAGGCTTATAAAGAGATCGAATAAATTCACTATCAGCTGTGAAACCGACGCCGACGCTTTTTTACAGGCGTCGCGACGTTACGGAAGAAAGCGTCGCGATGGTTATAGCGGAATCTTGTCACGAAGTCATTTTCTGTGTAAAATTGCCACGGATTTATAATGGTAGTAAACGAATGGTGACAATGTTATGCCCGTAATAGTTTGCGACGAAAATGTATAACATTGCGGAAAGCAGGTGATCATTTGCAATACGATATATTTATTCAAAATAATTTGAAAGTTTTGAACAGAATATTTTCATATCAGTAAATTGAATAAATTATATTATATTGAAACGTGGTAAGCAATACTGGAGTCGTTTTATCTATTAGGCTTTAACTTGCATCCATATGATTTTCAATACAGATTTAACGTAGGGAATTATAAACGACCCTCGTCTTTCATAACTAAATGGTTTGTGAAAATCTATAAGTTTTTCGAATGAACAACATATGGGCAATGTGAAATAGCATATTCAAAACATAGAGCTAATAATTAATCGAATGATGACAACAATCACTTTTTAAGTGTTAAAAATATATGTTTATACAATACATTACTATTTTTTTCACCGTGTTATAATGATAATGCTCGCGATGAGCGAAATCGGTCCTGATCAAAAAATATGTTATGGAAATATGTACTAAAAAATGTGTTTTTACTATTTATAAATTCTCACCAATATATTGATATATGATATTGATTAGAGGTGCTTGATGGAATTTTGTATCGTTGAAAATTTGTACGATTCAATATATATATAATATCGGAATTGTACCGATTTTCAACAATTCAACAATAATAAATATATTTTATAGTAACACAATACTTATTTTATGAAGCTTATTGCAAATGCATTACGCTGGCTCAATTTCGATGACATTCGCGTAGCAGAGAATTTTGCGATCACATTTGAAAGACAGTCACAAAAAATAAAAAGAAACCTTGTCCACAGTTGCCTTTGAACAATCTCCGCAAACGTATTTTACTCAGACGGCCAAACCGAATACAAAAATTAAATTTGAACCAATTTATTGTGACGTGAACCCCAGGTCAACAGCCACTGCTATGATTACATACTAAATAGAGTTACTACTCGGCTACGTTGTTTATAATTATGGGTGTTGTATAATTTTATATATATTTTACTGCTGCAGATTTCGCAAACCAATTAATCGAAGTGCATTGCAGTGGTGACCGGTGAAACAATTCCTAGAAGTATCGCAACAATGCGAAGAGATACATGTCTGCAACGGAGGATTGCAAACACTACCCAAGTCAGTAACTCTATACAAAATGGACAGGTATGTTTACTTGAAATGTCTTGCTCGGAATGAAACACGCTAGGTTCTTTGTTGAGAAGTGCATCACGAGATGTTTCAGCACTTCGTCAAATAGCGTTCGCTGGTCGGTATCACATAACGCGGTCGATATTGATGCCACAAGGGAAGGAAAGTAAACAAATTTAAGGAATATTAAAGCAATCAATTTGGTTCGTACGAAAAACACGTTATTGTAAAAACAGTAAACATTCCAGTGAAATATTTTTTAGATATTTAACAGATGACATTTTGGTTTAATTTTTTGTTTAAGATCTGTTTATACCACGGAATATTTTAGTGTCCCTTTAATTATTTAATAAGATTTCAAAATACATAATAAGTAACCGCCGACTATCAAACATAGTAACTATAACACAGAAGAAGGGTATAATAAACGTCTTAGAAAATCCGCACTAATTATTAAATATTTAATTTTATTTAATCGTCTACAATTTTTGTTATTCACGGACCAGAATTCGCTTTTCGACCTCTTTGGCTTTTCTAGTATATAGGTGCATTTAAACTGAAAGTCAGTTAACAGTTTACATATATGTACTCTAATTCCAGTTTAATAACAACTGATTTGATAATATCTCCGATATGGAAAAGCATTTTAAGCTTTTAAGGATCAAACAAGAATCATATACATTATCAAAATGTAATTGGGAAATCTATGTGCATTGAATATTATGCCTATTTAATGAAATAATGAATTGACAGTAAAGGTGTTATTGATTAAATTGGCATTTACTTGGTAGAACTTCATTATAATATGGTGAAAAAATAGTAATGTATTTTAGTTCTACAAAATTTTTATAAGATTTATTTGATAGATATTTCGGCTCACGCCATCGTCAGAACTACTTTACTACACAGAATAATTCTGACGATGGCGTGAGCCAAAATAGCAATCAAATATATCTTATAAAAAATTGTAGGACAATAAAGGTAACCAACAGTTAAAATTAAAACACGAATAAAATATTTTTTAAACAGCGAGTTTTTTTAGTTTAATGATTAAATTATTATCTTTTATAGTTTAGCTGTAAAATTTTGAATTTCACATTCGTATGAATTCGTTAAAAAAACAGTCTAAAAAAGGGGTAAAAAAATTCGGAAAAATTCAATAATAACAACATTTTTTTTACCGACATCCGTTCTGATATGATTTTTAAATAAACTTATTTTTAACAAAAGAAATCGTTTGTTTGTTATCATCAATTATATGAACAAATTATTGATTGTTTTTACTCAGGGGTTATCTATTTTAACGATACAATTGGTAGTTATAGAGTTACATAACTAGGAAGAGACTTTTCTATTAATTTGCTTTAATGTGGAACATATGGCATAACGGATGTATCTCAACATGTTTTTGTATAAGAACCCCTTTTAACTAAGTTCCTGAACTCGTTGTTTTATTTTTGCTGAATTTTTATAAACATAATATGGATAGAATAAATACAACTAGAACAGTATCAGTGGTACTACCCACATTCGTTATGCCTCATTTGTAAAGAACACGAACATACGATTTGATTGAAAAAATCGCTATAGGTATGTACTGGGATTTGAACCCGCGGGATCAATCATAGAAACCAATGACCTGACTACTGCAACACGGAATGGACATAACGAGGCTAATATCAAACGGAAATATTTTTTGTTTTATTTACAGCGTGGGTGTAAAATCTTTGTTTAGATTAAAATAAAATCATTAATTAACAAACAACAAAGTTCACAGAATTTTGTGTATCTAAAATAATACGTGATGTGAAACATCAACACGCTAGCTGCCAACAATTCTTGGGTGACAACGTCAACAGTCTTTCTAATCGATTCAAGTCTTTCCTTTCGCGCAGTTCTACAACGCTGTCATCGCTTTCATCACTTCATATTTTTCCACATCGTCCCGCGACGCGGCGCCGCTATGCCGAACATCAACGAGCCATTTCTTGAGGGACATAGGATGTAAACCTTTATTATAATTTAAAAGTTATACAAAAAACATATGTACATATATAAAACCGCACTTGCTTTTAATAAGGCATAGATTGTTGACGGTAGCGTGTGAGACGAAGATAAAAAAGTTCGCATACTGAACTAAAGGATATGGAATATAACCAAAGCATCTGTTTATTTAAGATTTTTCAAAACTTTATACGATGTTATTGGTCGAGTAATAAATTATAAATTTTTTTTTTACAAATTTGCACTGAAAAATATTTTCATTTAATTAAATATAGCTTTTGTAAAAGCTTAAGTGTGAGCTTTTCTATTAAAAAAATATTTTTGCCAACACGATTGAACTACATCCGATGGTAAATGTTTTTAAGGTAAAAGATTTATAAGTACACGGTGTAAACAAATAATGTGTATTGTAAAAAAACAGGCAAAGTAAACATTTTACTAGTGATAAAGCATCTATACGACATTTACACATCGTCTAAGCAAGTTCACATTGGATGTGCTCGTCGCCGGCGCCGCGTCATTACAAAGAGCCAATAAAATGATTGCTTTATAAATCAAAGTTATTCTCTGCAGGCAATCATTAATAATTATTTTGTATATACAAAATGTATCATCGTTTATTTTAAGCACTTAGATAGCGGGCTATATCAATTCAATTGGCTAAAAAAATATTTTCTTAGTGTGAGTATTAAATCAATAATCTCTACCTTCTTTTGAGACAGGCGAGTTTATTACTTTACGTCAGTATATCCAAAATCTTCTGCATTTAAACAAGTTGAATGTAAATTATGTCTTATGGGTAAAAAAACATTATAAACTTTAATTTATTATTGGGAGGAAGAGGAACGTAGAATAAAATTAATTTCGTGAAGAAAGCTAAAGAAACGTTAAACTCACTCATTGATAAGACTATTAATATTCGTTACATAATATAAAAAAAAAACATGAAGCTCTGAGATAGAAAAGATAATAAACATTACAATAAATTCCGTTTAACATTATTCTACACATTTATATCTCAAAAGAAATGAAAAAGTTATACTTACCCTAACATGGTAAGAACAATTATTTATAGTTAGTTCATAGATTCGGAGAACAAATTGACGGCTCATTAACCAGAGTTGGCGATGTATGACTTGAATCAACGTCGCTGTGACGAGAACATTTCGTATGTTTTTTTTTTTGACACCGCTCACAATAAATATGTATTACTTTGTATCAAAAGGCCTTCGACGAAACAGTTAATATAACTGGGCGCATATCCCCATAGAGAAACTTACATGATACGTATGCCAGGAGTTTAAATATCAGATGAAAAAAAAATAACGATGTAAACAAGTCAATGTGGTATTTTCTTTCCAAAGAGACATATTTTTATGACATCTTTTAAGCAAAAATAACATGTAAATACATTCCTCCATAAAAGAATTAACAAAAGTTTCAACTAAAATTTTTGGCAGTTTTTAAAAGTTCCATTTACAAATTATTGAAAAATCGTAATGACAAAATAGCGATTTCATTATCCAGCAAAAGTATCAACATGAAAATTATAATTTCTTTTGAATTAATGAATCTTTTTATTGTACTGGCACTCATGGGTCAGCTTTTGTCTTTTAACATTATGTTATTGTTATTTGTGCGTTCAATCACACGGATGAGAAAAACTGATAGTCTTTAAGCACCAACAGAGAGCCCAACTAAGTCCATTGTCTCTATTAAGCGAACAGTCAATCGTCAGAGGTAAGGTGACTTGCTTCCTTGATTTTTTCTTAAAATTCAGTTGCCCAAAAGATTTTTTTATTTGAACTAATAAATCAGTTGATAATGCTCGCGCTGAGAGAAACCATTCTTAATCATGAAATATATTATGAAAATGGTACTTTTATTATTTAAAATATGGCTTTCCATCACGAAATGACAATGCAAACTTTAAAATTGATACCCTCGATATCATAAATTTATAATCATATGTATATATAATTTATAATATCGATTGAAGATACTTCATGGAATTTAAGTATCAATTTTGAACTGTTAAAACTTTGTATGATTCCAAATGTTGTAAATTTTGTTGCATACATGTGATAGAATGCCTGAAGATGCCGAAAGGCAAAACACAGGCCGTTTGTTACAAAATATGTGTAGATATATAAATAGGTCTTAACTCAAAATAATTCAATTCAAAACGTAGATTAGTTTGCTTTTGTAGAACTAAAATACATTGCTATTTTTCACCATGTTATAATGGAGTTGCACCAAGTAAATGCCAATTCAATCAATATATTAGTTTGCATACACAAAAGGAACCTTTTATTCTTTTCCAGTGTGATTACGTAGTAGTAGTTTTACAAAGCCATCCGTTGATTAAAAATATAGCAAAACTAAAGATAGTTAAAAACCACCAAAATGCCATAGCCATCATTTGTTTTTGAAACGATTTATATTTTTTAATTATGCGATTTCAAATAACTTGTAAATATATATTAATTTCACGTCCAATTAAACTCAAACCTTTCACACCTTATTCAAAATTAATATTTCTGTTGAAAAAAACATCAAATAATAAAATCGTTGTATGTACAATTTGATATTTGTGACTCTAATTGTGAAAAATGTCGCATGTGCTTGACATAAAATGTCAAGTCGTATATTTTCCAAAGTTAACTGACTGCTGATAGAAATATGTTGAACAGGGGTTCCTGAACACATTTTACGAGGCATTTAGTCCATGAGGTATAAACAAACATTTTGAGACTGATAAAACAAAGAACGTCAAGATGGCCACTCTGAATAAATTAGGCATCTGTTTGGTTACCGAAGAAATAAACGGGTTAATTAAATAATATACGACCCTTTTTGATGATATGCTTTATACAAGATGAATATTTTATAGACTTCGTAAGTATGGTTTTCGAGGACTCTTTAACAATCTGCTAGCTCTGAACAACTTTACTGCGTAAAAATAGAACCTGGAATAAAGCAATATGAAAAAGAATATAAAAAGTAACCATAGCATTTGGCAGACCGGCTAACCCCACTAGGGAAAATCTTTTTTAGGATAGAAGAAAAAAACTTCATAATTTAGCCATCGAGCGTAATTAAGCGATCACAATTTATGCCCCGTAAAGCAACGAGGTGTATCATTGAATTTTTAAACTTCTATATTATAAAAGATTTCCTATTACTTATCAATAAATGGAATTGCAGGTACGAAAACCAAATGATAGTAACAAAAAGGTATCCTCCAAAATATGAAAGCTATTAGACTCTAATTTAAAATGAATTTCATTTCAATGTTTTGTGTTTTTCGGTGGATAGTCGATGATTCCAAGCATATTTTGCATTAAAATTTTAATTAAAAATTTATGTCACGGTGAAAGAAAAATAGCTATGTATTTTAGTTATACAAAATTATTTGTTTTTTTTAAGATATAATTGATAGCTATTTTGGCTCACGCCATCGCCGAAGTAGCTGTCAACTATATCTTAAAAAAAATTGTAGAACTAAAATACATTGCTATTTTTTTTCACCGTGTTATAATGGAGTTCTACCAAGTGAATTCCAATTCAATCAATAAAATTTTATGTAACTTACAATAAAATCATATTATTTTAAATAACACAAACACATCTTTAGGTACAATTTCACAATATATTTTATAATCAAAACCCGTTTCGCTCATCGCGAGCACTATCAACTGATAGAAGAAAAATTACAACTAAGCATATTTATAAATGTTAACAGGTTTACAAAACTAAAGGTCCAAGAACTAAGAAACGATTTACAGGAAGTCATAAAATATATAATACATTCAAATGAAATAGTTATTAAAAAAATAAAATGTTAACAATCTCTTATTAGGGTGGAGAGAATAATAATTGTGTATACTAGTTGTGACGTAAAAAACTTACCAAGTATAGACTGATTTAATTAAAATATCATCATTACAGCAGCATTGCTTTGTTACCTGTAAAAAAAGAAAACGATTTTTTTAAATGTTTATATTATATTAGATAAACAGGGAACATGACTAAAAATTGTAGAGCTAAATACTTTGACGTTATTACTATATTATGATAGATTTCTATCAAGTAAATGCCAATTCAATGAATGGTAATTCTTGAGGAAATTAATTCAATATATAAATATTTTAACTATGCCGACGGTTTCCTTAACCCTGCTGAACTATATATGTAAAAAATATTTAGAAACCGAGTGCTTTAAAAAATGTTTAATAGTGTTTGTGCTAACCAATTTAAATTAGCTTTTATGCGACAGTTAAGTACACTGCTGATCATTAGTACATTTTACAGATTCGTATATGAATACATAACCATTGGCGATTGCCAATGAGATTGAGTTGAGTTGAGAACAGTTGAGATTTCAACAATTGAGACGTTAACAGTCAATCCGTTAATAACCCATTATCACTTGCTACTATTAATAATGACAAAATATCACAGTAACAAATTATTCATAATGTTTTATCAAGTTAAAGGCTAGGGAGACAGTTAAGTTTAATGAGAGACGTAATTCGATTCGCCGGTGCGGAGAACTGTTTAAATTTCAATGCACATCAGGAATACATAACTATTAACAAAGTTAACCGAGTTAACAATCGATTACGAAGTTAGTTAACAAGTAATCTCGGGAATGTATATATGAAAGTGCAGATATCTCACAGTGTTCGATGAACTTTGTAAGATTTAAGTAAGTGCCATGATATTGATTAAACATACACCAAGAAAAACAGTTTTTGGTCAAAACTATTTCGAATGGCTCAAATGAGTGTCAACTCACCTAAATTTCTAAAATTGGAAAATATTAACATATTGCACATAATTTAAATACTAAATACACAATGCTAAACATTATATTCACAAAATTTTTAGATTTTAGATTTTGATCATCGCGAGCATTACCAACTGATCTTTTTATTTAACAGTTAATTATTTTATTTATGATATCGGCTGAAGGAGCTTGATGGAATTTCAATATAAAATTAGAATTTTTACAACGTTGTACGATTCCACATGTTTTCTCACTAACGACCAGGGTTTCGCCTTTCGGCATCTTCAGGCATTCTATCACACGGGTGCAAAAGAACTGACGAGTCAACAGAAATGTTCTGTTCTGAAGATGCCGAAAGGCGAAACCCGGTTCGTTAGTTTATTTTTAAAAAATCGTTATAACCTTTGATATTCAGTGTAAAAGTATAACAAAATATCAGAAATTAAAAAATTGATAGAATTAGCTCGAAATAGCAATAATGCACCAGACACCGAGTAAAATCTCTATAATTATTTTATCAATGAATAAAAAGAAGTAATTAAATTACTTAGGTTAGACCAAGCTTGAAATTTACGTATGTATTTATGAACTATTCATAGACAGCGTTTCTATGGTTGTCTATGAGCGAATAATAACTCATTTATAAGGTCTTACATAGTCTATTACGGCGACACATTTCGAAAATGGAATGAGTTCTATTTTTGAAATTCACTCATCGGGAACACGTGCGCCGGAGTGTTAAATGTTGCAAACAGTCTCGAAGATGTCTCAAATAACATGTTTTGACACTTAAAACAAAGTCATATTTCAACGAAGCATCCATTTCGGATGCGCGCGCATCGACGCGTTTATTATGCAAAGAGGAACAAGATCATAAACCCAAAATCTTCATCGTGAAAGGAGAACCGTGTTATTTTATTGCCTTTTTGAAGTGGCGTTGTAGTGTCCTTAAATAGTTGAGAATAAATGAAAACTTAAGACAACTTCCGTTGTATCAAATAATAATAATAATAATTTCTATTAAAAAACAAATATCAATAATAAAGTAAAAATACAAAACTATTTTTAGACATTGAGTCACCTTCAGACACAAATATAATTAAATATATAAATTACTCAATGTGTTCTTTAAATTTTATCTGTCTGACCTGTATAAAATGAATTGCATACTCCACAAAACATTACATAGAAGCCGCTGTTATTTATTTAACATGAGTTCGCTTTGTCATCTTTATGTAATTAGTTAAAGAAAAAATATGGTATTTATATCTCAACAAGTAAATATATACAACTAGGTGAACAAAAATCAATTAAATCTTATTATAATACAGGGTGTTTGCCGGGAGGATTTACTACTTTATTTTTGTAAAAAAATATGTTAAATGAAAACAAAATAAAATTTGAATTCTTACAACTTTGTACGATTCCATTGTACTCGCATTCTGTTGCATTCGTGTGATAGAATGCCTTAAGATGCCGAAAGGCGAACCCCGGGTCGTTAATGACAAAACATGTGGAATCGTAAAGTTGTAGCAATTCAAATTTGATATTTAAATTACATCAAGCACCTTCAGTCGATATCATAAATTAAAAAACAAAATAGCTTGAAGCTGATAAATTTTTGATTGAGTGTTTGTAATTACGTGTGAAAGACAATTGTAGTTAAATTTCCGTTTCTGTCAGCATGAAAAAATACGGTTTCTTTTTGATTGAAATGTATTTTTAAATTGGACTAGACACATCGTATCATCAGTAACCAATAAAGTCGTTTTTTCTTCCTATATTTTATAAGGCCAATTCCCCACGCCTTTGACAATATAATTTGGCATTCGTAAAATGCATTCCCCGGACGAGAATAAAAACAAATGTTCCAAAAAACGCGAAGCGAGTTAAAACGTCGGGGAAGTCCATTTAAAAATGCAAGAAACATTTACCTAAATGGAATCCCTTTGAGTGAATAGAGATGGACGATAAATCTCTCCGAATTTATTGTTGCGCTCAAACTCTTTTATCACTGTAAGTTATTCGAGCAATGATTATGAGAGGGATTTCGAATTTCGAACATCGCGGGATGTCAAATATCGGGTGGTTATTTATTTATTCACCGGTGTGTTAAAAGGGAACAAATATTTTGACCACTTAAGTGCGGCACACAGATAAATCATTTATTTTATTGCAAACGTGTTATAGGCCAGAAGTTAAGCCTCAAAAGCTACGTTCGTAATGCAACGAACATAAATGCAAAATGAGAATGCAAAAAAATATTGTTTATTTCATTGCGAGATTTTATTTAGATTACTGATATTTTTTATTTATTTCTTGTTGTTGTATGCCGATATTCTTAAGCAGTATTTTTTTCTTATAATTAATATAATATAATGTGGCGTTTACGCACGATGCAATTATAAGGAAGATACATCAAACAATTTTAGCAGGTGAAAGCAATTATGTAATCGTAAACCAAATAAAGAATAAAATTCGTGTTGTCAAGATATATGATTATTTTTACAGCATTACGCCATCATGAAAAAATTACCGACAATATTTTGCAATCCACTTATATTGAAGTACTTTACTGTAAAAACCTTATATTATTGAAGAATTAAATGTCTTAATAACACGTCATTACCTCTTCAGAAAAAAGATTTATGACACTTTTCTTAAAAAAAATTTTTTAATTCATATTTAGTTTTAAGCACTCTGTGAGTCTCTAATTACTTACTTTATGATGAAACAATTAATATTGTATGTGTGATATCTGCATACATTTATTTATTGAATTAAATTTAGTATTTAGTTCTATTTTATAATTATTATTTGAAACAATATACACAGTAATTAATAATTATTTTTTCACTGTCGGTTACTCTAACAGATAAATCATTATGCAATTTCAATGTGACACCATCGCCACTGATAGTGTTATCTTCGAAGGGAATATGTGGTGTGTAATTAAAACATATATACGATACATTCAACAGTTTAATGCCAAGTAATTTAAAATTCAATTAAAATCGAAATTATAATTTTAAAAAAAACTGATGTTGTATACACTATACTTTCGAACAAAATGGTTCAGCCAAACACAAGTACTAACGTTACAAACGCTTGTACAAAGATCAATTTAATTTGATGGCTGGTCATTCATTAATTAACTGAGATTAATTTGATCACTCTGTACATTAATCGAGCTTTTTATTTCAAAAGCTACAAGTAAAAACATGCGTTCATACATACTGGAAGTATTTAATTTCTTCGGTGATTTATTAAGCTACTTAGAGCTTTGCGTATAACATTCAAGCAATGTTGCTTGGTAAACGAGATGTTTCAAAATAATTCCGTCACAAATTCATTTTTAATTAGACGATGTGTAGCGTTAATTCAAAAGATTATTTATACAGTAGGTGGTCGCAATATTTTATATTCTAGTTAATTTATTTGATGTTAAAATGATGTATTAGATTGTTTTACTTCTTGCCAATTAGCGTGATCGTAAAACAGGTCATTCGAATGAATATTAAAATCAACTCACATTATAGACGTTGAGAAAGTATCATCAACTAAATTTAGTGGACTTTTGAGTATGTTTAAAAATACTATTGTTGAACAGAGCGAAAAAAAATAAAATTTTAATACTCTTATGTTTTCTACAATAATAATATGTATAAAGAATTAGTTTTTAAATTCTTCTCAGCATTATTTTTTCATATTATATTTTATTTTTTAACATATTAGTTAATCTAATTTTTTTTATAAATTTGATCTTAAAATCTTCGACATATACTTTTAGTCCCACTAAAGCGTTATTCTATACATATGTAATAGTTTTTCGTAATATTTGAAAAATTAGAAAAAACTGAGTTATACTCATAATACGACCCAATAAAAATATCTCGTACACCAATTAGATCTTTTAAATAAAGATAACTTGCAACAAAACATTGTTGGGCATTATCGTCCTTACCACCGGAACCTTTTCTCGTGTTCAAAATTTGATAAAAATGTATAATGCTTTATTACAACGTCGGCTTGAGAGTGGGTCTATTATTTGGGACCCAAGGAATTCGAAACATACCCTTAAGGTGGAAAAGGCTCAGTTTTTTTTTTTTTTTGAGACTTCTTTACTTGAGGGCTACCTAACTGACTAACACTACCAACGGCTTTATCCATCTGACTTTCTATTAAGCACGCTTATTTTTAATAGTATGAATACTCTAATAAAAATACATGTACCTGGTTAGACATTTCTTTTTACTAATATGTAATTTTTTTTTAAGAAATTGTATATATGAATAGTTTACTCTTCTTAAGTGTAGAATCAGTCTGCAAGAGGATGCCACTGGTTAGAGCATTAACAATTTGTAATCGTATTGTTTCATACATCGGCTTATTTCCCGTCAACGAGATTGGATTTAAGCGAAAACTTTACTTAGATGTATTGACTGAATCGTCATTTACTTGGTAGAACATTATAACGCAGTGAAAAGAACATCAGCGGTCGGGGAGCTTTTCCAACCATTGCCTCAAAATATTTTTGCGTAAGTCGATATTACCCCCTCATTTTGAAAAAGAGACAATCAATGTAAATTTGAATTAAACATAATTTTTTTAATTAATTTACAAAGAAAATAATAATTCTTTATAACCTCAAAAAAAATAATTTTTTCCCCATTTGGGGTAATTTATCCCGGTTCCCCGACCGGTGACATAGATGAATTAAAGTATTATAGATTTTGCCTGAGATTTCCCGGTTGACTGTATTGTTAATTCTAAAATTTCTTATGTAAATCGCTTCTATATTAAAAATGTAGCAAATTTATATTTTTTGTAACGTAATAAATAAATAATAATGATAAGTTCAAAGACTTCGAATCTTTTGTTTTGGTAATATCGATATTACCATATCTTGATAAAGATAACCACGGCTCGTCTTCTATAAATAAATCAATATGTGTGCGTCTGTTTGTCCTTTATGCTTTACTATAGCATTCATCCGATCGATATGAAACTATACAAATGTATCGAGTATACTCCCACGAAGGTTTCTGGCATACCACCTCTCCAAAAAATCGATGCATAATCTAATCGTTCTATATATAAAAATAAATATATGTGTGTGTGTGTGTGTGTGTTTGTCCTTTATGCATTACTACACTAGTCATCCAATCGATGTAAAACTTTACAAATTTCTTGAGAACACTCCCGCAAATGTTACTAGCATACCACTCCCTCCTCAACTTCCCATAAATAGTAAAAAATAGAATTAAAACGACACAAACTGTTTGTTATAATAACAAGGTTCCGTAAATTTCCTTACACTGTCAACTTGTTATGTATATAAACATCTTCAAGTAATATGTTATAATGTGACTTAATTTGAAATATTAACGTAAAAACATTCCATCGAATACGTAGAGCGATTCGGATCTAGATTTTATTACAAAGAGTTAATCGTTCGTGTTCGAGAGTAATAAATCGTCTGTAATTGATAAGCATTCAGCAGAGACTATTAACATCACTTCATACAAGCACTTTTATGATGCTTAACAGTTATTTGAGTGATTAAACGTAAGTGCTGCGTAAAAGACTCCAATCGTTATTATTATTGTGAGAGTCGGAATTTGAATACAGACGAATGAATCATTCGGTAATTAATCTCATTGACTCGAAAGACTCGGTTGAAGTTTTAACGAGAGCATATCTGGGTAATCGCCGAGACTCGAAAGTTAGTATCTGATCGTTCATGAGATCCAAACGCGGCACGCTCGGATAAATGGATTCATGAAATTTTATCTCAATCCGTTTACATTAATTATTATTCTTAGTGAACAACCTTGATATTAATACTTCCCTGTTTGCACGACTTTACCCTATATGCGAATAACCTAACTCTAAAACAAAATGGATCAATAAATAAAAAATATTGTATTGATTGAATTGACATTTACTTGGTAGACTCCATTATAACACGGTGAAACAATAGCAATGTATTTTAGTTCTACAAAAATTTAGATATAGTTGATAGCTTTATCGGATCACGCCATCGTCAGAACTATGTTTAAACGTACATTTGCTTATCTATATATAGCTGTGTAGAAAAGGTACACAATACATCTTCTCTTCTCAGTTTTTGCATCCGTGTGATAGAACGCACGAAGATTTTTTTTATAAGATATAGTAGATAGCTATTTCCGCTTAAGCCATCGTCAGAACTAGTTCTAATATCTTATCATATAAAAAAAAATGTACAACTAAAAAACGTTGTTATTTTTTTCACCGTGCTAAAAAAAGTATTGCTTCAAAAAATTTGAAAAGCTAAAACTTTCTACGATTCCACATGTTATCTCACTAATGACACGGCTTTCGCCTTTCGGCATCTTCAGGCATTCAATCACACGGATGAAAAATAATTGACCACATCCGTTGTATCCGCGCGAACTGACCAGACTCTAGTCAGAACTAGTTCCGTTGCATCCGTGTGATAGAATGCCTGAAGATGCCGAAAGGTGAAACCCAGATCGTAAGTGACAAAACATGTGGATTCGTACAAAGTTTCAATCCAAATTCGATATTGAAATTTCATCAAGCCTCTTCAGTCGATGTGATAAATTATAGAAAGCTAAAATTTCTTATTTTAAGAATTTGTTATGAAAGTATATCTAACGAGAAAGTCTTACTGAAGCCATTTTTCTCAAAAGTTATTCATGTCTATTTCTTACTTCTCTCGTTGTTACGGTCTTAACTGTTGTTTTGTCTGATTGCAATGAAATCATATATGATACTAAAAACATAATAGAGTTGGCAGGAACAATGTTTTGAGAAAGAGCTAATTTTTGTTCTGAAATATAGACCGTAATTTCCTCCAATACCGTTGTTTTTTTTTTAAATCACGCATGTCTCACAGGAACAGGTTATTTTGATTACGTAAAATCATTCACGTGTCTTTCCTAATTTCACTATTAAAACTACTTGTCATTATTGTTTTCTTTATATGAATTATACCCCTCATATGTGATTATAGAATTCTGATTATCTACCACAAGGCTATGAGCTCGGCAAACCAACTGAATCAACATACTCTGGAGTTCTACAAGTAAAATCGTCATATTTTTGGTATTTTCCAAGCCGGGATAATGTCTTGCATACGTTTGGTGATGTGAAAGAAGAGGTGAAAACTCCTCCTGAGACTCGTTGCGATTTGTAAACTACATTACATGCCAATCCCTTGTGTGAAACGTCACCGACAATTTGTAACCGGTGCAAGGCGTTAATGCAAACTTAAATGTAGTTAAACACGTAAAAGTTGATCTATTTTTCAAAACTTTATTTTAAATAATTGATAACACGTCATATATTTTTTTATGAAATTAAAGTAATAAGTTAGTAATAAAATCTCAAGTCATTAAATGTGACGTTGATATGATTGACATCTGGTTAATGATGAAATTTTATGAAATAAATATGAAGTAAGGCAGATTATATATGTGAATAAGAACAAAAAAAAAATACTCAGTAGATGTGACACACATAACTCGTGTTTATATAATTTAAATAATTGCTTACGTTAATGTTCACAATACTATCATAATGTCGTCAAGGTACAAAGATTTATCGACTAAACAAGGGATATAAAAAGAGCGATGAGGTGTTGATTCTTTCATTTGTATTTTTAACGAAAGACGAGTGAATAAATATCATGCAAACCGAATCTCATAAAAAACCCATTTTTAATAATTGATGATATCGACTGAAGTATCAGTTCTGTTGTATCCGTGTGATAGAATGCCTGAAGATGCCGAAAAGCGAAACCCAGTCGTTAGTGACAAAAAATGTGGAATCGTACAAAGTTATAACAATACAAATTTCATTTTTTTTTATTAAAAAATATTTTTGACAGTAGCATTACATTAATCAGTCGCGAGATACATACATTTTTTTTGATCACATCGGATCAAATCAAACAAATAATAAGTATGTCAGTTCCGTTGCATTAGTGAGATAGAATGCCTGAAGATGCCGAAAGGCGAAACCTAGGTCGTTGGTGACAAAACGTGTGGCATCGTAAAAAGTATTAACAATTCAAATTTGAAGAACTATGTGTACTAGACATCAACACGCTGAACAAGAGATGTCACTATCTTCAATGTCTAAGATCTCAAATTAGTATTATACTCGTCGAGACTTTAGCCTAGATCCACCTGATGATTACCAGGGTGAATATCTTAAAATTAAGTGACCAACAATTAATTTATACAATGTAAGTCGTGAAACAAGAACTACTGCTTGATTTAAGCTAAATTTAAATCAAACGATCAGTAGCTCATCTTCGTGAAGATTGGCTAATAAAACTGCATAAAAGAACCGCGTGCTCAAAATATTTGCATCGCAGTCTTGAGACATATTTGTATGCACCAGATGATGTTGCATTTGTACGACAAAGTGGCTTGTCGCTAAGGATGAAATTTCAAAGATTCTTCCCCTTTCTCAATGAAAGGAATATTTCTGTTCCTAAAGTCATTTTTTATGTGACTTTTGACTCGGAAGTCTTCACTAGTCTTCAAAGGAATTGTAGGATTGCATTTCAGGAATCTATCCACGGCTTGAAGTGCAAATTTTCTAACATTAAGTATGTCTACGAAAATAACTTTCATTCAAAAGAGGTTAGTAAATATGTACACATATGCACGAAACAGAATTGTTTGATATAACATGGTATTTATTTAAATACTTACTAATTATTTGTTATTTAAAGTGATCGTGTTAGAAGTTTAAGTTCTTTGTTTATTGAGATAAATATTTACAACTGTATGATTAAATGCGATTTTGAACGACGATTATAGCCTGACTATGATAGTAAATTTCACGACCAATTTTCGGCGAATTTTTGATTTACGAATAAAGACTCAGGATGTTTTAAGTCTTTAATAAACCTTGTCAAAAAACGTAGCTCGTTATTCATTCAACTGCAATAATAATAACTGCGTTAATATAAGTGTTGTATTTTACTAGTATCTGGATACATGGCAGGGGTGTTCAATTTGTGTTGAGTTATGATCAACTTTTCATTGTTTAAGAAAGAAATATGAAAATAAATTTAAGTCATTTTATAAGAACAGTGAAAACATTTTCAAGGAGCTAAATAGTAGACAAAAACTGACAATATTTTAGAAAAATGGTCATTATTACGGTATATATTCACATGTTTTAATTCTATGGTATATTTTAATGATGATATGTCAACAATTTGAAATCCTAAAAAATAAATTTTCCTTAATAAGTAATGTTTATTTTTTTAGGAGGCACGACTGTCTGTGAAGCTCATCTATTTGATTATAAAACGCGACATAGCCAGAGCGAGCGACGGTGTATAACTAAAACCACTATCCTAGTTTTACTTTTTAATCTCTCATAAAATACAGATTGAGGCATGTATAATAGAAATGAAAGCGTCTTTGTTTTATGTCGAAAAAAATTGCATTCATTGAACTACTATTAAATATTTTAATTATTGAATAAAAAATTTTAGTAAAATTTCCATTAAATATTTTACGATCAAGCCGGGTTTCGCTCATTTTTAGCATTATCAAGTGAGAGACAACACCTCTAAAATATTATTAGATATGTTTATTCTTTATTGATTGAACTGGCATTTTCTTTGTAGAACTCCATTATATTATTCATTAAAAAATATTTTCACGATACTTCTGTAAATAAGAACAAAATATTAAAACGATTCCGCCTTGAGACACAATCTTTATGCAATTTCGCAGTGACAGCAAAAAAGCTTGCAGTGAATATTCGATAACATAGCAATCTCCAACATTTTGTCTGATTACAAATCACAAGAAAAAAAAATGATTCTGAAAGACATCATAAACTTGCAACATTGTTGCTCACCGCAAATAATGAAAGCCTCTTACAATGGATGAGCTCGCAAACAAAACCTCCTGCCAGCGGAACCTGATGCGAAACACAACCTGTACTTTGCCGTATCAATCGGTGGGCGTGCGCCACTATTAAAACGCCTGTTGTAAATCGCGCTCACTAATTTGGATTGCACTGTATTCGAGAGCTTCGATTGGCAACAATTAGACACACGAGGCCGGAGCTTTTTTTTTTGAAAGCTTTCATACAAGTACGCTGCAAGTGACTGGTAAACGGTATAAACTGAATAATTGGAAAACATTACGTTTAAAGCTCTGTTATTCCACTTGGTGTTATTAAATATGACACGAGTTTCGGTTTGTTGAATATCATCTTTAGACGTTCTTTATCGAAAGGTAATTTTTGACTAATTTTAACAAAGATGTTAATAATTGATCTATAAAATAAACGGATTTTGGCAGAGGACTAGACCAGTGTTCCCCAACCTTTTTACACCTTCGGACCGGTAAAAAAAGGAAAACAGCAAACTCCCCTCTCCAAAGATCACTCGCATCATTTACATGATACCAGACTGACGAAATCCGGGTTTGTCAGTGACAAAACATGTGGATTCGTACCAAGTTGTAATAATTCAAATCATATAATTTTTCATCTTAAAAAAAAATGATATTTAGCAGATTTAAGGATTCAACTATTTTTATAACGATCGATGGATACACTTAATTTTTCGTGACATCTAACTCATAACTTAACAATAAATCTTGTTCGTTTCAGTATAGTCAATCTATATATAAATATTTACTATAAATTGCACAATGTAAATTTAAATTTCTAAAAACCGATAATTAACTGTCTTGCCATAAAATACAGAAACCGGAAGATGCAAACTGGAATAAATAACACTTCAGAAATGTAAAAAAATAAACATGGGTAAATTTACGAGATCTTTGTTTAGTTTTATTGAACCTTACTTCTAAAGCGCTTGGAATATTGTTATAATATTTACATTCGTGTACTCAGAAGATGCATACATATATATATACTTACATACACAGTAATTATTCATAAAAATATTTCGGCGTTGTGGAAAGTTTACGAGGGTACAGAGGGGCTATGAAATAACCATTCCCACGAAGTCTTAGAGCACGCCTACCCGAAACTAGTTTACGTAATAGCTTTAATACTAAACTTATGTAATTGAATATTGTAAACGTGTGTTTAATAACGATCAGATAAGAGACCCGGAGAAACGGATTTTCAAAAAGACTAGAGCAAAATGTAGCGTGTATTTGGAAAGTAGCTTGAACGAATATTTTGACAAGACGTTTATCATTATCGAGTTCGTGCACTTGCTAGATACGTGTGAATTGATTGGATTTTTTTTCTGAAAGTCAATGTCATATAAAACTTAGTGTTTTTTTTTTATTAAATTATGTGTTATTTACATTACAAACGAAGACACTTAGAGCATTAAATAACTTTAAATTAATTTATGATATCGACTCAAGATGCTTGATGGAGTTTCAATACCAAATTTGAATTGTTATAACATTGTACGATTCCACATGTTTTGTCAGTAGTGATATCCGTGTTTCGCCTTTCAGTATCTTCTAGCAGTCGGTTCCTTTGCATCCGTGTGATAGAATGTCTGAAGATGCGGAAAGGCGAAACGTTAGTGACAAAACATGAGCAATCGTATAAAGTTTTAACAATTCAAATTTGATTTAGAAAATTTATTCAACTTTTTAATACTTGACGTCAATGACACACCAATTATTATACAAACAACTCTTGCAAATACGTTTGTTTATGTTGATGTACTGACGAAAGTTCTGTTCTGTTCAGTTTTGTTGCATCCGTATGATGGAATGCCTGAGGGTGCCGAAAGGCGGAACCCGGTCGTCAGTGACAAAACATGTGGAATCGTGCAAAGTTGAAAAAATTCAAATTTAACCTTAAATTAACTTAAATGACCTACATTTCTTCTGTATTTAATATTTTTTTACGCTGAATTATAACAGTATCGAAACAATTGTTTTTGTGTAACAAATAAACAATATTTTTATGTATGCATAATAAAGTATGCTTTCGTAGGACCTCCGACTGTGATTAAAAACTATTTACGATCAATAGACATTGAAATTAAAGAATTTTATAAACAGTTGTTACAAAAAAGATAATCTTTGGTAGGATTCCATTATAACACGGTGAAAAAATAGCAATGTTTTATAGTTCTACAATTTTTTTATAAGGTATAATTGATAGTTATTTCGACTCACGCCATCGCCGGAACTACCTTTCCATCAAGAAGTGGCAGTTGACACATTAAAAGTGAATATGACATAAATAATTTAAAGCCGAAATAGCTATCAACTATACATTATAAAAAAAAAATGTAGAACTAAAATACATATAAAAAAATGTATCCAATATTTTAACGAACATTGAAATACACAATATTATAAAATATTTTATTACTCTAGATGAAATGATTCGAATAAACTTGATCCGACTTAGTATCGCGATGTAAACAACTCTCGAAAGAAACAAAGCAACACCAAGATCAGTTGAGACAATGTTTACTTAAAAATTACGCCAGGTATCATTTATTTGAGTTATGGAAGCAAGAGAGAGAGAGTCCTGTGTCTAGACTCCAGGATTCTTCCTTTATCTTGTGTCAGGGATAAATAATAGGAACCGTCGGAGATTTCTCATAACTTTATACCGACAAATGAGTCTGATATTTAAATGAAACTCTCAACCTGGCAGTTGTTTGTTATAAGTTATGGTGTCTTAAGAATATGAGAATGGTTTATGAAACAATTAATGACGCGGAAGTGACAGTATTTTGTGAATGTATTATATTCCATTGTGAATTTTTTTTGAAAAATGTAAATGAAAAATAAATACATCTGCAATACAATTGTGATTAATAAGCGATGAATATTAAATTTTATTTTAATTTTGTCTTACTTAAAATTTTTTGTGAATGAAAATCAAAAAGTTAACTTTCAACATATATGCAAGTTCGGTATACAAGTACTAAACATGTTACAATTATTAGAAAAGAAAAATGACATGTTATAGATCAGTGCTTTGCAACCGGTGTGTCACGGCACACCAATGTGCCGCCAGACGATGCTTGGTGTGCCGCGGCCCATGTTTACAACAGAAAAATTATAGAAAAACAGAGATAATTATTTATCTGTTGGAATAATTCGCCATAAAAATTAAATACATATTTTAAATAATAAAAACACATTTTCGATACTTATTTCCACAATATAATTTTTAATCAGAACCGGTTTCGCTCATCAATCAATTATAAACTGATAATGCTCGCGATGAGCGAAACCGGTCCTAGTTAAAAAATCATTGCGGAATTAAGTACTAAGAAATGTGTTTTTATTATTTGAAATATCATGCCTTTCCATAAAGAAGTGGCAGTTAACACCATAAAAGTGATTATACACATATGTGAATTTATAAAGAAAAAATGTTATTAAAATAAACAATACAGAAAAAATGCTTCATATTATAATTACTGAAGTGTGGTGTACCGTGAAATTTTGGTGAAGAAACGTCGGAATACAAAAGGTTGCGGAGCACTGCTATAGATTACCGTGGACGCAAATGCATAACCAAGTTTGCATTAAAAGAATATTAAAAAAATGATCTGTTCAGATACTGCTTAGATTTGGATAATTGATTATTTCATCATTAAAATTCTCGTTTTTAATTCATCATTAAAAAAAGCAATTTTAAATTACACACTCATAATATATAATTATATGCGATTATTTATATTGTCTTAGAGTTTTAATTCACTAGTTTTGTTCGTCGAAGAATCCTTATTTAATTATTTTTTGATCAAATGATTCGTTTCAATAAAAGTTAAAACTGCTCCCAAGCTGTGTACAATATTTATTATCCATGCATGTACGAAGCCGTATCGTTGTTCAGTTAAAAATCTAAACATCTTAAAAGCGATAAAGAAATAAAAAAAATCCATAAAAAGGTTGCAAAACCGCCGCCAAAAAACTGCAAGAGAAATCCATTATTTCATTTATGTTCAGAAATTGCTTAACACGTTCTGAGCTCAGAATGCATTTGCCGTAATGGTATTTGTTTCGAAAATGCATAAAACCACATAAGGTGAGCTCCGATTATCTTATGTTCATAATATTTAATTTAAGAAATAAACAAAGCCCAACAACGAGCAATTTAAACTTCTAAAGTCACTCACAAGAGAATAGTTCAACGAATCAACAATCTATAAAAATCTTACAATATACCATTTGATATTTAACCCCACCATAATCTACCTACTTTAAGCAATTAAGTTTCTTTGAGTTATAAATTACACATTATTGATCACTTATCTGCCAGCGTGAAATATTAGATCGGCAGCGAATTAGGATTTAACAGGTTATAATTCTACCCTGAGAATCGCGGTAATTTGTAGGAACCAAAGTTTTATCAACTTTATGAAATAGTCCGAATTCGTGACACACACGTGACGCCCCGGCGAGTTGCTGACGTTTGGAGTGAATAAGCGTGCGACTCACCGGTAAGTCGCTGGCGTGCGAATGGTTAATTCAATTAAAGTGCATTTTGATGGCAATTGATATTTCTGAAAACTTTTTATCGCAAAGTCATTGGACTGTATTGCTATACGCACGAATAGATGACACGAGAAACTTTCCTGTGACCACTGATGTTTATAAAGTGGCCACAGTAAAATTTTAAGTGAAAATCACTATTCTAGAGATCCGCAGCAATGCTAACTTGTTCTGGATGTATTGATTTATGATTTCTGGGAAAATATATGCAAGATGTTCCAAGTGGAACTGGAGTTCTAATATATCATATAATGATGCAAAGACATGCAGACAGATAGTCATTCAGTGATTTTTATTTTATCTAACAACCTTCCCATTTTTTCAACCAGTTTTTATTGTTTATAGTTCACCTTCTATAATTCGTGTCATATCACATATTATTTTTTATTTCTGTTCTCTTCCGCATCGGGGAACGATTTTGTTGTAGCCGAGATCAGAGGCAGACGGTGTCCTCTTTTGTTTTTAAGCATTGCACTGAATTAAATTATTTATGCCCTTGTTAAGAGATTGCGTTGGTGTTCTCTCAGTTGCGAATTGTTTTAATTTAAATCACAAACAAAAAGAACCCGAGGAACTTTGTTCGGATCCAAAAGAAGTGAAAAGAAACCCGCGCTCTCTCCATCAACCGCAACGAGGGATTGAAAACAAAAGATGCAATGCAGTGCGAGCGTGCATTTCCAGAATGGGAGCATAATTTCATATTTTTTGATGGATTATCGCCGAGAACAACTGCAGTGAAACACGAGAAGTTTTTATTGTACGCCACCCTTTGTTAAGAGTAAAAATAATTATTGTATCATTTAGAATGAACAGTGCATAACGAACTTGTCATATAAGTAATTTATAACAGCTTGATTGAGATCATCAAAGTTTGCGTTGAGAATCCATCCAATCATTACCACAAAAAAAAAATTGAATAGTTTATGAGCTCATATTTAAAAGCACACAAACAAGAGTCTTATTAAAATGCTATTCAATAAAATTCACGGTAAAAATATGCACACCTGAAAATTTCACAAAAAGATCTGTCTCTATATTAAAATATGTAAAATGGACTCTTCTAAGTCGATGAAAAGACGTGACGTAAATTTGTAATATTCCATAAAGGCAGTTATTTTTACTATCTTTACTGATTTCAACTTTAAATCTGTATTGCTTTTTTATTAATTGATGGGCTTAAATTCGTGGGTGTTACATGACGTTCGGTACACGGTGATATTTTCAACTAAATTAACTAAAATTAATTTGAAGTTCAGATGAGGGTAAGCCGAAATAGCTATCAACTATATATACCTCATTACACACGTTTAAACCTTGCCATGTTTTGAATATAGTCGTTAAAATAAAAGAATTCAAAATTAAGCAAAATTTTAAATAAGAATTTCGAGCACATTGAACATGGTGACAAAATAGCATTGTATTTTAGTTCTACAAAATTCATAAGGTATACAGTTGATAGCTATTTCAGCTTGCGCCCTAATAAGAACTAGTTCTAACGAGGACGCAAATATTGAAGAACTAAAACGCATTGCATTTTTTTCACCATGTAAAAACGGAGTTCTACCAAGTCTATTTTATATTGGTAATATTTCGGGTAACGTCGGATATTAATTCTGACTGTTAATGTTCCAACTCTTGAGACGGACGATTGCGTGTGTTGATAGTTGAATTAAAAATAAAAGTATGCTTTTTGTCAAAACTTTCGCGTTAAAACTTTTTGTATTAAAACATAACCTGATATATATTGATAATCTCAGCAAGTTTTGTTAACTCTAAAATTAACGAATTTATTTTTGAAATATTTGGTGTTTAAATGACGTGGCAGTTTATTTGATAATTCATTTGAAAATATTTTTGTGCCTAATTTTTTAAGATTAATTAATATGCTAAAATATTTCGTTCTAACTAAAAAACTATTCGTCGAGATAAAATATTATTGGTCGCAATATATTTGTTGCCTTAGTAACGGCAAACGGAGAAAATTTTCTATAGAGATAGTCAATCATCTTGAAGTGACCACGCCTTTGTTCAAACATTTAAAATGTAATCCCATCCGGGTTAATAGTGCAAAACATGTGACTGAGGAGTTTTTACAGTTAACCTACAGAGGCCGACATTTAATTAACGTTGTAAATCCCTTTGGCGAAAGTCTTAGAGGGTTCAACTAACTAAATTTAAGGAAGGTATTTATGTGTGGATTCGAACGCGTCATTAGTTAGTGGTCTTGTGAATTGAATGAGGGAACGTGAGGACAGAAATTACAGGCACAATACCGCAAGTGACTCACAAAAGAAGATGTTTTATTCATCCGAAATAATATTGAAGTGTGATTAGTTAGACGCAGCATGAAAAGGTTTTTTGAATGGGGGACTTTTTTATACTTCAATTTGTGCTAAAGAAAGTGGATTTATTTTTAAAACGTCCGATGCAGTTTTGTGCATGTATTCCAAATCAAAGAAATATTTTTTGAAATAAAAAAATGTTTCAAATTTAAATTTTTACAACATTGAACCATTCCACATGTTTTGTCGCTAACTACCCGGGTTTCGCCACTTAGCATCTTCAGGCATTCTATCACACGGATGCAACAGATATGACGCACAAAAAACAGTTAGCATCGCCTATATACTAAAGGCATTGATTATAGAAAAACACAGACCGCAAGGCAAGCATTAAATGGCAGGTAAAACAAATTTAATAATTAGCACAATTGCCTGTGATAATTTGTATTAACGATTAATCTTGTAAAGCACTTTCAAGAATGACTCATTATCTCGAAACTCAGATCGTTAGTGACAAAACATGTGAAATCGTACAAAGTTGTAACAATTCAAATTTAATATTAAAATTCCATCAAGCACCTTAAGTCGATATCATAAAATATTAAAAAAATGATTTATACTTATCGATAAGACATTGAATGATTGATAAAAACGTTCTAGATAATCGTGATAAATAAATATGCTCGATCTTACAAAACCATACTAACAATCCATATGTATTGGACACAGTAGTATGATAACTTCCATAATGGGAAACGTTTGATTCTTATTCGATTTTGATTTAAATAACTACAAGAGTATAATACAGTTTCATGTGGCATCTGAATGAAAGCAGATCTAATAAATATGACTATAATCGGAATTTAATAAATTAATGGAAAATGATGTGTATTTAAAGTTAATCAATAATGTCACTGCTGAAATATGATCTCTAATTATTGAGTTACTGCAATAATGAATAAGCAATAATCATCATTACTATCTTCGCTAAACATACAGTTTTAAAGACCAAATAATGTTCAGAAAAAGACTCATTTATTAGTCCATATGCTTCACATTGAGTGTTCATGGTTATTAGAAAAACGCTTTCAATTAATAAAGTTGACGATAGCATATTGCTAATTTTTGGAAAATGCTTATGCGAAGGCTAATTTACAGCAACACTCGTACAAAGCTTTTTCGAGAAGCTTTATAAAAAAAGCTGTTTTAATCGTATTGATGAAGCCGTTTAATTGATTTATCAGTAAAAAATACGCTATGAGGTGTATATTACAAGTAATATCGATTACACCTATTCTTTTACAAAAATTTAATGAATAGAAACCTTTTAAGTTTACAATGTCAACTAGTTATACAAGCTAGGAAGAGTCACTTAATTTATGTTATTATGGAAATATATTGTATTATACAAATACGCTTATAAAATATAATTTAATGATGTCAATTTTTTACAGTATTTTGAATTTTTTTTAAGCTATTGTATTTAAAATAGCACTGTGTGTCAGTATGTAATGTTAGATCAAAAGAAAAAATTAATGTCCGAATGAAATAAGTAATATTTTAAAAGCTCTATAATTGCATTTTTAAAAAGTTAATTGTAGAGGATAATTTTACATCGGATAATGCATAATTTTAATTGTACCACAAACCGTTTCTGCAAAAGAATTAAATATAATATATGATAAAAAAATATGATATCGATTGAAGGTGCTTGATGGAATTTCAATATAAAATTTCAAATTGTTGAAACTTTGCATGTGGAGTCATGTTTTGTCACTAACATCCCAGGTTTCACCTATCGCCATCTTCAGGCATTCTATCACACGGATGCAACAGAAATTTCTCGTTAATAATCAAAATGCACTTAATTTTCTTAAAAATGTGTAGTTCGGCATCTTCAGACGTTCAATCACACGGATGCAAAAACGAAAGACAAAAACCGCAAAAACAGTGACAAAGCATGTGGAATCGTACAAGGTTTTAACAATTCAAAAATAATTAAAATTATTTGTTTAAAGTTAAAGTTTTTTTTATCTATACATGCTCAATTATTTTGGAAGCTTTAGTCGATCAAATTTGTGTATAAAAAAATATAAATTACATACACGTATTTAAAAAAAGGCTCAAATAATAAGCCATTATTTTTCATTTGAAATATATTTACCACATGCGATTTTTAATTTGATGGCTTTTGCAAGCTTATTGTAAATGCACTGCAGTGCCAGTGACGTGCGCCTTTTGATGTGAAGGGAGATAAACAACCGCAGAGTTAACAACCCGTGAACGCAACAAACAGTGACTAAATCATAATGAACTGAAGACCACAGAATAAGGGTAGCAATGGATGGGCAGTCAATAACAGGGTGATGAGTTTATTCATTAGTAATTCACAAATTGGAGAATTTGTCTGGGGAATCACGAAATTGATAAGTGTACCAAAGACGCTTATTTAAGTACGAATTTTTTTATTGATTGAATTGGCATTTACTTGGTAGAACTCCATTACGACAGGGTGAAAAAATAGCATTTCTATTGTTAGCACAATTTGAAGCTATGGTGTTAAAACAGAAGAGAAAATGTATTGTGTATATTTTCTACACAGCTATATATAGATAAGTACGTTTAAGCATAATTATGACGAAGGTGTGAGCCGAAATACCTTTCAACTATATCTTGTATAGTTTTGTGGAACTAAAATATATTGTTATTTGCACCGTATTACGGCTTCATTGTTCAAATGACAGAAAAAACTTCATTTTGAGCTTGAAGTAGAAAATGGATTTCGTGGAAATAATAATAAAGGGAAAAGTCGAAATAATTTTCCGTCATAAAAAAAAAACAAAAAAAAAATCCGACGTATTCATCATCATATTACATATAAAACAATTAAAATTAAAATACACAAAAATAAAAGAAATAGTAACTTTAAATTTCGGTAAAAAAGTTTACTATGACTTTAATTTTATGCCTAAGTTTCAAGATAGAAAGCTAGCCAAAAAAGCATATAAAACCAATGCTTTTAACGTTTGCGGTGGTATATTTAAAGAATTAAATGTGTAGTACATACTTAAAAATATATAAATATATATTTCAACTGATGATTACCCTTTCCCTTCACCCATAAAATAAAAATTATTATTCCATATTTCTCAAATATAATTACAGAAATAGTCAAGGACAAGGTAAAAAAAGGGGTAAAAAGTAAAACACGTGTCACACTTAGTTATAGAACCAAAAAAAAAAAAACAATTTTAGATTTATATTTTCATCGGAGAATCATTTTCGTGTTGTTTAAATTTAAATTAATTGAAAAATAATCGAAGAAAATACAACATTTTATTATTTCTAATAATATGATTGAATAGAAGAAATAAACGTGTTTTTTCTTGATTTTATATTTTTCTTGGATGATTTAAATGTTTTTAAATACAACAGTTTCACAGAACGATCAAAAAATCTGTTTAATTTACCTAGAATTTTTCCGCAAAAAATTTCAATTTCAACCGAAAGAGCCCTTGGATAGATTTCTTCCACGAATCGAAATAAAAGCCACTCAATTTTTCAAAAAAATTCAGTCCAGTAAATAAAATAAGACTCATTGAAAATATGATAATTTGCTAAGAATGGCAATAAAATTATAATTTACCCAGAATTTATTTTATAAATTTATATCTTCTATTTGAAAAAGCATAACTTTAATATTAAAATGGAAAAAAAATACAATATAACCGTTGAAATTATGTACACTTTTATTAATTTTGTGTAAGGCGAAATCAGAGTCGTTGGAAAACATTTTGATATTTTGAGTACATCACGCAATTTCAGATCAATCTCAGACCAGAATATTGATTGAATTGGCATTCACTTCGTAGAACTCCATTACAACACGAATCATCAGAAATCGAACTCATCAGAAATCAAATACAATTATTGGGTGTTTAGTTTCAAGAATTCTTTGAATCCGAAGATTCTCTTCTGACACCGGTGAAAAAAAATAGCAATGTATTTTAGTTCTACAAAATTATTTTTATAAAATACAGTTTATAGCTATTTCGGCTCACGCCATCGTCAGAACTATGCTTAGACTAACATTTGCTTATCTATATATTGTATATAGCTGTGTAGAAAAGGTACACAATACATCTTCTCTCCTGTTTTAACGGCCTAGCTTCACTTCTTTCTTGCAATAAATAAGATAGAACTAAACACCCAATAATTGTATTTGATTTCTGATGAGTACATGAATATATTATTTTTTACGTATTGAGTCAATATATTATAATATAATTATAACAAAAAATATAATTGATGTCTGAATTTGTTGAAAATAAAATGATAAATTTTGACTTTCCAAGTTAGAGATTAAGGGGTTGAAAATTTTGGTAACTTGAAGCGTTTCCATATTTCGTTGACAAATTAAGCGCCAGGTTAATTAATTACAGTTCACGTCAGGTGGTTACCACCCCAAACCCTTAACTGTTACCCCCTTACATGAAAGCAATATAGTAACGGATATCCGTCTGACGGCATATGACGAAAATGAAAGATGTCTAAATTTCGAATATGTGAAAGTGTGTCGGGTGTAGTTAGTCATTTTATTGAGTTTAAGAGTATAAGAGTTTAATTTATTATGTATAAAGTAAGTAAAATGAATGTATTCAAGAAAAGTAAATTAATTTGCTTATTTTCACGAGAGATATAAAACTTATATACGTTTTGAACTTTTAAATAAAAACGAAAATCAGGGTTGTGCATGGCCATAACATTTAATGACTAAAACAATTTGGTATACAATTTTTTTGCGTTGTCCTATTTTGTTATTATCGCGGTAGTAGTTAAATAGACGGTTTAAATATAAGCCAACTGTCTAGTTCTCTGTACAAAAATGACAAGAATTCCGTAAGATTATTCAATAATTATATTATTCTAAATGTCAGATATGAACTGTTCAAACTTTGTACGATTTCACATGTTTTGTTACTGACGACCCGGGTTTCATCTTTCGGCATCGTCATGCATTCTATCACACGGATGCAACAGAACTGTTTTACACCAAAGTTATTAATTACACGACGTGCACCTTTCAAATTTGAATTGTTAAAAAATTGTACGATTCCAAATGTTTTGTCACTAACGTCTCGGGTTTCGCCTTTTAGCATCTTCAACTAACGTGTAGGTTAACATATAACTACAAATAAGACTCGTTGATAATGTATCAGCAATCAGTGTAACCATTAAGATCAAGAGCGCTACGCACCAAGAAAACTCCAATCCAAGCCACATTCAAATAAAGATGAAAAGTAAAATGAGACTTCGTCCCGGGTACCGCGAAATAACGGATATGACACCAAGTATGAGTTTTGAATAACATACATTCAACGTTGGGGGACTACGTAATAATTAAGTAAATATAAAACGAAAGATAGTTGTAAAATTGAATGTTGGCAACCCTGGAAACGGAACAAAACTGTACACGGTGGGATTTGTGTATTTTTCACAAGCTCCGCAGAAATAGTAAAGTTTAATTAGTTTCCATGTTTACTCACTGCCAGAACGCTGCTGAACCGTGCTTTAGTTTCAGTTTAAATTTTAAACAGTTTCCAGTCGACTTCAAGCGTCAAAGGGAGTCTAACGGTGGGTCAACATTTGACACGAGGTGTACTGCCGATTAGTGCACCGTTTTTACATTTCATTTGCATATCACGTTAGGATACGATTATCGAAAATGGAAAGAGGATAAACGATTTTCATTCATCACAATTTGGTGTTTCACGCATCATTATTTTTGCAGCAAAAGCTGTAGAATCTTATATATGAAAATCACAACTTAAATAATAAAAAGTAAAAATTTATGATATCAACTAAAGGTGCTTGATGGAATTTCAATATCAAATTTGAATTGTTACAACTTTGTACGATTCCACATGTTGTGTCACTAACGAACTGGGTTTCGCCTTTCGACATCTTCAGACATTCTATCACACTGATGCCACATAACTGACTCGTCGATAGAATGCATGAAGATGCTGAAAGGCGAAACCCGGGTCATTAGTGACAAAACATGTGGAATCGTACAAAGTTGTAGCAATTCAAATGGAAGCTCAAATGGAAAAGTCGATTTTTAGCTGTTGAAACATTTGTGAATATATTAATTAGACTAGAAAATTATTTGAATGTGTTTTTATTTTATAAATACAATACCTCTCATCGATTGAATTGGCATTTACTTGGTAGAACTCCATTATAACACGGTGAAGAAATAGCGATGTATTTTATTGTAGTTCTACAATTTTTTTTATAAGATATAGTTGATACCTATTTCGGCTCACGCCATCGTCAGAACTACCTTTCCACCAAGAAGTGGCAGTTAACACATTAAAAGCGAATATTACATAAATAATTTTCATCAATTTACTTCAATGAAAAAAAATATTTGCGGTAATAAATAGATTTTCATGACGACTTCTAAGCAATTGGATATTTAACCACCCTGACTTTATCTTATATTTCGTTTTTTTCTTCATGTCAAATATAAAATATTTCGAATTCCCCTAGCGATCGTAACAATATAAAAAAGAAGCACTTTCTTTTCTCCGATAAATACAATATATAGAAAATTTCTTAAATTATTAATTAGATCGGAACCTTCTTAGTGTATATCCGCCTAAATGAGTGAACATAAGCCAACGCCAATACTGTATATATTATATGGATATTTCATAATCCAATACAAGGAACAATTATTTATACATGTCTGTTCACATACGATTACAGTAGACTATAAAAAAAATTATATCAGTGATAATCGATTTTCATTTTGAAGATCAACCATTATATCTCTTGCACCGGTAATATTGTATAAAATTATTTTGTTATTACCGCACAGGGTTTGCTACCATCTATAATGCGTTGATTCAGCAAGTTTTGAGCCAATGTTGTGCCAATGCAATATTAAGTATTAAAATATCTCTGATCTACATTTTAGGTGTAAACTGTCACGTCTTGGTGGAAAGATATGATATTTTAAATAATAAATACACATTTTCTAGTACTTATTTCCGCTAGCTAGTTTCCGAGTTACAGGTAGCAGGTATAAATAGGCTTTTTTGTAAATTGTATTCCATCAGTTGATAATCCTCGCGATGAACGAAACCGGTCCCGATTAAAAAATATATTGTGGAAAAAAGTACTAAAAAATGTGTTTTTATTATTTGAAATAACATGCATTTCCATCAAGAAGTGACAGTCAACAACCTAAAAAGACATTTTTTAGTATTTATTTTTACAATACATTTTTTGATCAGGAACAGTTTCGGTTCTGATCAAAAAATATATTTTGGGAACAAGTGCTTTTATTATTTAAAAATTTCTGATCTGATGATGGCATAAGCTGAAATAGCTATCAATTAATACCTTATTAATTTTGTAGAACTAATTTTTTCAACGTATTATGATGGAATTCAACCAAGTTAATGCCAATTCAATTAATAAACCAAAATATTTCTTCATCAATAAATCACATGAAATAGTGCACAAAGAATGATCTGAGTAAATAAATTACTGAGTTAAAAAATACACCATCGGACAAGATATAATATAATCGAATTATAACACTGATCGATCGCACACGATATTAAGTGGATCTTACAGATATTGTTTTGTATTGCGATATAGATACTGGCTATGTAGAATACCCGTGCAAGATTGGTTCGGTTATCCCAAAACATATAAGAAAGCAGATTCTTCGGACATGTTATTTCGGAAAGGTTTCACATATGGTTTTATATTGTTAAAATTGAAGGGGGTTAGAAGAGTGGCAACTCCTTTGGGGCGACCGCATTCCTAGCTCATTCATTGTTCACATCATTCTGATTAATGTTCGTAAGAGGCCTCGCATTTCTCTCTGCTGTACGTAATCGCGTTTGTGTGAAGTGAGATATGACTTAAAACAATTATGATTCGGAAATATTGTAAAAAAAAACAACGGAAGTATTTTATGCAAGTTTTTTTAGCAATTTTGTATCGTCATCGATGTACAACTAGAGTACATTGCGTATCAAGGTTTCTAATCTTTCATAATTAATAGTGGATTTCATGCTAAAATTTTTTAATTTTAGCATCAGAAATGGTGATAACGTAAACAAATACATACCGCAGTAGAATAAAAATCTTTTTAATTTAAATATTTTTTTTTGCGAGACATTAATTATTTTTGTGATGAACAAAATAGGATTATCTAGTACTTTTTTATGAGAAAATATGTGTTATTTTTAATAAAAAAATACTGAACAAACAATGTGTTAAATTTATTAATTGAATTTACTTGGCAGAACTCCTTTATAACACATAATGTATATAAGGCTGCATTATAAGGTATATAATATAGTTGATAGCTTTTTCAGCATACTTACATCATTTTCTTAGAACTCGACCCATTGGTTTTGTATACCTGGTAATTGCAAACTTAAATTTTGTGTAAACATTTTTAAAATTTTGTATTGGGTTAGTTGATAATGCCAGCGATGAGCGAAACAGGCCCAAATTTTAATACTTTAATAATGTGGAAGTAATGATAACCATATTATGTAGATTGAATTGGTATTTACTTGGTAGAACTCCATTATAACACGATGAAAAAAAGCAATGTATTTAAGTACTAAAAAATTTATATGGCATTTCAGAACTAGTTCTTATGAGGGTGTAAGCCGAAATAGCAATCAAACAATATACATACCTTATAAATTTTGTAGAACTAAAATACATTGCTATTTTTTTCACCGTGTTCAATGTGTTGACAGTAGTAGTTTAAAATTTAGCTGAAAGTTACATTCATTTACTTTAATGACTATATTTATGACAAAAAATGATTTCGACTTGTTCATTTATTTTTTACAAGACACAAATAATGCTCGCAATGCTCAAAACCGGATTTGGTGAGTATAAAAAAATTAAAAAAGCTGGATTTCCATTTTTATATGCTTTGATCGAAATAAATTGATAATTTCATTCGTCTGAAGAAGTTACCGTTGAATCAAAATATACTTTTTAAAAATGGTTATCGCTCATGTTAGGTGAGCTGTGTTCAAATAAAACGTATGACGCGTTTACCCTTTCACGGAAATCCCCGCAGCTGAGATGTAACCATATGTTTTCCACACGCGCGCTCTGATTCACTTTACTGAAAAACAGATTACGAATACAATACAACTTTCTAGGAAAGATATCAATTTAATGTATGGCCGTATGATGTACTCAAATTATTGTAATATTAAACACAAACTTTATTGTAATGCAAAGATAAAGCAATTAATTCTTCACTTTGGTTTTATTAATTGGGCACCTTCTAGGCTCGGAAAAAGCGAGCGATAATCTTTACGGTGGATTAGGAATGATTTAAATATATTTTTTTCAACTTGTTGTATCGCAAGGCGTGATACGTGTTTTGTGTCTTTGATAAATATCTTCACACTGATAATACAGTCAACACGTAACATTTGGTAATTCTTTTGTGTTATTTTATACTGATACGATCGTTCTCAAACTGGACGGGTGAAAACATATAATTTCAGCAAGACGCTATGATTGTTTTAGCGGCCTCGCAATTTTAATGAGGATTTTTATTGAAATCGTCCACACTAAGATGAGAACTCACGAGGTTCATAACATACCCAAGTAGACGTTCAACATCGTTGTGTCAAGGGTAAAGTTAATATATGGGAACAATGGGTGATCGGTTAACGAACAATACGGACAGCGAACAAACGATTTTTGAATTCGGTTTACGAACTAAAACCACTTTTTCAAGCCACTTATTCTATCAATAAAACTCGGTTGATCGGTTATCGAAAAATTTGGATAGCGAGTATAGTCTTGGAACAGATCCGTTAACCGATCACTAAGTGTGTAATTTATTGATTGATTTGGCATTTACTTGGCACAGCTCCATTATAACACAGTGAAAAAATAGCAATATATTTTAGTTATACAATTTTTTTTCATAAGATATAGTTGATAGCTACATATTTCGCTTCACGCCTTCGTCAGTACTATAGTTCTGATTGTATAGAGATATTGACTTGACGCATTGTGTTACCATAAACGTCATAAGGATATTAATGTTTTGTTTTGCTAATCACGGTCAATCCGAGAAAAAAATCCCTTCCAAGCACGCCTGGGAGACTTAACATATATTTACTGCTTTATGGAAGGTAAGCCACCAAAACTTCATTTGTATTATCCGCAACCGTATCCCAGTGTGCAGATAACTTATCGTTATCGAACGTCTAGATGTCACGTGTGATTTATTCCAAAAAATA
The DNA here is from genome assembly GCA_028555115.1 of Himalopsyche japonica. Lineage (NCBI taxonomy): Eukaryota > Metazoa > Arthropoda > Insecta > Trichoptera > Rhyacophilidae > Himalopsyche > Himalopsyche japonica. The sequence continues at coordinate 378,541 of JAHFWJ010000198.1, forward strand.
TTATAAAAATGTTAAAAAATGCCACATTTAGCGTATCATGGGAAGATTGTGAATTTTGCTAGCATAAATTATGTCAATCATATTTATATGTTACTTGACTCAAGCAATAAAACAGTAAATTATTTAAAATTTAAAAAAAAACTTTAACACGGTGAAAAAAATAGCAATGTTTAATATTTTAGTTTTACAAAATTGTTTTTTTTAAATATAGTTGATAGCTATTTTGGCTCACGCCATCGTCAGAACTATGCTTAAACTAACATTTGCTTATCTATATATAGCTGTGTAAAAATGGTACACAATACATCATCTCTCATGTGTTAACGACCTAGCTTGTTTCTTGCTCACAATAAAACTAAAAATTGTAAATGAAACTAAAAAGGCGGCCATATCAATAAGTTTACATATGGCACGGAAATGGTCTATTACAGAAACAAAGAAGCACCCCGCAGAGGGTTAAGCAATGGCGATAGACATATCTCAGTTTGTTCGTTAAGAATCCTTTGTGATAGTCGATGTCTATTGATTTCCAGCTGTTCCAAAGCCGTCATCCTGCGATCCTTACTACAAAGATGCAAACACTTAGGCGCTGAGTTTGAATTTATATTATGTGATTCCTTTATAACGTGATTAGCGAATTGTGAATATATTTTTTTACTATTGAATGATCTTACACGTTCCTTAGTTCGAGTGGGTTATAATGGAGTTCTACAAAGTGAATTCCAATTTTATCAATAAAAAACTAAAAAGCCATCCTCAGATTACGCTGACCATAAAGTACATTTTATAATTTACATACATATGACGGTATCAAAAAACATCATATAAAAAGCGACTAAATGTTGGTGAAATATTTGAAAGAAAAATTTCTGCCAATATCGTGCCATGAAGCATAATAACCAGGATAAAAGTAAAGAGAAAGAAATATTATTTGATTAATCTTCGTCGAATAATCGTAATAAAACAGGGGAGAGTATGGTAATTTTAGCCCCCTATTTAATAGGAAATCCGTTCCAACGCCTTAAGTCAATAATGGCGTTAATTAATTATTCATGCCAAAGTTCATTAGATATACCTTACCTCGGTCAAGTTAGTGGAATACACTCAAAGGCCATAGTTCACCACAGGATTAAAACTTTGAAAGAAATTTGTTTAATCTTGACTTCGAAATGAGGAGCTTTTTAATTTTTTAATATTATTTTCTCTACAACAGTGGTTCTCACTTTCTGGATGAAATTTCACTGTGGCCGCATGATAAATATCAGCTGTCATATGTGAATGTCTCGTGGCCGCACCAAATGTGATAAAAATAGTTTCGATATTTATTTTTTATATAGTGCATTACACTGAATGATCTTTCACAATATACAGTTGTAGATAAATTGGACAAAATTAATAAAGCAATTGTTGTTATTCTTTACATTGACTTGATTCATGGTCAACGAATAACTTCGACTAAAATTTTTGAACAGTTATATTATTAAAACGGTATTTTAGTTTAATTCGACTAAATTCTGGATAAGTCAGGTTTATTCAATCAATTTTAAAATAACGATAATATTACAAATTCATTTGTAAAAATGCATTTTTTTAAATATCAATATTTACTATAAAACTCTTGGTGACCACAGTAAAATCCTGCAAACCACTGGTCTAGAATTAATCAAGGAAAAAATTGAGAATATTGATATAATTATTAAAAAATAAATAAATTTGGAAAAGGCCAAACGAGGATAATAAGACCTAGGTTCCCCATTTTTGTTTAACTGTAAAAAAAATGTAGAAAGTTCTCGTATTTTTTGATCTGACGTTAGTTTAAAATCTTCTGTAAGTTACTGACCACAAATGACGAAAGCTCAACTTTCGAACACTCGATAAAGTGACGTCTAAAAAAAGCACAGCTTTCAGCACATAGTTACTCAAATTTGTACAAATCCAACTTTATCCAGAAGTGTATATGCAAAGATAGCGTGCCGATTTAGATTAAGTATGTATGCGTTTGCTGTTGTTCGCCGCGTGATTTATGCTATTTTGGAATGTTTTTATTCCTAATTGCCTTCGCTTTGTTGGCCACACTGTCGCAGGCACACTATGGGTGGAGTTGTAAAGACTTTACTGCTGTTTTATTGTGATTTATTCTCCTACATTCGCCTGTCTTTTACTTTGTCACTTTCAACGTTTCTCCTCTGATAAATACACCAGGTGTAACTAAAGAAAAAACCAAAGTATCGACACCAAATTTTTTAACATTGCTGCCAATTTATTAATTCAAATCTCATGGGAATTTTTGCTAATGTATAATCAACAGTATTGAAAGAATTTGGAATAATATTTGATAGATACAAAGAAAAACTTAATAATAAATTCACAACACCAAAAAGATAGTAAATGTATCTCAACATATTACCGTTTTTTGTTTTTGTTTACTTGATAGAAATCTATTATAAAACGGTGAAAATTAGCAATGTATTTTAGTTTTACAAAATTGATAAGGTATATAGTCAGTAACTATTTCGTCTTATGCCCTCATCAGACTATGTTTAATCTTGCATTTACTTATCTATTTAAAGCTTTATAGACAAGATACACAACGCATTTTCTCTTCTGTTCCAGTTAGCATCTTAGTTTAATATTTAAATTCTTAAATGTAGTAAATTGATTTATTGTATTAAAAACCCAAAAAAACCCTAGATTAACGTTACTTTGAGACTTGTCGCTTTTCTACGCCGCTATCGGTATGATGACGTAAGCCGAAATAGCTGTTAAACACTGTGTTTAAAAACACTCTTTAGTTGTTTCAAGAATCAGAAATCCAACCATACCTTTAAACTAAACAATTTCGATTGGCTTCGGACGTATGGTTATCCTATCTAGATAAGATAAAGAGCCTAGTTTTCGTGGTCGGCGTCGAAGTAGATGGTCGAAAATTAAAAATCTTAACTTTTATATACTATCTTTTTTACCATATTTGCTTTCAATATATAACATCGAAAACTACCCTAAAACCGATAATTCTGTGTTACTCGCCAATAGCTTTTTACTTTTGTACCCATTAGTCGACTTTACATACAAAAATTACCACGCGCGATCGGAAGCTTCGTAAATTGTGTGCTTACCGTTCTCGTCGATTACCACGTTGTCATTTTAAAACATAAAAACCAGCGAATTGTAAATGAAAGCACCTGAATATAAAGCCGGCTAGTTGACTCTTATTCGTTATGTACGTAATACCTTCGCTGTTTAAAAAAAGACAAAGTTCGTTAAAAAATCATATATCAATATATAAAAGATGGCAGTATAAGATTTGATGCCTAACAGCGCTACCGTGTAGACTAAATTCCGATAATATTAATCGCTAAGCATTTACCGTTAGTAGAATTTATATTTCATTTTGACCGGTCGCTGACTACGCCCTTCCGAAATGAAAGCTCGCTCGATCCTTCCAGGTTATTTATTTTTTTCAGAGACGGCAGTGGACAGATAAGGCCGTACAAATCACTCGGAATAACGAAAGGTTTCCAATGTTGCAAATAATGGTGACCACTGTGCAAAAAAAATTAAGCTTTTTCCAAATCCTGAATGCGTATGACAGGTATTGCGGACACAATCACGCGGATGGTAAAGGATATCCTTGTGAATATAAAATCAGAGAATAATCATGAAAAAATACTAATACAAAAATATAGTATGGAAAAAACATGATAGAAAATACCGGATGAGTACAGGTAAAAATTGTTGAGAACAATGAAAAAGGAATATGTGTCTAAACAAGGCAATACTTCTCAATTGGCTGAAATATTAATATTAATTATATTTTACTAACGTTTCGATGTGATGGCTGGTTAGGTGGCTAACGTAATCTTTCAACCCTTAAATATTGATGATAAATGATCCATAAGAATCGAACATGTAAAGAATAGTCAGAATAATATAAATAGGTTAATTTTAAGACAAGACACCCGAAACAATTGAAAGTGAGATATTAATCAATTTATAAGATTTTAATAAGATGCGTATGTCAAAACGTACTTGTTAATCAATTATGGGCACTTTGCATGGGTTTAATTGATAGAAATGGCATTTGCTTGGTAGAACTCTATTATTACACGGTGACAAAATAGCAATTTATTTAAGTTGTACAAAATTTAAATGATTTGTGGTAGATAGCTATTTCGGCTTACACCGTAATCAGAGCTTTGTTTTAACGTTCATTTATTTATCTACACATAGCTGTGTAGAAAAGTACATACTACATCTTCTCTTCTGCTCTAACATCCTAGTTTCATATTATGATTATACATTGTTAAATGTGACAAATCGATTTTAGATATAACTCGAAGTGAGAGTAAATCTGGTTTTATTTTTAATTTTACGAAACATATTTTTGACTTACTAACTTCTGATCTCAGCTTACTTTATGATACGCAAACATAACAATACAATTATGCACCTCCACAATTGCAATGTTTCTTCGATATGTTAATCTATATAAATCTCTTCTGCATAATACAATTCCCATAAAGATTTCCTCTCGGGTTAAAAATTTAACAAGGAAATAATTCACAGAGTTGCACCGAGGGTATGTACCGCAATTGTTCCAAGCACTATAATTCAAACCAGTTTACTTTATTGAGAAATTTGCACTTATATGGTGCAATTCACTAGTTACCTTTTTGATCTTTCAGATTGTTTACTCTTACCTTCTTTGGTTACGGGCAAATCGTGAATATGAATCACTATAAAGCATTTCGAAATCGTAAAGTGGGAAATAAGACGTTGTTAAGCGATTATCAGTTACCTAAAATAAATAAATTTAAATTACATTCAGATATATTTATAGATATAAAAAATTATTTCGTGAAAATGTTTGTGGGGTAGCAAAGTACGGTTTGTAAAATTTTCAGTCACTCAGATTGTGGCAAATGAAAGTTTAAAATAAATGAATAATAGTGGAACATCAAAATATTCTAAAGTAAGTCATTTATGGACGAACTCTTATCATAATTTTATGAGAAGAAAACAATTTAGGTAAGTTATTTATTATTAGGAAGAAGTTTTCCTGTGTTATAAGAGCAATATAAATAGATTTTCAAAATCATTTATTATTATAAAGCACCTTACAGTATTGAACTTTTAATACATAAAGTTTTCAAATGGCCACTTTATGAAGTACTCTGTGTTTAAGGCACTTAAATAAATCACGAACGCACAATATAAATATGATTTATCAGAAACGCTGGCATTAAATTGTTTTCTTTTCAGATTAATACCGAAAAACATAATCAAGGACGCTTTCAACAAATCAAAAAAAAACACAGTCCCGGACGTTCGTGATTACCCCAGCGTTCTCGGTCCGTCTCGAGTACATTGTTTTCCCCAAGTCCCGGGCACGAACTTAAAAGTTGTGTACACGCGCTCAGGGCCGGATAAGTAATGGAGGCAATAAATAACAATTCAGGCAAGTCGGAGGTGTATGATTCTTAACGAATCGTATGCCACCGAACTCAGGGATAAGGCATTTAAGATGGTTTTCGAAGGAAACATTCGATTATTATAATAATGTTAATCGTTTTATTTGTTGATACGGGATTTCATTATTCAACATTGGATATTTTTCAAGTTTTGGATACCACGAAATAGAAATATTATTTACTTTACTGACTTACTTCTTGGCGGAAAAGCATTTTTGAAAAAATAATAAAAACAAAATGCTTGAAACTATTACCACAATTTTACGTAATTAAAGTCAACACTGGTTGATACCTTTCGCGATAAGCGATACATACTAAAAAAAGATAATATGTTGATAATTTCAAAATAAAATTTTTAAATTAAATTGTGTTCTTGATTGAGTATATGTAAGTTGAAAAAGTTTTTAGCCCAAAAATAAAATTAATAAAACTGAGAAGATATTTATTAAAAAAAAAAAACGAAACACATGCCACAATAAGCAGCACAATGGATGACAAAGTTATTACTTGTAATTGAATAATTAATAAATATACCAGATATTAACATCCATATTGATTTTTTCGATGGATTCGACAGTTACTAAATTAGCTTTAAGCAAAAAATTATTTTTAATATAAAAAATTTCGGAGACGCTAACGTAAATAATTATACTGTCTACTGTCAGTTTGTCTAGAGGTAATAACGTGCCAAAGATTTAAAAAAAAGCGTCCACAAAAGGGTTGTAACTAACCCGCTAAGAAAGCCTGTCTTATTTTCTTTTTTACATATGATCACATAAACTCTAAAAGGCCAGATATAATATCCATTATTTCGGTTATATGTATACTTCATAAGAAAAAATATTTTCTCAGACACTCTAATAGTGAGACATCAATCAGATAAACACGTTATAAATAGAAAAATGATACGAAAGTGGCACATAAAAGAAGAATATAAGACATCTCGTACAAAGTGCGTTGGACAAGGTATTCAGTAGACAATAGATTTCACGAAGGTGTCGCACAATAAATGACAGTTGAACAATAGAAGTGCCCCTCAGTGCGGTGAAGTCTTTCTCGCTTGAATGATACCTGAACCCTGAATTATGTCACCGGAGGAATACATGATTCTGAAAGGAATAAAGGAGGTTCTGTACAATTTTCGACTTAAAGAAATTGCTGACTCAATATCCAGTCAAAAAGATTAATCAAAAAATATTAACTATGTTGCAATGCGTTTTTGCGGAGCTTTCTTCCAATCACTTGTTTTGCAATTGTTCTTTTAGTATCTGAAAGTGTAAAGAGGGTTCAAAATCAAGTTTCGAACAGTTCAAGCAATGTGACATCTATTGATTGAATTGGCATTTACTTGGTAGGACTCTTTTACAACAAGGTCGAAAGATCGCAAGAGGACGGCTTTGGAACAGCTGGAAATCAATAGACATAAATCATCACACAAAATCTTAAATGAACAAACAAATAAAAATCGGTCGCCGCTTCTCAGACCATTGCGAGGGGCTATTGCCTACCCTTAATAAACAATAACAACCATTCCGTCCAATATTGAAGCTCATTGAAATTGTCGTCTGATTACTTTCATTTACATTTTCAATTTCTTTAGTTTTATTGCTAGTAGTAAATAAGCTAGGTCGTTAAAACAGAAGACAAGATGTAATGTGTACCTTTTATACACAGCTATTTACAGGTAAGCAAATGTACGTTTAAGCATAGTTCCGACGATGACGTGAGCCGAAATAGCTATCACCTATATCTTATAAAATTTTTGTAGAACTAAAACACATTGCTTTTTTTTCACAGTGTTGGAAATCTGACATCTAATCAAAAGTCAGATATCAGCGTGTGACAGCCAACAGTATGAATACCTTCTTATATACAAAAATGAATGTTTGTTCGTTCCGAATTCGTTCCTATACCGTTAATCCGATTGCGATAAAACTTTAGTGGGTTATCGTGCACATGCTCGCCAAGGTTATAGAATTAGTACAACTGTTAGATTTGTACCGGTTTCGCTTATCGCGAGCACTATCAACTGATACTTTGGATTATGTCGATATACTTCTCACATGGACAATTAAACCTACAGATTTATTCCTGTACGCAACAGACGTAAAAAGAAAAAATATTGTGTATTTAAAAGCACTTAGATGAACAGAATTATAACACAGACACTTTCTTTGAGTGGCACTGCAACGCATCCTGGATTCTCGTTATGATATAATAGTATATTATTTACAATGCTTGATTTGAGGGTGTATTGAAAGAGATTGCCTGAAACTTGAAGTCTTGTCCTAGCTTCTCTAGATACTATATAGAAGTAGATCACAACATGATTGAAAAATGCTTTTTATAGTCAATTTAGGGTTTCATTAAAATATTTTTCAGTTTCTACGTGTAGAGTAATGGTAAATCAATAATTATTAGAAACACAATTCGATTAGTTATTTATATTTTGACTTGTAACATCAGGTTTCGGTGTTGTAACAGTATGTTGATTATTCACTCAATGTATATTTTCTTGAAAGAATTTTAAAGAAAACGAGAGATAAGGTTGTTACTTAATTTTACATCCCGATAGAGTAGGAAGAGAAGAATTGGACAAAGTTCTTTAAGGCTATCTGAGGATGGGAAAGAATGAAGCACAACATACATAAATACCTTCGTTTGAACTTCGTAAATCATTAAAAGAGTAGAAATATATCTAATCGAGCTAAGGAACATGTAAGATCATTCAACAGTAAAAAAACAGATTCACAATTCGCTAATGACGTTATTAAGGAATCACATTTAGCATCTTTGTCGTAAGGGTCGCAGAATGACGGCTTTCGAACAGCTGGAAATCAATAGACATCAATTATCACAAAGGATTCTTAACGAACAAACTAATATAATAGTATCACCATTAGTCCAACCAATTACTGGGGGGTGGTCTGATTTGCTTCCGTAATGACCACTTCCGTCCCACATGTAAACTTATTGTCGTAACCGCCTTTTGTTTCATTTACAATTTTTGAAAATTTAGTTTTATTGTGAGAAAGTAACAAGCTAGGCCGTTAAAACAAGAAAGAAGATGTATTGTGTACTTTTTCTACACAGCTATATATACATAAACAAATGTTTGTTTAAGCATAGTTCTGACGATGGCGTGAGCCGAAATAGCTATCGACTATATTTTTTAACAATAATTTTGTAGAACTAAAATACATTGCCATTTTTTTCACCGTGTCATTAAAAGAAGCGTATTATCCGGAGATTTAAATCCTTGAACATTTTTAATTATACCTATTAAATTGACAGTTAAATGTGTGCCCGCTCACAATATTAAAAATGAAATAAAAAACCAATGTAAATATTTGGTAATTAATTTTACTATCGAGTTAATGTTATTTGATTTATTTGAGTATAATTATGCGACTATTCAGCTAGGAAAATGAATAAAATGCCAAATATTTCATAAAATAATTAGCTCATATACTGAAAGGAAAGATCGTTAATCTTTTCTTATTGAGAATTATATCAACACTTTCTTTTGTATTTAAGTGAAATCCCATCGGGAAAGTATAATATTTATAGCTTTATGAACAACCTTAAATGTCAGAAACGATTTTAATCTCGCTTCTAACAACTCACTATGCTGTTCGTGTAGGAGCCGAAAGTTTTAATACAACGCGTAGGTGTGCGTGGCGTATAACGGCGGAGCTTTTCCATTCAATAGCGAAGCTTTTATGTTAGGATTTCATGTTCTATCACCGCACAAAAGATGTAAACATGGACGAAAATAAACAATACTAATATGACGATTTAGATCGAAGTGGATTGATGATTTACATTTACGTCGTTTTGTTATGTAGAGATTATTTAAAAAACACGTTCCGTTTTATATTTTAATTTATATATATAAAACGTCATTCTGCTATATTAACGGAGATGTCCGCAACTTATTCTAATGTTATGAGGTCATGTCATATTTGAATAAGCTTGAAGTGGTATACAATAGGTTTTAATCTACCCGCCGTGCCCATTTTGTCACGTACGTAACTGCTAATGGTATGTTAAATTTGCTATGAAATGTTACCCAACTTAACAAAATACGAATCAATAAAATTAAAAGTGATGCAATAATTAGAAGTTTAAGACACATTTGATATAAATTTGAAAGACAGAAGTGTAGTGACCCAGTATTTATACACATCTACAAATGATAGTTAAAAAATCACTTTTAAGGTGTTAACTGTCACTTCTTGATGGAAAGGCATGATATTTTAAATAATAAAAAAACACTTTTCTAGTACTTGTTTCCACAATATATTTTTTGATCAGGACCGGTTTCGCTCATCGCGAGCATTATCAACTGATCGAAACTGAGCGAAACCGGTCCTGATCAAAAAATATATTGTGGAAATAAGTACTAAAAAAATGTGTTTTTATTATTTAAAATAGTTAAAAAAGTTTTCACTACTGCAAATTGAACATTTATAGCGCTTAAATAACTGCATTCAATGGTTACTAAGTTGAATTGTGATTTAAAAGTAAATGTCTGTCATTTCTTAAACTTTGTATGATTTTTAATTCCTATTCGACATAGGTTTTGCGACGACGTATGCCGAAAATATAATAGAAAAAAAATATATTTTTTTACAGTATGTATAATAGTATAAGTTTCGTCTTAGTTATGACGACGACAGAAGTCAAAAGAACTATCAACAAACATATATATGTTAAGGTGTAATTCTCATCATAACATTTCTTTGCTTTTTTCTTGACCACATATGCAGATTACACATACATATTTATGTAGGATTAAATAATTCAGGACTTTTACTGGAGTTTTTTTTGGAAATTATCAGAGTACTAAATTATTTTTTGAGAAAATACTAGGTTACCGACATATTTATGGTACTGAAGAATTATTTTATTTGAAAAATACGGCAGTTAATCAAAAAATAAAAAATAGATGTATTAAAACAAGATAGATGCGGACTTGGTTAAATTTAATTCCTAACAAAAAATCAATGACACTGCATACCGTTAGTCGAAACAACCGCGCACTACATCTCTGGATGGAGGAAGATAATCAAAAAAAGGTTCCAAAACAGTTTTATGTAGTATATAGAGATCATATTGAAAGTGAATACAGTTATGTTATAAACAGTCTCATTTATTGAACTACGAATAAACTCACCATGAATTATTAAAAGTGAACGGTTCGATTTAAAAAAATAACATACAGGCTTCAAATTAACCAAAAGAGCAATCACGCGAGCTGTCACTGGTTGACATAATTCAGATTGCAGTGGCGCCGTAAATCGAGCCGCTTATAAAATGAAACACTTTTTAAATTATGCAAAAGATTTTTCCGCAGGAGTCGTAAAGCTTTTTTAAACGCGAGCTTTTTAACGCAGAGCCGACCGCGGTCATAAATAACCAGGCAGTGCTTTATTTAAAGCTCATTTATGCCCAATGGGTTGAAAACTACCCCAATGTTTCAGTACTATTCGCTCGTTCATTTGGTTTCAACTTACAATAGGTTGTACTATTATTGGCACAACGCTCGTTTGAACGGCATAACTTGGCATTCAATTGTAAAAAATTGATACACGAAAATCCTTTTGCAAGAATATAAGCACATTGTTTCGTCGATAAATACGCCGTTTCGAAAACTGAAAATTTTGCCTGAAAGGCATTAAGTTGTTAAAGAAAATTTTGGTTTCGAGGCTACATCTTGTATTTCTTAAACGAGTCGTAGCTCGAGTACCACAAAGTTCTATGTGCCAATTTTTAATGGAATAAAAAATAACAACGAGTCAGTCGTCTACGTCTTATGATATTAAATATTATGTGATAGTAACGTAGTATTGGGAAACATAAACATTTAGATCCATATAGTTCTTGATTTACGCAATATTAAATTTTATTTGTTTGTCGGAAACGGTAAAATTTACTCGACTTATCCTATATGGATTGAAAGAATGCCATTCTATTCTTTAAAGTTAATTAGACTCACACGTTGTATTACTTTGTATGTTAAATCTATTTATTATTTGTTTATCATTTATCTGATCAGTTAATAATAATAGAATATAATTATCACTATGAGCTAACTGTAAATTTTAATGGCAAGACTTTATAAATATAAATAAAAATTTAAAATAAAACATTTTTCTTTCCTAAATTAAAAATATGAAAAAACTATCATGACCGGTTTTATCATGAGCATTTTTACAATAAGAATGGTTCTGTTTAAGATAAAAATACTTAGAGTTTGTAAAAATTGGTTGATTAAATACCAACATAAATTTAAGTAGACAGGACTAATTTAAATTTGGCAAATTAAACATAATTAATATATTACATTAAAATTAATATTTTTTATACCCCTTAATAGAATGCTCCAAAAGCCATACAAGTATTGGTTAGTGACTAGGAAGTGAAAAAAAAAACAGCGATGCCCAATCTGTGGATATAAACGGGTTAGGCTTAACTAAGTCGGTTTAAGTCATGTCACACGGCAGTGACGTCACCGGTGCATTTTTATTGATTGCAGGCAATGCAATCACTTGGCGCGCGGTACTTGGAAGCGATGGAAATGCAATTTTCTCGCAGGCAGCAGCAAATGAGGACGTGCCATACATCATACGAGGCGCAGTCCTGTGTAACAAGTAGCTTAGGTTCATATGTTGGTTTGGCATTGTGATCCATTTGGCAGTTACCCTACGGCCTCAAATCGTGATACAGATTGTCGGTACCCAAAGAGGAGAACTTCACAAACTTGACATATGCACTTAATTATTTTTTTCCACTTACATTCTTAAATTATGAAAAAGTCAGCACAATAATATTAAATATTATATAAAGATTATTTGATGTAAGCTCGACATATACAGTAAACACACAAAAAAAAAAACAATTAGTCTTCTTCTTTTATAAATATTACAGATAAACAGGTATACAAAACCATGAACCAAGAATTGAGACAACAACCTTAAGCAAGGATGAAACAGAACTAACCAAGTCGTCAGAGTAACAAATTCAAATTTGATATTGAAATTTCATCAAGCACCTTCAGTCGATATCATAAATTATATAATTTTATGTATTTATATAAATAACAAATATGTTGAGAAAAGTTTTCGATTGATGAAGATTATTTTAGATTGAATGTAAGCTTTATATTAAATTTCTGTTTGCTGATATGTAACTTTCCTGCTATATTCAGCTGATTTATTTTTTTCTATGAATGAAATATTTTGCACGTATTATTCGATACAGCGCAAGCAGTTCTTTTGCTGTTGGAAAAGCTACAAATATAGTTGAAAGCTCGGAAACACTGACGTATTTTCGTGGACCAATTTCAGAGCCGTCGTAAAGTGCAACGTGTTGTTTGAAACTGAGAAGCATTGTTTGTAATTTTATTTTCTCTGTGCGATGTTTGTGTGATTGATGGCTAAGAGGTTTTAAAAAAGAATCATGTTTGAAAAGTTACATTGCAAGTGATTGCTTTGTCGCTACACTTTTCTTAGTGCGAAAATATTATAAAAATAATAATAGAACACGGTGAAAAAATAGAAATATACTTTAGTTCTACATTTTTTTTATAAGATATAGTTGATAGCTATTTGGGCTCACGCCATCGTCAGAACTATGTTTAAACGTACATTTGCTTATCTATATATAGCTGTGTATTAAAGGTACACAATACATTTTCTCTTCTATTTTAACAACCTAAAATTTCAAATTTTTAAACGAACAAACAAATATGTATCTTTCGCCGCTCCTCAGACCATTACGAGGAGCTAATGCTTTTCCGTAATAAACCATCTCCATCCAATACTTAAGCTTATTAAAATTGTCGCATGTTGAGTTTTTTTTTTTTTTTTAGTTTTATTGCTTGCAGGAAATAAGCTAGATTATTAAAACAGATGAGCAGATGTAGTAGAATAGTAGAACATAGTGAAAAAGTAGCAAGTCAACTTTTGATCAAAACTATCATCATAAATTTTGATGACGGCGTAAGCCGAAATGGTTATCAACTATATATGCCAACTAAAAAAAGCTTATTTTTGTCTGGCTTTTTCTTACCTTACCTATTTATGTGCATTAAATTAAAGATCAATCAACCAATTGATCCTGAAATTATGCATTGAAATAATCTTCAAAAACGTCTAATCTAATCTAAAAAGTAGTCGAAGCTGCTCATTATTTGCGACTCCGGCTTTAAAGCCTTGATTTATTTACTGAAACGGTATATATAATATTTTGAACTTAATTATTTATTTATTGGACACGTAGAATTACGTTTTTCATATTCGATTAGCAAATGCAAAACTGTACGTCAATCATTGCGTTTAACAATTAAACTAATTATGAAAGGTTGCAAAAATCTGTCTACGCCGAATTATTATTTAATCAATAACGGTTGAATGCTTTTCCTGGAATGCGTAGATACCCAGTATAGGAAAATTTGTAAGGGGTAAATACTTCCAACATGTGATATAAAAATACAGAAAAAAGAAAAAAATAGTCAAGGCGAATGATTGATAACAAGCTATCCTCTGATGTTGAATGATATGGTCCTTAAGAAGTCCTCATTAAATTACTCACTTCTGAATAGCTCCACAAGTTGAGCTTACAAGCACACTAAGCAAAGGATCTGAAAAAAAACAATACTTGCCAATAATAGATACCAAAAAACTTACATTTTGTATACTACAAGAGTTGCTTATTGATGCTGTCGATACGAAATGTATTATTTACCTGTAACAAAAGAGAAAAATCAAATTTAATTCTTTCATTTATAGTTATTTCGAAATTTTATAGCCTATATCGTAAGGTTCGACTGAAGGGTTCATGAGATTGAAATAATTTCATATATATATATTTTTAAGATTTACTGTTGTGTTTGAAAGAATGGATCCTTCTTAGCCGACGGAATGATATATAAGTAAAAGCAAACAGATTTATTGATAAACGTAAATCGCTGCAGAGTTGAGCAATCTACAGTGAATCCGGTTATCGTGGATAGCCAAAGGTCATCTGAATAAGAAATAGGTTTGAATCATTGAAACATTGTACATTTCCACATATTTTGTGAAACACGTTCCGAGTTTTACCTTTTGGCGTCTTCATACATTTTATCATACGGATACAATAAAATTGATACTTACTAAAAGATAAATACAAAAAGGCTAGATTGATCTGATTGTAATTACATAAATTTTTGTACATGATAATTTTATAGACAATACATACAACTAATAACTTTTTACAATAAATAATAAACAACTACCATTAAAATTATCATGTGACATGGTCAAGGAAATTTTTCAGATAATCGACTTATTAAACAAGTCTCACGTAAGGGATAAAGCGAAGGCGAATTAGAAAATTTTATTTGGTCGTTGAAGATAATCATTGAATTGAATTGAGCTCTTTTTTGTTTCCAATATTTATTTTTAAAACAGTTTATGATTCACCGAGATCTAAAGCAATATTTTCAGTTTTCCGATAATTAATGGTAGGCAAATGTCGATGTATCTTTCTTTAATATATAAAGTGGATAAATTTTCCAATAATGTCTAGAGTATTTAAGATTTTACTAGCATTACTACGTTTCCTATATTGAAACTCTTTCAAACATCATCAGTCGATATCGTAAATAATTAATAAATGAAAAAAGTTGTTGAAATGTTTATGTATAAAAAAATCGATTGAGACGATATCCTCTTCACGCTGGTAACATTGCTTTAAAAAAGCTTTAATTGAAAAATTTATAAACTTTTGACCGATTGATTAATTAAAACACACAATAGCTTTTCAGAATGGGCGTGCACTTGTGTATTTATTTAATTAAATTCCGCAAGCGAACACTAAATTTGAAATGTTTACCTCAAAATTTTGAATTCAAGGCAAACTCCGTTTGGCTTATGCATCAAGAACCACTTACGAGATTTCGCTTAGCAAATTCACAGAAACAAAGTTCACAAAATACACTTAAGTGATTATAATTGTTAGACATTTCTGATTCCATGTCCTATTTAAACTGAATCAAATTACCGAGAGATTGCCATTTTAATGTTGGGGAAAAAGTTCATAGAATATTTCGAATTAATAATTAACGATAAAAACATCTTTCGGATACAATGAGTATTATTTATATTCAAATAACAATTACGTAGCACAGGATGAATCCAGCTCAAATTATACATAAAACACTCCGTTTAGAATGTTACGGATTCCACATTTGGTGTCTTAAAAAAAGGAATAAATGTGTCCATTTATATATGTTATAACTAATACACCCAGTCCTTTTTTTACGCGAATACGATTATACGCGATTTTTTTGGACGGCACCGCTACATTTTTTTACGTTCTTCACTCGTTTTTACGCGACTTTTTCTCCAAATTTGTTTTAAAGAAGACATTTATATATGATGCTAGGCACGTACGATTCATTATTTTTTTAAATAAAAAAAAATGTGTATATTGATTGAATTGGCATTCACTTGGTAGAACTCCATTATAAAACGGTGAAAAAATAGCAATGTATTTTAGTTCTACAAAACTATTTTTAACAAATATAGTTGATAGCTATTTCGGCTCACGCCATCGTCAGAACTATGCCAGTTCTGACGATGGCGTGAGCCGAAATAGCTATAAACTATATTTATTAAAAATAATTTTGTAGAAATAAAATACATTGCTATTTTTTCACCGTGTTAAAATACAATATGTGTATTTTTAAAACTTAATTTTGTAGAGAATTCCATTTTTTTTAATACACATACAATTGCCAAATGTTTTTGCCAAAAAAAAAAGTGTATCGGATATTATGCAAATTTATGTATAAGGGTGTGTAAAGAAATATAATGCAATTACGTGAAATCATTTTTTTACGCGCCTTTTTCTGGAACCAATGTATCGCGTAAAAAAAGGACTGGGTGGGTATTTTGATTGACTAATAACAGTATCATTAGTTTAAAAATAACTTAAGCTATATATTTGCTAGCTATAAAAAATATCATTTTTTTGTAGAACATGTAAAATATACAGGGTCCAATATTATATTCATAAGGAATAATAAAAAAATATGTTTCTTTATTTATTTCAGAGACAAATACATGTATTGCTAAATTTTGAATTGACTTTGCTGTTAGGCTAAGGTGGTTAATCTTTTGTACCCCCCATTTTAAACACATTTAAGTTTTTATGATAAAAAAATATTGAAGCGTTTTTATTTATATTATTTTCCACTAAAACTCTTTCGTGATAGATATTGAATCTCGGATAGACTAGGGAAATGAATTTCACTAAACATAATTCAGATAGGAAGATCATAATCTCCACTGTAGTAGGAAAACAAGAATATTAAAACTGACCATGATATCTTCCATTCAATTTCATTTCTATTTAAAAAAAAATTAATCATTTGTGAAGCTCATATTTTGATATGCAGAAATCACACAATAAATTAAGCAACCATGCCCAACTGTTTGAATATACACCATAACAAAAATACGTTAATTAAGAACCGATATCTATTTGAATGGTAGTAAAAAACCTTTACTATTCGACGGTACAGGTCAAAAATGATGATGAAATATTGTCAAAATACTGCCACAGAAATGTGCCATTTTCACCTTTATGTTATCATAAAAAGTGTAAAAGAAAATACTAAAAAAGGCAAAATTCAATAAAATTTATTCGTCTGATTTTTCAATATAAAGATAATAAAGTTATATGGGAGTCTCTCCATAACTGAATATGAGTGCTTTCTATATTGGTCAAAGAAATCCGAAGCGCTTCGTCGTTCGTGTGTCAGTAAACATATTCAACTTAAGTACCCATTTCATTTCCGGGCCACGTACGACAAATAGTATTAATTCTCCATATTGGTTTAGCAAAGAGTAGAGAAGGCAGTCATATTCAAAAGCTTCAATATTATCGATACCGTGCATAGTAATATACATTCAGTTGTCAATTGTCAAAGCCTAATTCACTTCTGTAATATTCGGCAACTATTTATTTGGTCAGTATTCAATTCGATTTTCGGTCAGTAAAAAAGGACACCGACAAAAGTTTAACAGTATTGTCAAACTATAAAAATGTATTGTAAAAACTCCAGCATTATGAAAATAATATTTATTATCTACCGTTGAATACCTAAATTTTTTTTTTTCAAATTTAGTTTATTTTTCATAGTCCTTGTTATAAATCCTTGATAAAAATATTGCTGTCAAACTGAAACTGATTATTCATTTAAATTATACATTAACCGTTTAAATAAATTACTGACCATTTAATTTAATAACTGGCCATATTCATAATGACCCAGTGGATACTGACCGTTTATAATACGTACTGACCAATCATTTAATTTACTGACCAACTCTTGAATTAGATACTGACCCATTAAATACATGCCATAATATTCGTCACTAAATATTCAAGTTTTATGTTTCACTATATAACAAAATCGTAAGAAAACTCAAAATTTTCCAATTAAGATTAGGCGTCAATGTCATAAAATTAGTATTCAATTCAATTCACATAAATAAGGGTTTTAGACTTGTTGACAAATAATCTTAATTCTTTTTGTGTACAGTATAAACTTTTTTTTTTAATATTACCGCGAAAAGAAAAACTCGTTAGTTAAAAACCAGAAATACATAAGTTGATATTGAAATTCCATTAAGTAGCCTTATATCATGAATATATATTTTAAAATATCTAAAAAGTTATTTTTAATAAGTTTTTAATGTTCTTGAGTGACCTTATTCACACTTATAAGAAGCAAATGAACTATTTGTTTCAATAAATAAATCGTTCTAATTTATCTTCATAAATTTATCGGTTGCATAGTAGTGAAATAAGAGGTTAGTTGCTTTTTAATTGACGTTTCAGGATAACGGGGGTAGTTTAAAAAAAAACATCCCCAGACCCTCTAAATCATATAATCTAAACATTCTTTGAATACAAGTTTACAAAAAAGGAATTATTTTTACAAAGATTATTACTTTACGAATCGAATTCTTGGCGAAGTAACTGGGTTAAAATAAAAATCTAGAATGTTAAAACTCAACTAAAAAGCTAGTTTAAAAGTTTGCAAGTAAAATGAAAAAGATCCTATTATCAAAAGGAATTTTAAAACGTAATCGTTGTAAGTAACGAGTACCTAGATCTGATGTTTGTTTCATCACTACTAGTAAGGGACCTCCTCAGTCTGTGGACCGCAATCCGAGGGTCTAGCCGCAAACTGTATCAAGAGCGCTGTGAAATCCACAATCTTTGATATTACCCTCTCATTTGCCCCAGGCAGGCCTTAAGATAGGGGTCTTATTTGATTTGTATCTGGCAAACATCAAAGCAATAAGAAAGTTAGAATAATATTAAATTATAAGATTTTGTAGTTTAAAATAACAATATTCTATGAAAATGCATCGGAAATGATATCTACACACCCTTAGATTTAAATCACGATAATTGAACTGAATGCGTGCTCGAATTCGTTCAAGTAAATTTCCTTTAAAAAAAACCCACTTTTTTCCTTAAAATATAAACATAACCTATGACTTATGAATAACCGAATTTGTAATATTAATGTCCAAATGTGCATCTTATGGACTTTCAATAAACTATTGCAACGCAACTTATGTAAGACAACTTGTCTGTAGTTTGACGTCTCTCTTAGGAAAATTTAATGAAGGATGGATAAGATACTATAGAAACATCAAAGATAAATCTGTAGGAACATTTTCAATAGATTCGAATCCATGACATCGCATATCGTACCCGATGGAAAAAATAAATTGCACAAAAATGTATTAATTTATTAAAGTTAACACCTTTATTCTTAGTAACACTGATAATTTTTAATGTATTCTGATTGACTGTGAGTTGAAGATTGCTTAGTCACACAAAAAACGTAGTTTTAAAAAAGGTCTATGAAATTGCCTCAATTTAACCGCAGCTTTTAAATTTTTACATGGTTAGGTTATAAAAAATTAATGAAAAAAGTTGTATCAATTTTACTAACTAAATATTTATTAAAAATTGTACGAATCGAACTAATACAACAATTTGTGATATCTACTGAAAGCGCTTGTTGGAATTTCAATATCAAATTTGAATTGTTGAAACTTTGTACGATTCCACATGTTTTGTCACTCAACAAACAAAGCAGTTCTGTTGCATTGTTCACAAAGTTCCAACAATTCAAATTAGAAGTCAATTGATTGAACTTTCAATAGATAAGTCTTCAATAATAAGATAGAAAAACAATTTTCAGGAATTATTATCGATACCAAAGTTTATGAAGACAAATCGATAATTGATAACATGTATTTTTGCAATAACTAATCATTTGGTGATATAATTATGACAGGAAAATATTCGGTCTTTCATCGTCATTGCATAAAGCATTACTTTATTTGCATAAATAGATCTTCTAATGAATCGTGATTTATGTATTTTTATTATAAATGCATAATTAAACATACACAAAAATAGCCAACGACATAAGACATAAAAATATTCAGGTTTACTTAGGAAAAGTTTCAACAATTCAAATTTAATGTGATAATATTTTCGATATATTTCACTCATAACATTAATGCATTTTTACGGTTCTTTCAACTCCGACTTCACAGTATTTTTAGAAAGAATAAGTAGATGAAAAAGGGGATGAATAAATAAAGTACTATTTGAAGATTGAATTGAGAATTGGACAGGGGGAAAGTTCCTGAACCGTTTGCTCTATTTCAACCGATTTCCGGCAGTTGTTTGAGGTTTCCTAAGCTATTATTTCACTGCTATATTGGCTACACTTCCGGTCAAATTTCCAGACGTCCATGCAAGCTTAACTTTACTAGTAACAGAGTTTACAGTAAGTGTTTCAGCATTGAATATTATGTTTGACATGCCGTACAAATGATCATATAAAATAGTTATAGGAATGATTTAAGAACAAATTGATGTAGAATTTAAGAAACAATTTAATACTGATAAACTGTAAATTGTTATTTTACTTTTTGGCAATTTTTTATGACAGATATTTAGGCATCACGAGATTATAAGGAATATATTTAATCATAATTTCCACACGTGCCTACATTTAACTTTGCTACATAAATGTAATAAAAGAAGATTTCAACGTGATTGAAGTGAAGTGATTAATTATGATATAATATGTTTGAACGCTGAAACAAATATTCAAGAGAATATAATCGTTTTCTTAGAGATACAGTGGATTTTATCGAGCTACTTACTTTACTTTACTTTTATGGTGAATTTGAATATGAAAGATGACATATAAAAAATAGATTTTTAGTGTGTAATATATTTTTAATTATTTTTGAAATCAATCGAATGGATATGTATAAATTTAGACGTCTCAGTATTTCCAATCCAGTTGGTTTCTCAATGCACTCAACCAAATTGAAACTCCAGTTACACGAATACAGTTGTCTTCCTCAAAAAAAGCTCCTCGAGTTGGAGGGAAATGGTGATTTTCCCCAAAGTAAATTCCCAGTAATCTTTGGCGTAGTAAGCTTTTCTTATCTGCAAACGTGAAAGAAAATGTTTTGTGCTTTACTTACAGAAACTTGGTCGTACAAATTACAAGTACGTACATCCGGTTGTAAGCTTTTTGAAGCTCTCCGTAAATTAGGGAAAACAATTTCGTTAATTAGTTTAATACATTTGCACAACATCTTCTTACAACTCTGCCATATTTATGTTTTCGGCTCATTAAAAACGTTAATTTATTTGGTAAATATAGTTCCGTTTGACAAGGTAATCTTTATCATGTCATATTATGCTGTGTAAGGTCTTTATTCTTATGGCTAACTATCGAACCACCTAAGCTTCCGTTATTCAGATCTTGTACCGGAAGCTATGCTGATAAAATTAACACATTTTAGATTTTTAAATTCTATTCATACTAAAAACCGAACACATGAGAAACCTCGTCGCGATAATTATCGACTGAATGAAAAAAAAAAAAACAAGCCTATTTCTACAAAGCCAAAGGTTTCAAAAACACAAAAACATATACAAAAAAAAAATGTTTTCTTTCAGTTAATAATATTTAAAATGTTAAAAATACATTTTTAAGTAATTATTTCCACAACATATTTTTTGATCAGGACCGGTGTCGCTCATCGCGAGCATTACTGAATCCGGTCCTGATGACAAAATATATTGTGGAAATAAGTACTAAAAAAATGTGTTTTTATCATTTAAAATATTATATTATGCGTTTCCATCAAAAAGTGACAGTTAACACCTTAAATGTGTTAATATTATTAAAAACAGCATGCCTTTCCACCAATAAGTGACAGTTAAGTGAGTATTAAAAGAATTGATGATTTTTCAATTGAATCTCTATGGATATGTATATTTTTAGTGATACAAGTATTTTTTAAAAAGCTTACGAGAAAGGGGTAGAATGGGATTCTCACCTATAGTAAGGCATCCAGAGAAGAAATAATGACAACTTGCGGATTAACCAGAGTATCTCATTTACAATTGGTATATTGACACTTCTTTAAATGACGTAAATAGAAAAGAGATTTCCAAAAAAATGATTATATGTTATCGTTATCTTTATACTATACAGAAATCTGTGATTTTTATGCTGGGTAACAAGACACTAATGTCAACTACGTATTACATGTATTGGTCGACTGTATAAACACATATATGTATCTAATGAAGATGTTGCAACCTCTACCTATTATAATCCGTTAAATAAAGGTAAAACTAGAAAATACTTAAAAACTCGTAATGCCTGTAACACATTCATATATTTTGCGGCTTAAGTTAATAATGTCTTCCATACAATAAAAGCTTGGCATAGGTAAACTGCGTCGGAAAACTCGACGATTTTATGTCCATGAAAATAAACAACTATACTCGCTCCGACAGTAAAAACTTAAAAATAAAGTTTTCTGTTTCTCCTTTATTTTGTTTGGACCATCCGAAATCACGTCACAGTTTTATGAAAGAAGATTTATGGCATACTTGCTGTTGCGGGTTGTTTGAAATTTTAATAAATAAAAACTTTAGAAGAACGTTTCTACGTAAACAGAAAACAGAGAAATATTCGACTATAAAGAATTTTGGGATTGATTTTCGAATTTAATTCGCAAGAAGTTTTTAATATTTCTGTTTTCTTTAGTTTTTAAATGAATATTACAATATCTTGTAAAAACTATTCACATAACTTATAATTTGAATAAGAATATTTACATTAGATATGAAATATAAAAACCAAATCTTGACAAGGGATATATGTTCAAAATAGTAAGAATTACCACCAAAGAAAATTTTAGGAAAATACATTTTGTCTATGATAAATAAAGATGTATTTTATGATATTGACTGAAGGTGCTTGATGGAATTTCACTATCAAATTTGAGTTGTTACGATTTCACATGTTTTGTCAATAACGAATGTTTGATCGTTACTTGATATATTGAAATAAGTAGGTATTTCTAAAAAAACCGATTTATATTTTAATGATAGTTAAATATTATTTGCTGTACAACCCTTTCAAGAATGACTCATTAAGAAGATTATTAATGACAATTATCACAAGCAACTTCATTAATTATTATTAAATTTGTTTTAGCTACCTTTTACTTACTGCTGCCTTGGGGTCTGTGTTTTATTGTAATTAATACCTTTGTTATATAGACGATGCTTACTGTTTATTGTACGTCAGTTCTGTTGCAGCCGTGTGATAGAATGCCTGAAGATGCCGAAAGGTGACACCCGGGTCGATAGTGACAAAACATGTGGAATCGTTCAATTCAATTTAAATAAAGCAGATTTCAAACTCACAATACTACAATAAAACTTGACACGAATTCCAGTGTCAAAAGTGACGTGTTAGATATTATATATATGTTTCCCTTTTGTCTAGTTGATAGGTGTTTCCTAAAAAGCTCGCTACAAATACAGAACATACCTTCTCTCAACGGTACTAAAAGAAATCAAAGCACACATATGGTACACTGGAGTCTAACCAAGTTTAAGGCTCTTTTTGCTAAAGCTCTCGTCGCAAGTTCCACATCCTCGATCGACATATCCCCGAGCCGTTTGAACGAGGTTTTCTTTCTGGTTCTTTGTTGCCCGTAACCGGCTCGCAAAATAATCACGTAGCGAAATTGTTTTCGGTCTCGCAGATTTTCGAAGAACAACTTTGACTGTCTTGTTTATGTGTATACCTACGGCAAAGTGCTAGTCCGGTAACGAGGTCAAGTCATTTTGCCACTACTGGCCGTAAAACAGGCCTTGTTAAAGGTGGGCCGTAGACTTAAGAGGAGTGACTGTAATATCATAATAAAATCGAAATACTTTTAATTGCAGTTTTCTTCTCAATCGCAGCGTGTGATATGTAAGACAAAAAAATAGGTTTCGATAGGATATTTTTATTAGAAAAGAAATATGGAAACCCCGGACAATTGATTAAATCAAAATTTCTTATTCATTTACAAAGCAATTTTTAAATGCGTGAATTGTTATAACTTTGCACGATTCTACATGTTTTATCACTAACGAAACTGGTTTCGCGTTTCGGTATCTTCAGGTAGTCTTTCACATATACGCAACCGAACTGACGCACAATAAACAGGCATCTTCTATATAACGGTATTATCTGACGGAACACACCGACCCCAAGGCAAGAACATAATGGCAGCTAATATTGATTCAATAACAATTATCACAATTGCCTGTGGTAATTTTCACTAACTATTAATCTTGGTAATGAATCATTCTTGAAAGGGTTTTACAACAAAAAAATAATCAAATATGATTACAAAACAATTGGTTTTATTTTTTTTAAATATCTACTTTTATCAATTTGGCAAGTAACGATTAAACATCTAGACATGCAATATAAGAATTTACTTCATGAGATTGTCGATTCATTGAACCGATCTCACGTAAAGATACAACAAGGGGGACTTGGGAATATTGAGCTGATAATATAATTAATAATGAAGTTTGAAATTAATAATTAGCCTCTAGATTCTAGAAATTAATAGATAATATAGATATTTCGGTATAATTTCATCGCCAGAACTATGGTCAAATATTTTAAAAAAATTCTTGCATACTGAGATGTATACAACAATTAATCAAATTCGAATTGTTCCAACTTTGTAAGATTTCACATGTTTTGTCACTGACGACCCGGGATTCGCCTTTCGGCATCTTCAGTCATTCTATCGCACGGATGCAACAGAACTGACGAAAAATAAACAGTTAGCATCGTCTATATACTAAAGTTATTAATTACAGGAAAACACTGACCGCAAGGCAAGCAGTAAATTACAACTAAAACAAATTTAGCAATATTAATCTGATAATAATTAACACAATTGCCTGTGATCGTTCCCATTAACGATCGTATTACTAACATTAAAATATAAATGTTGTTTTTTAGATAGAATGCCTGAAGGTGTCGAAAGGCGAAACCCGTGTCGTTAGTGATAAAACATGTGGAATCGTACGAAGTTGTAACAATTCAAATTTGATATAGAAATTCCATCAAGCACCTTCAGTCAATATCATAAATTACAACAATTAATTCTGAAAAGCTATACTCGATTCATTTACGAATTCAATGATTTAGATAATCTGTCTCTAATCGGCAGTCGAAAACCGCTCTCAAATCATTAAAAAATATATAATAATATTTGTGACCGATTCTCGCAAAAGTTTTTAGCCAATGGTTTACAGTAAATCCAGAAGGGCATACAAAGAATAAAATTGTCCAGTCGTTGACTTGTTGGAGTAGAAAGATGGCCCATAGATTGCTTGGCTTGTTTCTTTCTTTCCCTTTCATCAAATAAAAAAGGCACATTGATGTCAGAAAAAGATAATATATTTTTATTTTCAAGCATATTACACATTGGTAGCGTTGTCCAAGCTGAAGTATGTGGTTTTACAAGATCTTGGTGTCATTCAGTCGATTATTTTTCGTAGAGAATGTAAATCGCATAGTGGGCTATGGATTGATTAGTCACTACCTAATCGCTTTCACATTGACATCAGGTAAACTTTTATGAACACTACAAAATGAATTAAGAGTTACTATAAACTAAAAAGATATATTAAAAATAAATGACAATCTGTCAAGTCTCAATTTTTTCGATTCGCATTTTAATACATACCTAGAAATATAGATAACCATTTCAAAAAATAAAAACACGTTTTTTAGTACTTATTTTCACATGTTTTATGATCTATACCGGATTCGCTTATTTATTATCTATTTTTAACATTATCAACTGTTCACTTTTAATGTGTTAACTGCCACTTCTTGATGGAATGGATCAGTTGATAATGCTCGCGAAGAGCGAAATCAGTCCTGATCATAAAATATATTGTGGAAATAGGTACAATAATTTGTGTTTATTATTTAAAATATCGTACCTTCTCATCAAGAAGTGACAGTTAACACATGAAAAGTCATTTCAAAGAATTCATGTCAATTTCAATTAATTGTTGTTATTAAAGACTTATTAAATATCACTTATTGGGCATATTTAATTACTTTAAACAACTGTATAAATAATATATAAGTTTCACTTTTAAAAAAAAATCTTCCATTAGTATTTAACGCTAAGCAAAAATTTATTTCAATAATAGATCTGATGAATCCCTGAATACAAATATTTTTTTTGAATTGTTGAAATTGTGTACACTTTATAATATTTCGTTACTAACGATTCTAATTTCGCCATTCGATGTCGTTAAGCATTCACAAGGATGCAATACAAATGACAGGCAGTGAACAGTTTGTGAAAAAACCTAATAAGCACCTTCAGTCGATATCGTATATTACTGAATATTTAAAAAATGAATGATAAAATTATTGATAGTGTATATGATCAGAACAATTGAGGCTATCTTATAACACGAATAACAACCAATATTGTGACACTGTCAACACTTACATATTATATTAAAGGAGTATCAGTTATCAACGCACTACAATCAGCCGTCCCAGCGTTCGAGACGTTCGCAGTCTTTACTATTTAATATGTGCAGCAATTCAATAATTTGTCTAGATAGATCAATCTTAATTATTGAAAGTATAATTAATAACTAATGTAGGACAAGACAAAAATATATATAATAGAATAACCACATGCAGCTTTCTACGAGTTCGAGATAGAATTGCATGATAGACGAACATTACACGGAGCCCACACTGCCCAGCAACTCGGCCAATAAAAGTGTTCAGAAAAGCGGCAGTGACAGAAAACAAATGGCATTCGTGACCGCCGTCCGCGCCGATTCGCATTAGATACAGCCTAATGGTTATTGGCCCCTATTCACAAAAAAAAAAAAAAAAACAACCGACCGTTTTGGTTTACTTTTATGAAAACATCGATCATTTTACAACTGTACAGCGGCAATTTAACAATTTTACAAAGCGATTTTGGTTTTTACTTAATGTGAAACAATTCTTGCTTATTGTATTTCGGTCAGTAAAAAATGTACGAAAATATCACATGTGTGTGAATTGGGTTATACTAAAATAGTATCGGAAATTGGTGTTGTAAATGAATTATTTTTATAAAAAAATGTTATTTCTTTATTAAGCTGTGAACGACACGAATTAATGGTAGAATATTTTCTTATGTAGTATGTTTTGCTATTCTTAAAAGCTTACAATAGTAATGAGACGATTTAAAAAAAAACATTTTTTGAATTCTCTTTCTGCCATATATTTTTAATCAGGGCCGGTTTCGCTCATCAATTTTAAATAATAATAACAAATTTTTAGTCCTAAGTATATTTTATGATCGTGACCGGTTTCGCTCACAGAAAGAAGTATCAGCTGATCATTTGCCTTTCCATCAAGAGGTTACAATTAGCACTTTGAAAGTGATTAATGAGGTAATCTTTGAAATTTGTGTCGTGATAATATGTGTGACATTTTGGCGGGTCTGTTACCGTTTGATCAATGTCGTCTTTTTAAACTGTGGTACCCCCCATTGGACTGAATTTCAGAACGTTCACATTTATAGTATTTTTCAAAATATTTATTTATTTATGTTCAAACGCGTGGACGTCTTTGGAGGTTCTATTCACATCCATTTGATCCTTAAAACAGAGGATAACAAAAGCAATATACTAAACATTGATATAGATTTGAAGCGGGGGTGTTTATGTTTATAAAAATCAATGTGTATCACTTTTAAGGTGTTAAATGGTTATTCTTTATGGATGGACAATATGTTTAAACAATAAAGTACAATATTTAGTACTATTTCCACAAATTTATACAATCAATATCAGAATGGGTTACACTCATCGAGAGCATTTTCAACTGATATCTTTAATAAAACAAGGCTACTTACAAAAAAAAAATCAATAAGTAATTTCTAAATATATGAAACAAATGGTTCAAATGGTGGTGGAACTCATTTACCCGAACCCAATACAAGATAACCGCTTCTATAAATCTATTAACTACCTAGGTAGCATTAGCGAAAAAATTCATCGGGAGATTAAAAACTCAATAAACGTAGCTTTCAAGGTCAACAATAACTTAGGCAGACATCTTAAAAATAGCAAAGATAAAATCAATAAACTGGACAGAAGCGGTATTTATAAAATGTCCTGTGGCTCATGTTTATATCGGACAGACAGGTAGAAGTATATCTACTCGAGCTAAGGAACATATAAGATCATTCAATAATAAAAAAACAGATTCACAATTCGCTAATCACGTTATTAATGAATCACATAATGTAAATTCAAACTCAGCTCCTAAATGTTTGCATCTTTGTAGTAAGGGTCGAAGAATGACGGCTTTGGAACAGCTGGAGATCAATAGACACCAATTATCACAAAGGATTCTTAACGATCAAACTATCATAATAATATCGCCACTTGTCAAGCCGTTGCACAATGGGGTGGTCTAATTTGCTTCCTGAAGGACCACTTCCGTCCCACACATAATCTTATTGTCATAGACACCTATTGCTTCATTTAGAATTTTGAAAATTTAGTGTCATTGTGTTTAAATAACAGGCTAGGCCGTTGGAAAAGGAGAGAGGTGATGTTGTGTACCTTTTCTGCACAGCTATATATAGATAAGCAAATGTTAGTTTAAGCATAGTTCTGACGATGGCGTGAGCCGAAATAGCTATCAACTATATTTGTTAAAAATAATTTTGTAGAACTAAAATACATTGCTATTTTTTCACCGTGTTATAATGGAGTTCTACCAAGTGAATGCCAATTCAATCAATACCGTTATGTGTTTTTTAAATTATATTTAAATACAATATATTTTTCTGAGATATGTCTTTCGGTTTCTCAAGCATCAAATTACGTTAATTAGTTCTTTTGATACCTTATAATGTAGGTTGGTACATTTTTGAAAATCATTTAATATTTTACTGAAATATATTTTTTATATTGTTAAGGTGTTACACATATTCATACCGCTCATCGAAGAAATCTACAATAATATGTTTGGCTATAGTCGCATATCAAATATATTCAATTTTTTATTACTAACTATAGGTTTAATATACATATATGATAAGTTATCTATCTTGAACTTTGAAATAATTCAATAAAATATAGAACAACATTTCTTATAACTAGATCGTCGCATATCGATTTGGTTTATCATTCTTGAAGCTTTCATCGTAAAGCTTAGAAAAAAGCAAATATAACTTCAAATCTCTCAAGTTGCGCCATGTCAAATATCGAGATAAGAAATTCAACAAAGAAATTCATATATGCAAATATCAAATAACAGAAATACGCTGAATCAACTGGAAATACTCAGAACCAGATGTAAGATTATCAATCGTATCCAATACGCACTGAAAACAGTTGATACAGGATTTTCCATACGGCTTTGAAGCATAAATGTTTTGTTTCAATAAATATTACATATATATTTCAGCTTAAACATGTTGGCTAGCACACTTTGAGAGAAACCGCATCAAAAATATGATATAAGCAATCATGACGGCCATTCTTATTTTACAAAATAACACTTCAAAATATTCGAAGATGTATCTGTAAAATATCAGAAAATTAAAAAAATACGATTCTCGGATTAATAAAAATAATATTTAAATACCAGTATTTATAAAAAGATTCTTTTTAATGCGATATCTGCAGAAATGCTTTTAAGAATTCTATTTCCATATCTAAATTTAGTGTTGCATTTGTTTTACCTACTGAGCTTTTTACACTTCAATGCAAAATAGTAAGTTTCATTAAGTGGAAAAGCCGCTGCTTATATTTTATATATGTATATTATAACCCGTAAAAAGTATTTCAAAATCGTTACCATTAACATATAAGTAACAAATTTGAATTGTTACAACTTTGTACGATTCCACATTGTCATTAATGACCTGGGTTTCGCCTTTCGGCGTCTTGAGACCCGGATGTAACAGAACTGACAGTTTGACAAAACATGTGGAATCGTACAAAGTTGTAAGAATTCAAATTTGATATTGAAGTTCCATCAAGCACCTTCAGTCTATATCATAAATAAGATAAGTAACAACTTCTTCGTAAGTAAGATTTTTATTTAAATAACAAAACATATTATTTTGTATTTATTTTATGATATGAACCAGTTTCGTTCATCGCGAGCATTATCAGCCGATGTTGAACCGGTCCTGATTATAAAATATATTGAAGTAATAAGTATTAAAAATGTATTTTTATAACCTAAAATTATAGAATATAACAAAACGAAAAGATATAAGTAAATGTCTATGTTAGATATCTCGAAGTCTCAACAGAGTATTGTCATCAGCAGTGACTGAGAATTTTTTATCGGCAATGCTTTTTGTATACATATAAATGTTTGTATGGTGCATTACACGCAAAATCGGAATTGAATCTTACTTAAAAAAACGAGCAAGTGTTTGTCAAAAGTCATGTAAAGATTGAATGTATCAGTGTAACTAATAAAAGAGAACAAACGGCGTGTAAAATGAAAACTTTTCGCCTAAAAGCTTCTACGGCATTGTGAATCAATATCTTTAGATAACGTGTAAATTCTGTGAAAAAAAGCACTCAATCAATACCGACCCAAACGCAAAATAAGAATAAAGTTTTTCACACGATCTGAATGTGTTAAGATTCTCGATAGCTTCCACATCGAATATAGTAGAACAAAGAAAACGAGGCATCTTGCATATATTCATTCAATCAAACAAAATCAAATTTACATGATATGAAGCAGAAATAATACATTATATTTCGAGATTATTGAACGTGCTCTCGGCTTATTCAACGATTTCTGCAAATAAAATGAGTTCTACAAGTAGTAGAACAGTGGTCGGTAACTCGATGTGTACGAAGCATAATTAATTCGCTCCCAGCTAAACCATATGAAGGATATTCCAACACCGACAATTAAAAAATTGAGAAGTGTTACAAAAATTAGCCCAGACTCGAATGTTTTAATAATTTTTACTCCTTTTATTACTGTGTAAGTGTTAGTTGTTTTTCTTGATGGATTGGCATGTTATTTTAAACAATAAAAACACTTTTTTAGTACTTATTTCCACAATATGTTTTATTATCAGGACCGGTTTTGGTCATCACGAGCATTATAAACTGATCTATATAAAATCTCTTTTATTATTTGAGTGTCAACTATTAACACACTGCGATTAGTTGTTCCGACCTTGAGACGTTTATGCTATAAAATTTTGTTTGTTAATCAATTCCAACAACCTACGACAAAAGGATACCCTTAACATATAAAATAGTACCTCAATTTTGTTTTCTGTCAAGTTTTTCGAAGATTTTAATAAAATCCATTATTTTTTTAATTTAGAATTCTTTTAGTGCTGTTTTTCTAACTGGCTAAAAGTGAGATATATACTATTGTGATATATTTAGGTTTAGTTTAATCGTTAACAAAACTATTGTAGATAGATAGAGGTACACGTTGACGTTGATGATGAACGTATTACTAAAAAGGTTGCCAACCACAATGATGACGTTTTCAAGAAGGCTTTCCATGGTTCGCAAGCACGCGAGGCTTATGTTTATTTAATTTAATAATGGATTCAGAACCAAAATTTTGAAGTTTGCTTTGTGTATACTAGTGGATGTTCAATTTACTGTATAAAGGCATAAAGCTCTTCCTCTAGCTATCAATGAGTTCCTGAGAAATAATAGAGCTTTATTTTACTATCATGCTCACAATTACATCGCACATTAGATGAAAACTATCTCTTAGAAGATTAAAATATTAACAGAAATCGGGTAACATTACTTCAGCCCGT
Source organism: Himalopsyche japonica (assembly GCA_028555115.1). Taxonomy (NCBI): domain Eukaryota; kingdom Metazoa; phylum Arthropoda; class Insecta; order Trichoptera; family Rhyacophilidae; genus Himalopsyche; species Himalopsyche japonica. Next base: position 410,309 of record JAHFWJ010000198.1, read on the forward strand.
TTCTTACATATGTGCGTTAGGAATATTTCAATACCAAAGATTTCAAAAATTAATTCAGCAATTTTCGTCATAAATAAGTTTGTCGACTTTATCAGGACAAATCAGGCTATATTTTAAGATACAAATAAATAACAGCATAATTAACATTATCTCATTTTTTAGTATCAATACACACTAAACAACCGTCTCAACGGTCGAGACGTTAGCAAACAAATGAGTCAAAAGTGATTTGTGATAAATTATTAATATCACTGTAAAATTTCGTCAATCTGCTTCGAGATTATTTTGACGTATCAATTATTAGCTATTTCGGCTTACGCCCTCATCACAACGATATAGTGGAAATTAGTACTGAAAAATGTGTTTAAAATATCATTCCTTTCCATCAAGAATTGCCAGTTAACGCCTTAAAATGTGAGTACAATATAGATATATCAAATAGCGCTGACGAAGGCTTAACCTAAATAGCTATTAACTATATATATCTTATTAATTTTATGGAACTAAAATACAAAGCTATTTTCCCCAAAGCCAATTTAATCCATTAATTATTTCAACAATTAAGATTGAGTCTATCTATTGTAGTACAAAAAGTATTATATTAATAAACAAAACGTCAGATTAGATATTAATTAAGCTGTCGTTATACGAAAGACGGTTTTAAAATGCTACGAGAAAATCTTTTTTTTGGCAGTTTTAATTAATTTCAAATAAAACAAGTAAGGATAAAAACGAATACAAGTGATTAACCATGAATATCATTATCATGGTGAAGCTTATTATGTTAATTATAAAAAGCTATATATAGGTAAAATTTAATTTATTTGATACTTTTGTTCTAAAGAGACGACATCATATATAATACCCGCTAAGATCCTTGATTCATTTTAACATAATTTTTTTACCCTCTGATCTTTTGATATCTAAATAGTCAAAATAATATACTATAACTTTAATGTATTTCCATACATTAAATACGTGTTAAGATTTCCAATAATAAGTCATATATTATATTCCTACTATACTTCTCATAGATATTTGACGAATTAATAAAACAAAAATTGTTTCTATCGTTGTCACGCGTAGCCATTTTCGTGATACTTATAAAAATTTTACCTGTCATAGAATTTCGTAACAATGGCGCCAAGAGAGGAGAACAAAATACTTATATAAAGCATTTCCCCGAAATTTCCTGATAGACATTCGCCTTTATTTTATAACGCAGAGGAAATATTATATTATATACTGTAAAAGAACACGAGGCGTAAAAGATATTGTATTTCTTTTGTTTGACATGTGACATACGTATCTTGTCAAATATTGTTTTTAGCAGAAATGAAAATCTACAGATTCTGCCATCATTTTTAAAAATAAATAATTATTCAAAGGCAAGCTTTTTTTTAATTTTAATGTAGAAAGAAATGGTTTTTTTAATTTATGATATCGACTGAAGGTGTTTAATGTAATTTCAATATCAAATTTGTATTGTAAAAATTTATACGATTCAATATGTTTTGTCACCAGCGACCCGAGTTTTGCCTTTCGGAATTGATGTGATAGAATGCCTGAAGATGCCGAAAGGCAAAACCCGGGTCGTTAGTGACAACAAATGTGGAATCGTGCAAGAATTGTTTCAACTTTGTACGATTCCACATGTTTTGTCACTAACGGCCCGGGTTTCGCCTTTCGGCATCTTCAGGCATTCTATCACACGGATGCAATTGAATTGACAGTCAGTTCTCGTCAGTTCTGTTGCATTCGTGAGATAAATGCCTGAAGATGCCGAAAGGCTAAGCCCGGGTCGTTAGTGACAAAACATGTGGAATCGTACAAAGCTGTAACAAATCAAATTTGATATTGAAATTCCATCAAGCTCCTTCAGTCGATATCATAAGCGATTCCACATATTTATCGACCATGTGGAATTGTACAAAATTTCAATAATTCAAAATTGGAAAAGTCATTCAGTTGCTTGATAAAAAAAAAATTTAAACTTGTGATATACGATTGTCGATCAGTTTAAAATCCTTATAAACGCCCTGCCAATTTTACCATTTTTTCGTGATAAGCATGGGAAATATGCACTTAGCAAATTATCGTGATTGTTTATGAAGTGCAAATATAATTCAATGACAGTGGCGCGTAAAAATATATTATCTCTTGCTGCAATATGGGAGAAAATGTTAGTGCTATAACTCGCTCATATTAAAAAAATACATGGCATCGCAGAAATTCCAAGCCTTTGACGGAACGACCCTGTAAACAAAAGAATACGATCAGACCAAGCCAGAGATTTATACTAGAGCTTAATTAAAAATACCTCTGTATGGTTAAGAGTAGGGCGACACAAAAAGCGCAACCACAAAAATATTGCTCACGTTGTGGCAACTCTATTCTAATTTTGTTTGTCGGAATTTTTGTCGCATAATGTGACAAAATATAAAGAATGTGTTGAATTGTCTCACTATTAAAATTTGATAACGTTGTTATTCAATTTGTTCGGTAACTAAATCAGATATGTGTATCACAAATCATTTAATTAAGAACGATCTCAATTTTAACATCTACAGCAATGTAGAAATATTGCATCAGGTAATGGATAGAGAAATTTGAATGAATAGCGCTTATTTTTTAGAATTTAATAAAACAGTTAACATCAATCAATCATTTATACAAATAGACATCGATTGAATTAAATAAATAGTAAACATGAATTTCCAAAAAGTAACCGCTGGACCTATTGAAAATATTTATCAATTTGTAGTCGAAACCATTTTGAATGGAAAAGATGATCGAAGACGAACTTCTCTAAAGATTTTCATCTCTAACCAATAGTAATCTACAATATTTGTAATTAATGGTGTTATGAAAAACAGTACTTTTATTGTTCGCGTTTATCACTCTCCCCAATAGGAAAAAGTCCCGACCCCCTATGATTAAATGATTTAAATAAATTTTATAAAATGAACTGCAATCTGTGATTTCAATACACCAATAGATAATAAATAGTATAATTATTTTATGTTAACAAGACAAAAAAAATTCTTTCATGTTAAAATTTACATATTACAAAGACTCATGTATTATATTTTGCGAGTTTATTTCTGTCAGTGCAGGAAAGGAGTGGGTGTGTGTGTTATTAATTGTTTATCGATATTTAACGCACATATAACTCTTTATAAAATGCTGATATGTATCACTACAAGCTTGTTATAATAATTAAAAAAAAATAGTTTCCAGTTGGTTCAGTGTACTGTTTCGTGGCCACACTGCATCTAATATGTCGCGGATATTGGCTGTAGTAAGGACACCCCGCTAGTAAAAGCTCAGGCACCCCGGACTTGTTGGAATATGAATGAACTTATTTCGTTCGGTTACAAACATCGGGAGCTTTTTGCATTCAGATGCAAATTCATTTTTTCATTTATTTCACTCCTCGTTTGATGGACAGCAACAGGGGGTGATTATTTAAGTATTTTTAGACGACAAAGAAAATTCCTAAAATACTGCTTAAATTTATTAAAGTTGTATTAAGACGTGTGATCAAAGCTTTGGTTTGAAAATTTAATTTCCGTTTGGTCTTTTGTGCGTTGTTTTCATATTAGAGTGTACCTTTGTGTTTCATAATTTATTATCTTATATTAATGGAATTTTACTTACAGCAAGATTTCGAAATCACAAGGGAACGGAAGAATCATAAAAAACAAATAAATTTGCAGGCCTTAATAAACTATAACCTAGGCGAGTATTTATATTCAGAGCGCTAATTTCACTTATTTTCAACGTAAAAATCATTATGAATGTAATAAATATACAATAAAGTACAGTTTAAAAAGTAGTATACAGAAGACCTCCGTTCCTTGAGAATTTCTTATGTAGCTTTTAACGTAAATCGTTGGTTCAAGTCTGCTCTTTTGCAAGACGATTTCTATACGATGTCTTTTAAATAGTAACTGATCAGCTGCTACATTCCTTCATCATGAAATAAAACCCTTTCCAAAATAGTCTTTCGCAAAAAAAATATTCAATTTTTATTTTTTAACTGTTCTATATCAAGGGGCGAGCAAGGTATTTCTCAGTAAACAACGATATATCGTCAATCGAATTTCATTCCTTTTTTCAGTGAATTACAACATATTTTCATAAATGGAATGACCAAAGCTCACATATTTTTTTGTGATCAGGCACAGTTGAAATTGCGTTTCACGTGTCTTAATACAAGAAAACTAGTAATAAAATAATATAAAGCGCTTCCACGACCAAATATAATTGGAAAACGCTGCTTTAATGAACACTTTTTGCAGAAAAAGATTTCGTTTAGTTGATATTTTTAAATGGCAAGTGCAATCGCTGTTTTTCAAAAAAAAAAAAAATATTACCTTAAGATTTACATCTATGCATGGCAAATAACGATTGACAATTTCATTAGTGAGCATATGTTAGTCAGCTACGAAAAACCGTTTTCAATTTTCGAGTGTAAAGAAATTGATACCTCCAGACGAGTAAATTTATGCAAAATGTCAAATAATAAAGAGGTAGAGATTTCCTCCAACACAAAAATTAAATATTATATTATAATACATATAACGTGGTAATTTCATTAAACTTGTGCTAGATCAGAAATCATATTAACTATTTCTGCACCAATCTCATACATATTCCAGGTGTTACAAAAATAAGTCGTAAAATAAAAGATGTAAATTATTATAAAATAATTAATATTACGTATCAACTGTCATTTGGTAAAAGAGCGTAGACAAAAATTGATTGTCTTATCATTTAATGCAATTTGAAAACAAAATTGAACTTCGGTACTTTTTTTAACAACTATATCAATAATTTTACATTTGACACGGAAAATTGTCTATTACAGAAACAAAGAAGCACCCCGCAGAGGCATAAGCAATGGTGATAGACATATATTAGTTTGTTCGTTAAGAATCCTTTGTGATAGTTGATGTCTATTGATTTCCAGCTGTTCCAAAGCCGTCATCCTGCGACCCTTACTACAAAGATGCAAACACTTAGTCGCTGAGTTTGAATTTATAATATATGCTTCCTTTATAACGTGATTCGACGTTTTTAAAATTCCTCTTGACTGTTTAGTTGAAAGGTGTTTTGTATAATATGTATTTAAAATATTTTGAAAATGAAGTAAGATAGTTTGCAGATAGAGGGGTAGATATGTCACCATGATAAAAACTACCACATTTACAACTTATATATTAACGGAAAAATCATTACACCGCTCATTTGAGCAATGCGTTTTCAACGGTTGAGACATTTGGTCTGAATATACGCTACGGTCTCTGAGAATTGGTTAATGTTCTATAGTCTTGAAGGAAATTGCAGTGTCACGAATACAGACATTCAACCGTTTGCTTTAACAATTCCTAGAAGGTATAGAAGCTGACTTTAACTTCGTTAACAATACAACTTTTAATAATTTCGAGTTAGGTTACAAATACTCACATTGATCTACTTAGCTTTTATGAATAAGTGATCACAATAAAACCCGAAACGATATATTTGTCTAATAATGTGTTGTTAGTATTGTGCCTACTTTTTATTATTATACAATATATTAATAATGAATAGTACTAAGATAAGTTAAATATTCTACAGATAAAAATAGTCTCTGTAGCTTGAAATTAAAGCTGTTTTGTAATTTTTAGTCACGCAACTAACTTGTGGGCGTTTATTTAATTTAATCTTGGCATGCCACTACTAAATATTTAAGACATTTCAAAATAAAGAGAGAATGATATATTTCAGAAATGGAATATTAATTATTTAGCTGGGAGAAAATGGAGTGACTATGAATGAAGCAATCAATCAAGTGACAAAATTTCAAAAACTTCAGTGCAGATATTAAGCACTTAATTACATAGATTTTTAATCAGCTATCTAATGGATTAGTGTCTAAATTAATCGTAATGATAAAGTGTTATTGATTTATGATATCGACCGAGGGTGCTTGGTGGAATTACAATATCAAATTTGAATTTTTTTAATTTTGTACAATTCCGCATTTTTTGTCAGTAACGACCCGGGTTTCGCCTTTCGATGCCACAGAACTGATGTCAGTCCATTTTCATCCGTGTAATAGGATGCCTGAAGATGCCAAAAGGCGAATCCCGGGTCGTTGTGAGAAAACATGTGGAATCGTACAAAATTTTGACAATTCAAATTTAATTGAAATTTGTCTATGGTAGAATGAAAGCGTTACCGATCATTATATATTATTAGTTGACTTTGTCAATATCATTTTTTTAACAAAATTTCAGCAATAAATATTTTTAAGCAAAATCAAATAAAAAACTAAATCCCGAATGAGTATTTAAGCAGTCTTACATTTAGATAACATCAACTTAAAAAAACAGTGAAAAAAAGATACCTTGAAAAATTAGTCGCCAAATTGACATGTAACCATTGTGTATATTCTGCCACGTGGAATTCAATTCGTAATATTCTTGCTGATGACGAAAGCGCTCTGGTTTAACCAGTGATTCATTGCCATATCGGTTTGCTTCATGTGGACACAACTACTTCAACATTTCTACGATGCCTAACAATCATGTGCCACAGGTTGTTTAGCCATGCTCCGAGACGCAGACTAATATGAGAAGTTCCGCTTCGCTCCATTTTGCAGTTTAATCTGCGAAGTAAAAGCTCGCACAGTTTATGAAGATTTATTGCTATTGTTTGCCATAAATTTGTATAGTTCCACTACTGACTATTGTTGGCAAGTGGTTCTGCTTTTGAGGGCCTCTGTAGGGAATGAATCGTGTGTGGATTATCGATTTCTTATTACACATTCTTCGCGACACGTAATATAAAGTAAATTCATTAACAAGGTGAAAAAAATAGTAATGTATTTTAGTTCTACAAAATTATTTTTTTAAATATAGTTGGTCGCTATTTCGGCTCACGCCATCGTCAGAACTATGCTTAAACTAACATTTGCTTATCCTATATATAGCTGTGTAGAAAAGGTATACAATACAACTTCTCTCCTATTTTAACGACCTAGATTGTTTCCTGTTCGCAATAAAACTAACAATTGTAAATGAAACTAAAAAGGCGGCTATATCAATAAGTTTACATATGGCACGGAAATGGTCCACTACAGAAACAAAGATACATCAATCAGAGGAGTCAATAATGGTGACGGACATAAATTAATTTGTTCGTTAAGAATCCTTTGTGATAGTAGATATCTATTGATCTCCAGCTGTTTGAAGGCCGTCATCCTGCGACCCTTACTACAAAGATGCAAACACTTAGGCGCTGAGTTTGAATTTATATTTATGTTTTTTTCACCGTGTTATAATGGATTTCTACCCAGGGGATGCCAATTCAATTAATAGGTTCATTAAATATAATATAATGACATTATTCAGAAGATATCGATCATTCATACAGGCGATAATAGAAAATATGATATGTAAAGAAAAGGAGGAAGGATTCCTCCGCCCTTCATGTGTATGCCGCCACTCATTGGGTTGCCTTCCATAACAGAACAATGAGAATAGTATGCCTGATCATTTACATTTTATTTTTTATAATAATAACAACACACTTATAAGTATTTATTTCTAAGATGTATTTTATGATTAGGACCGGTTTCACTCTTTGCGAGCATTATCAATTGAAATGCTGATATGATACAGAAGTTTTCTTAGTGTTTGAACCTTTGGTTTATGTATATGCTGCTTAACACGATGAAAAAATAGCAATGCATTTTAGTTCTACAAAATTATTTTTAACAAATATAGTTGATAGCTATTTCGGCTCACGCCATCGTCAGAACTATGCTTAAACTTACAATCGCTTATCTATTGTATATATAGCTGTGCAGAAAAGGCACACAACACATCCTCTCTCCTGTTCCAACGGCCTTGCTTGTTACTTTAACACAATGACACTAAATTTTCAAAATTCTAAATGAAACAATAGATGTCTATGACAATAAGATTATATGTGGGACGGAAGTGGTCCGTATGGTAGCAAATCAGACCACCCCTTTGTACAACGGCTGGACAATGGCGATACTATTATGTTAGTTTGTTCGTTAAGAATCATTTGTGATAATTGGTGTCTATTGATTTCCAGCTGTTCCAAAGCCGTCATTCTCCTACCCTTACTACAAAGATGCAAACATTTAAGTGCTGATTTTGAATTTATATTATGTGATTCATTAATAACGTGATTAGCGAATTGTGAATCTGTTTTTTTACTGTTGAATGATCTTACATGTTCCTTGGCTCGAGTAGATATACTTCTACCTGTCTGTCCGATATAAACGGATAAACATGAGCCACGGATATTTTATAAATGCCGCTTCTGTCCAGTTTATTGATTTTATCTTTACTATTTTTAAGATGTCTGCCTAAGTTATTGTTGACCTTGAAAACTACGTTTAAAGCTACGTCGTTAAACGACGATAAATAATTTATTATATAAAAAACAATTAAATCTAGCTAGAAAACTCATTTACAGTGATTAAAGATTGATTTACATGACCGATTTACGTTTAAGCTTAATGATCTTTCACAATATACCGTTGTAGGTAAAATTGACAAAATTAATAAAACAAATCCTCAATATTGTTTTTATTCGTGGTCAACGTATAACTTCAACTAAAATTTTTAAACAGTTTTATTATTAAAACGGTCTTTTACTTAAACTCGAATAAATGCTGAATAGGTCAGGGGTTTATTCAATCAATTTTAAAATATGAATAATTTTACAAATTCATTTGTAAAAACACATATATTTTTCAATGTCAATTTTTACTATAAAACTGTCAGTGCACATGAGAACCACTGATCTAGAGTCAGCCAATACGTATAAATAAATGAAAAAAGTATAATTATGAACATTATCATATATAATACAATGTCACATGTGTTGTTGACTATCTCTTATGTTTTTATCGTTTTGATTATACGCTCTATGTTTCGATTCGATAAACACATAAATTCAATGTATAAATGTTAGCAGAATTCACAATCTTGACAGGCTATTATATTATTTGTGACATTTGGAATATAATATTTTTATATTACGTTTGGTTTCCAAGCAACTAAAACAGTTTGAGTTGCTGTGCCGAAAATGCTACAGAAAAAAAAATGGTACGTTTTTTTGTTATAGACTACAATTATAAAACATTGATTTGCAAGAACAATAGATTTTACTTCGATTGTGGTCAACAACAAAATATAAATTATTTGTATAAGATAATGTCTCACGTAGCAAAAAAGTTAATTATAGTATTACCGTATAGTGAGTTAGGATAAATTATTCGAAGATATTTAAAACCGTTTATCGCACTAATATTTTGAATGCGTTTTGTTAGCCAGAACAACGTCGAAAAACGTGTTTGAATAGTGGAAATAATAAGTAATTTTTCTATGTGGCTTTTATAAATCAAATAGCGGTATTGTTTTGGAATGCTATCATTATCCTCAAATTAATAACGAACGTTTTTTCTTCATAATCAGTTTAAACTAGCCAGCAATTTCCCGTACATAATTTCCACCTACTCGCATCATGTCTTGTATTCTCCTCCATACGTTTAACCGTCAATTTACTTATCGTCCAATGCAGAACGAAACGAAGATTATTGCCGCTAACCTTTATGTGAAAGTAATTGAAATTCAAGAATAATGTGTAAATTGCGTTGAACAATTTTCGATGATTACGTTAAAACGGGTTACTTTACAACGAACATAAAGTTTAAAAATTACTCGCTATCATCATTACTAACAGTGATGCAAATTCGTAGCCACTAGCCTATAACTTGGGATTAAAGTTATAACATTCATACAAAAATAATTTTTCCATTAATTGAAACTTACATCGTCGTATTTTTTTTTCCATTTTTAGACAACTTTCATCAATGCATACTTGTAAAATTGTTATACGTATTGTAGAAACAATCCGGATCTCTATGATTCAAAGAATATAAAAAAAATATTTATCGAGTAATGTTAAATTTTGGGAAAATTGTCCTTCATTTAAAACACATAAAGAACACTGAGGTTTTAGTATTTATTCAAAATTAGTTAATAATTAATGATATCGACTGAAGGTGCTTGATGGAAGTTCGATATCAATTTTGGATCGTTGAAACTTTGTACGATTCCATATGTTGTTACCAACGACCCGGGTTTCGCTCTTTTAGCATCTTCAGGCATACTCAGCGCATCAGTCAGCTCTGTTGCATCCGTGTGATAAAGTGAGGAAAGTTTTAACAATTCAAACAAATTAGCTATTTGATTTCAGGATGTCCTTAGCATTTCACTTCATTGAGGTATATTTTGTGGAATTAACTGTAAATTATTTTACTAAGTCAAATTAAAATTGTTCAAAAAAAAACCTTTATTTTAATTAGACTTTTATCTTTTTTTATTTTATTTATTTAAGAAATTATATTTAATTTGCAAAAATAACACATTGCGTTTTTTTTTATTTCAACAAATAAAGAACGAATATCGTCAGTAGCATTCTATTTGATGTCGTTTGTATTTTTATATGTAGTACATAAATGTGCTTTTTATTGAAACAATAGTTTTGAAAAAATAATTGAATTTCTAATTTGAACTGTTAAAAATCTATACACTTCCACATTTGAACAAAGATTTAATAATTCAAATTATAAATATATCGAAACTTTACCAACTATTCTCATTCGATATTAAGTTTATCAAAACACGTTATACGTTCAATCGTAAATATAATAAATGGAATGATTTTTGCTTAAATCCTAACCCTTAAATTTTCTTATTGCATTTAGATAATGAAATTTAAATTACCATCCTTCCAGCTTTCAACGTATTCAACCATAACCCCCGTCAACGCCTACAATTAATTCACAATTTCTAATTATATTAATACAACCTTTGTCATAATTGCTCAATTCTTTCAAACCTTCGCGAGCATAATATTATATAACCACGAAAAGAATATTCTACAATCTACACAAAGGGAAATAATCTTTTGGATTTAATGACCCAGTTAGATTTATCAACAATAGTTTTAGGGTGTGGAAAGTTGATTGTTGGGCCATTCAATGTTAGCTAGTAAGAACCAGAAGAATTATTCTTATACAAATATTATTTTTTATTCATTTCCCTCGAATGGCGCGAGTCGGGTAATTCGTTTATGTTTATTTAATGCTCCCGACAAGGAATAACAGAGTTCAACAAAATTATGACACACTTTTCATACGCATTGACTCAATCCCTCATAACTCGACAATGATTATTTTTTATGGAAAATAACATGCAACGATTGTTTCAATGTTCATAATAAGGACCAAATAGCACTGCAGAGCTGTTTTAGGCTATTTTTTAGACATGGACTAGTATTTGTTAGGATATAGCTCAAGTTTAGTTACTAATCAAGTGCAACAAAAGGGTTATGTGTAATTTGGTAGGTATTATAACATATAAATTGAAATATCAATCGGCTTGATAGATGAAGTTTCACCTTAACGAACAGTTATTATTTGAGTTCAAGTTCCGACACTGCTTCTTTTTAAATCAAATAAGGTGCTTCAAGGAATTTCAGTATCGAATTCAAATTGTTATCAATAATTATTTTTTAAATATTTTATTATGATATTTTTATTTTAAATTATGTTGCGGCAAACGATTCCACATGTTTTGTCATTAACTACCCAGGTTTCGCCTTTCGGCATCTTCAGACACGTATATAATATAACTAAAAAATTCAACAATCATTTTTTTATTATTTTACTACGATATTTTTATTTTATACTTTCTTGTGGGTGCATAGTTTTATTTATAATGCAATGAGAAACACAAGTCGATAGTGACAAAGATATTTGGAAACGTACAAAGTTTTAACAATTCAAACTTAATTATACGTTGAGACATAATATATAAGATATCTTTGGTGTCTTTTCTCCTCGAGTTGATTTCGAATGACATTAATAAATATTAACAAGGTGTAAAAAATAGCAATGTATTTTAGTTCTACAAAATTATTTTTGTCTTATCGAAATAGCCGCCTTTTAAGTTTCATTTACAATTTTTGGAAAAAAAATAGTTTTATTGCGAGCAAGAAACAAGCTAGGTCGTTAAAACAGGAGAGAAGATATTTTGTGCACCTTTTCTACACAGCTATTTATAGATAAGCAAACTTTCGTTTAAGCATAGTTCTGACGATGGCGTGAGCCGAAATAGCTATCAACTATATTTAAAAAATAATTTTGCAGAACTAAAATACATTGTTATTTTTTTCACCGTGTTGTAATGGAGTTCTACCAAGTCAATCAATAAATCCAAAAATATTATTGAAATTAACATATAAATTGATATCGTAGAGATAGAATTGAATAAGTATATAATTATATTGAACATATGAATTTAAATAGTCTCAAGTATGAGATTAAAAAAAAAACAAATTTATTGATGCTGTGGTTGTTAACATATATTTAATTGTAGAGAGAAAGGGGGATAGTCAAAAGATATTCTCCAAACGCCTTCTTTACATATTTACCCACTCTGAAAAGAGAAAAGTCTATTCAGACTCAAAAAATACTAACTTGAGTATAAGAATGACTTGAAAATTTTATATAAGTGAATATAAGACTCATAAAATTGTCTGCGTCTAAAAAAAGTCGGTTCAGTGATTCAGAAGTGTTCTATTTTTTTGGTTCATATTACACTTTCCTTCAAAACGTGCTATATTTATTTCCCTTTTGAGCAAAGCACTTCCTTAAACGCCTTGGCAATAAAAGCTGATTTAGATTAAATCAAAAATGTTAACTTTAATGCATTATTATTCCTTAACGGGAAACTTTTGTGCATAAATAATTCCCGGACAAAGAAGTGAGAAATACGCAGCCAAATAAATTTCATGATATTACTCTCGGAGCGATAAAAAATATGGCAGTTATTACAGAAATAAAATTTATTCCCTATCTGTTCATAGCTAGATTTTTATTATTGTTTTCGATGAAGCTAACTTTGAATCAAATTTACATGGAGTCTCAAGTATAATAACTACTTGATTTCAATATTATATTTTTATAACAGTGATAAGTCACTTAGTATGTTTGTAAAGCGTTTTAAACTAAATACTGTTATATGATTTTTTACAAATCTTATAATCATTTCCACGGGTTAAAATCCCCTATTACATTCTTTTTTAAATAGATGTATGGATTTGTGTCATTTTTTTCATTTGTCGAAAAAATGTCTTCTACTATCCTTCCTAAACTAATTATCACAACACTATGAAAAAATAGAGATTTATTTTAGTACAAATAAATTTATATAGTATGTAATTGAACGCTATTTCAGCTTACACTCTCATCAGAACTATGTTTAAATGCACATTTAGTTATCTAAATATGGCTGTGTAGAAAAGGTACGCAATACGTCTTCTCTTCGTTATTCTCCATTATTCAATCTATGTACCTTAAATTTTGCAGAACTAAAACACATTGCTATTTTTTAATGTGCTACAGTTGAGTTCTACCAGGTAAATTCCAATTAAATCAATAAAAATTGTATCCTCCTAAATTAATTTTCATTTTACACATTATGAATCTTTTTGTTTAAAAATGGGGTTAATACGAAGAAAAAACAGCAATATATTTAAGTTCACCAAAAATTTTTTTTTTCATCGTATTATCAATATATAATAGATAGCTCTCAGTCATTCACCAGTTGATTAATCAATGTAAATTAATTAAAACAAGTCTCAATGTTTCACTTAAAGATAAACAAAGACATAGCTTTAAAGAAATTTATGTGGGTTTGTGTATATAAAATATTACAATAGATTGAGAATAAAAATATTACATCAAGATGTATTAACGTTTTGTGAATAAAACATGCCAGTTGAATTGAACGAAATATCCGGTCCCGACTTATTTCTTCAAATGAACCCCATGTGGAGATAGTTAATTATAAAAATAGAATAACGACAAAGGTAAGTGGGTGTTTAGTAATGAAATTTATAAAACAAATTGTACATTGAATGTAGGTTGAATATCTATTATTTTTATTTGTAGCAATTGATAATGCAACAAACGAATATGTTTGAAAAATATACCAACTGCCAACAATATGTCGAGAGTTTTCTAAAGCAATGCAAAAGAGACACAGTCTGATTTGTGTTAATCTAAGCGTGACGTTATAGGTGCAACGAGTTACAAGTGACTTGTAATTTTATTTATATATGAAAAAGTTTACTGGTAACTAGAGAATCTCTTCTTCGCGATGTCACAAGCCAAAAGTAATATTTACTATACTTCTAAAAAAGATTAAAATATAGTGAAATTCAAACACGGACCCAAACCAATAACAAAGTAAGCCATCAATACTGAAAATAAATAACCAGACAGCTTTTGTATAATCTTTTATACAATTAAAGAAAAAAATGCAAGTTCTGTTTAAACGTGAAACACTTACGTAAATGTAACAATAGAAAAAATAGCAAACCACAAGAAAAAGCATTAATATTTTTCGATATCATAGAAACTTGTATGTGTTAGGTATTCCCATCAAAATAATATAACACCGAAAGTTCGTAGACACATTTATGGTGTTAACTGTCACTTCTTGATGGAAAGGCATAATATTTTAAATAATACAAATACATTTTTAATACTGATTCTCACAATATATTCTTTGACGAGGTTGGTTTCCCTCAGCAAGAGCATTATTAACTGATCGATTCCATCAAGAAGTGGCAGTTAAAACATTAAAAGTGAACAGTCGTTAATGCTCGCGATAGGCGAAACCGGTCCAGACCCTAAAATGTATCGTCGAAATAAGTACTAAAAATATGTTTTTATTCTTAGAAATGGCGATTCATATTAACAAAAATTTTGAGTTAAAGGTAGCAGGTATACAAAATCATGGGTTTAAAAACTAAGAAACAATTGACAGGAAATCCTACAAAAAAATGTTAATAGGAAATTAAAATGGTAAAATATCGTCGACATAGCGTGATAAGTATTTTGAATTTTATTGATATTGAACGAAATTGATACTGCTGTATGAATTGATAGTTGAACATTTTAAAGTTTTTAATTTACTAAATATCAAAGAAAAGAAAGTGTCGCACAATTTTATTTTCTATGTTGTTTTGGTTTCAATAGTTTACAAGGTAAGCCGATCGCTTATTGATAACATTGATAAACTCAAGAATAGAACTAGACTGGTTGTATTTTATTTTATCAAAAAATAAAGTGATTCATTTCAATCCACTGCAAATAACTGTTATATAAAATGCGAAATTGTCAACGTCGAAAAGCGGAAAATATAATATTATTTGAAAGATTTTCACGATTATTTCCACAGTTTATCACAAGAGTTGAGTTTTCCATCAGGCATTGGCGATTCCTATCAAAAAAGGCCTTTCATTTCACTTTCTATAGATGACGTCAAGATTCCAATGATATGATTGGTCGTTATCACGAAACTTTCTTTTATATATTATTGAAACCGATATGAGCCGGGAAAAGCTCTAGTCGCACGCCCAAGCAAAAGTATACCTCAGTACAGGGAGGCCATAAAAGAACAATCTTCTGGTCTAGGTCAGGGAATTTTCTATTTCTAATGACGGTGGAAAGGGCATAATAGAGCAATTTTATTTTTTGATGAATTTGCCGATAGCATTGTGAACGTTCACAATATATATAATATAAAAAATGGCTGTAAATGAGTCACATTTAATAATTTACTATATAAAAATCCGTCAGATATGCAGACTAGAAAAGCCTGGTTCGAGTCGAATATGAGATTTTTACTGGCCATATTAAAAAAAATATCCATATTAAATAGTTATAGTAAAAATAATATGTAAGAATATCAAATGGAGAAATATTTATTCTTATCATAACATCAATGTTTAATGTGAAAAATCATATTAGCCAGATTCTTTGTTTATTTCCTGTTTCGTGTATTACAAGCGTGTCTAAGCACAAAAGTGCAATTCTCTAAAAAATTGACTTAGTTATTCATAAAAAAACAAATTATTTTTTTTTATGATTTAACGTCTTTAGATATCATCTTTGAGGATTATCTTATATTCTATGAAACCTCTTTTTTTCATGATAAAATGAAAACTTTAAGCCCTTATCTAAACTAGATTATTTTCAGAAACTTTCACATTCAAGAGGAATACGATTTATAATATACTTCGATGAAAAGGCATGCCTTCAGTAGAAAATGACAAAATATCATCGATTGATAATTGAGTAAGAACTTACCATTACATAGCTGTTTGGTGAACATTGATTTTAAGTGTCAAATAAGAGTCGATAGTTTTACCTGAAAAAAAAAACAAAATAAAATAAGCAAAACGATCAAATAAGTAATCATAATATTTAGTCACTATTTTATACCCTATCTATACACATTTTTTAATATGCCTGCCAGCAAGACTAAACACGTATATGCCAAGTAATCAATAATAATTTTACATGCTGTTCCTAATGATATTATAAGAAATCAATTGTTTTTTTTATATATATTTGAACTCATCTACCAATGGTGATGCCAGTGGGTATATATATCAAAATCTGCTTAGATTTAAAAATAAATATTCGGAATTTGGTTGATGTGGTTAGTGATATCGACTCAAGGTGTTCGATAGAATTTTAATATCAAATTTGAATGAGTCAGTTTCGCTGCATTTGTCTGATAAAATTCCTGAATAAGAAGAAAGGCGAAGTTTTGGTCTTTAGTGACAAAACATGTGGAATCGTACAAAGTTTCAACAATTATTTAGTTGAATTGATTGTCAATATTATTTTACTGTGTTTATTGATTGAATTGGCATTCACTTGGTAGAACTCCATCATAACACGGTGAAAAAATAGCAATGTATTTTAGTTCTACAAAATTATTTTTAACAAATATAGTTGATAGCTATTTCGGCTCACGCCATCGCCAGAACTATGCTTAAACTAACATTCGCTTATCTATATATAGCTGTTCAGAAAAGGCACACAACACATCATCTCTCCTGTTGCAACGGCCTAGCTTGTTACTTTAACACAATGACACTAAATTTTCAAAATTGTAAATGAAACAATAGGTGTATATGGCAATAAGATTATATGTGGGACGGAAGTGGTCCTTCTGGAAGCAAATCAGACCACCCCTTTGTACAACGGCTGGACAAGTGGCGATACTATTATGTTAGTTTGTTCGTTAAGAATCCTTTGTGATAATCGGTGTCTATTGATTTCCAGCTGTTCCAAAGCCGTCATTCTCCGACCCTTACTACAAAGATGCAAACATTATTACCATCTTACATTAAAACGGAAAGAAACTTAACTATTTTCAATGAATTCGATGATATCTATGAGGAAATTAATTTTTAATATAAAAAAAAACTGATAACTTTGTTATTTCACTCAATTTATAACAAGGCATTACGTTGTTAGCATAAGAAGCATTTTTGACTTAACTGTATCGTAAAGTTTTTTATTACTTAGACAAACAATGAATTTATTTATCATTATAAAAACGAAAATTGGAGCGGGAGTATTCTTTTTGGTGGACCTAAAGAAAGGGTTAAAATCAAACACTTACAGTAGAAATTAATTAATAACTAAAAATATATTTTTAAGTAACAAAATTTTTTCGTTCGACTATTGATTATTCGTGTGAGTATGTGACTTCAATCCGATTTAAACGAAAAGCAATCATTGAAATATACATATAATATTATATTTTAAGTTGAATAGATTATTTTCGCACACTCTGTAGATTAGGGCAATATGTGTTAGGAAAAATGTAATCGTTACCAAGCTAAACTTACCTACACGCATTATATATTTAGGTATGAGATATTTTTCATAGATTTCATACATTCTGATACAATAAAAGCCTGCAAGTAGGAGTGTATCTCGCGTGTCCATAGTAAATAATAGACTCGCTCGTGATAGCACAGTTCATAAGAGTTTTTTGATTGCCTAACAGCAAAAAGAATATCGTACCAAGTCCATTGAAAAAATGTGCTATTATTAGTTCTTTGTCTGCTTTTATCAAGGGTATGCCTTTTGTTCTTTGATAAAATATTAACAAGTTATTTGAACGGCGATATTGTGTGGGTTTTATATCCGAAAATCGACGTTTCGCTACCAAATTTTATTACGTTAATTTCTTCGGGAAATACAGTTTTTTACACATTATTAATAAAAAAAAAAAAACAAGCACGCTATACATTTTTTTGCACTTAACTTGGTGCAGGTCTCGGGAATACTAATTCAAACAACGATTGCTTAAAATTTATACTTCTTAATGTTTTCTTTTTTAATAATAAAAAAAAAAACACATTTTAACTACTTATTTCCTCAATATATTTTTTGATCGGGACCGGTTTCGCTCATCGCGATAATTATCAATTGATAGAATACAATTTACAAACAAATCTATTTTTTACAATATATTTGAGTTAAGGGTAACAGATATACAAAACCATTGGTTCAAGAACTAAGAAACAATTTACAAAAAATCATGCAATATTAATATATAATATACAAATAATGTGAATAAGTTTAAAATGAAATGTTCACAAACATTCATTAGAATGAGCGAAACCGGTCCTGGTCAAAAAATATATTGTGGAAATAAGTACTAAAAATTGTGTTTTTATTATTTAACCTTTTGCACTCGAGTACTTTTTCGTATGTGCCTACCAGCAACTCGACGCGTTTTTTTTTGCGAAAATTGCATTCGCTACATGAATCAAACCAATAAAAAAATATGTATAGGATTTAAAAAAAAAAAAATTTTGCTCTAAAATAGACATATAATGAATATAATGTACATATTTTTATTTTATTTGTAATAATTCATTTTATGGTATTTCACAAAGCAATTGCCAACATGTAATCCTGGATTATTTACGCAGGTCTCGCAAAACACCCGTGTTTCCGATCTCCCGCCGGAAATTTTTCAATTTGAACATACTGCACAATCCTTCTTAGGCCCTGAACGTAATATATGTAATTTATCTGCACGACGGTCTTCTGTAGGAACAGTTGAAGTACGCACTCGGAATCCACCATTTCGATGACAACACTTATTGATATTACGAGAGCCGACTATCTTTGGCTATGATTTTTTATTAGAAAATGACTCCCCAATGGTCTATTATTGTGATCTAGTTGAAATCGACCAATGAAAATGTTAAAAGTATACAAAAAATGACTTTATAAACATGCCGCCACTGCGGCGGCATCCGAGTAATACGATAAACTTACAATGCCGCCTCTATGGCGGCATTCGAGTGCAAAGGGTTAAAATATCATGCTTTTCCATTAAATAACAGTTAGAACCTTTACAGTGAGTATTGTTAATTAACTTTATGAATCTATTAAATAACAGCACTCCGATAAAAATGTGTATAATTATATAAGGAACAGTGATACAACTGGAAACACACTTTAGGGGACTAATATATAATAGTGTTAACGTTCAAAAATTTCCACAGCAATAACAAGGCATCGTTTAGTAAGATGCAAGATCAAAAAAATTTTATTTTCTTTTTGAAGTCGTAAAATGCTAACACTGGCGAAGGCCACATCGAAGGAACCTCTAAAAAACGATAATTGCCATGTGTCATATTTATCATAATTTTATGTTATTAATAATATTGAGCAAGAAACGATCAAATCGTTTTGACTGTACTATAAAAAATGTAATTTATATCTTCATAAAAACATGTAAACCTCTGAAATCGATTCGAGTCTTAAAAAATATATTTAACCTACAATAACATGAAATTGAAGACAGATAAGCAAATCACTTCACTTCAGATTTTTTATAGGGGATTTTAAACAAATATGCTGAAACAATTTCACCAATTCGTTGAGGACGCCCAACGTACACTAGAGTAAAAGATTTTAAAGGACTAAATGGGAGTGTGAATAATGGAGGAAAACGAACATACGATAAAAAAAAGCTTACGTGGTGAAGATGCGGTTAAACTTTTAAGAATGTCGAAAAAAATTCTCTAAAGGTGCTGAATTAAAAAAGCTGCAGAGAATGCCACAAGTTGAGGATAAGGAAGTATTATTAAACTAGCATAAATTAAATGATACATATAATGAATGATACGTTTTGACTATATTGCAATACAATTGTCAAAAGCCTTAACGGTAAAAAAAAAACAGTAAAACATTATGAAAAGCTTTAAGGGCAATGTTAGGACTACGTAGATAGACTTCAGCAGACTTCGTGCTATATAACTCTATCTATTATATACAAAGCAATTTGACATTTTTGTATATTCTAAGGCACTCCATTCGAGTCTTATTTCGAACCATGCGTTTATTTTAGTTTTATTTGTGATATCGACTTAAGGTCCTTGATAGAATTTCAATATAACAATGTACAATTCCACATATTTTGTCGATTATGAATCTCCAAACACCAGGCATTCGTTAGTGGTTAATGATAAAACGGGTGGAATCGTATAATATTTCAACATTTGTTATTTTTTAATATCACTATAATATTTTTGTTGTATACTATCTAATGTATGCAAAGTTTTTTTATAACGGAATCAGAAACATATTGCGGACCATGACACCCCCAGCGCTGAGCAAACAACCGCCAATAGAAGATATGATATTTTCTTACCTCAGGATATAAATTAGGCTCGATTCACTTGATAAAAAAGATTGTTATGATTTATAATTATATTTCAAATGAATAATTTATAATTAAAAATAAATGACGTGTCACAGATTTAGCAGATTGGCAGATGGACTAAAAACCGATTAAATAAAAATATATAAACCAATGTTTTCAGAAGTGTCGATATTTCTGAACGTAAAAGAAAAATTGCGTATAAATTATTTCTAAAATTTATGAACTGTTTTTTTGTGTTTTTATTAAATCATATTTATCAAAATTGAATTTACGAGTTTTACAAATTTGCATACATTTAAAATCCAACCGGTTTAGTTCTACCAGCCTCTCATTACATAGCTGAAGGCCAGAAATATTGGTAATTGAAAAAACAACATGGTGGAATTGTTTTATAATAAATTTTACGATAGCAAAAAAACTTCTTTATTGCTTTTTGAACAACAAATGATTGCCGCCTTACTGCACAACGTATAATCATGAATAAAACCCAACTTCGTAAATAACTCGCATTGTTTGGATTCTCGGCTTGAATTTAAAAAAATCACCGAATAACTTTTTCAATAAAAAACTGCTATAATATTACTTATGTGTTTTCAAGTGTGCTTTATCGTTGAACAAAATTCGTATCTCACATCAAAAATATTGAATATAAATAAACACTTTGAATAAATATATGTAAAACAAATTTTATTAGCACATGTTAGATAAAACCCTAAAGCATTAAAGTCAAAAGTGATGTTGATTTAAAAACAAAAACCACCGTTTGATTTAATGATAATTTTTGAAGAATAGCGTTTTTGTAACGGATCTGTTAAATGTGCTGACTATAAAACTAAGGAGTATCAAATATAAGATTTTATTGTTGTCTGAGAGACTTATTCAATTTCGTATGATATTATTGACAGATTTTATTTTGTTGTTTCACAGCTTTCAGAATATACACTACAAAGCTTGTTAATTTTCTGTTGCTGATATTGATGTGAAGAATAATTTAATAATGTTCTTGGACGCCTTGTTTGATAATGCATGTAAAGCGATGGCTATCCATGGTCACCATGATTTTTTGACGGGGTTAAACAGTAATTATATTTTATAATAAAAAATCTTGTTATTTCTTCTTTATAAATATTCAGTGTGTTGGAATACAATATCTTACCACCGTTCAACAGGGAATGTGTTAAAACTCAAACTCAATATAAAGTTCACGGTAAGTAAAAAATATTCAATGGATCTTTAAAGGAAAATCAATAGTCCAGTTACAGCCGATGTTTAATCGTTACTTTACCAAATCGAAATAAGTAGGTATTTCTTAAAAAAAAAAAAAATTATATTTTAATTATAATTTATTAATATCTGTTGTAAAACTCTTTCTAGAAGGACTCATTAACAATATTAATCATCAATGAAACTTATCACATACGCAATTGTGTTGATTATTATTAGATCAATATTATTAAATTTGTTTTAGCTGTCATTTAGTTTTTGCCTTGGGGTCTGTGTTTTTCTGTAATTAATATCTTTGGTATATAGACGATGCTAACTGTTGGTTGAGCGTCAGTTCTGTTGCATCCGTGTCATAGAATGCCTGAAGATGCCAAAAGGGGAAACCCAGGTCGTTAGTGACTAAACACGTGCAATCGTACAATGTTTTAACAATTCAAACAGTGGTTAAGATTATTATCGATAAAATAGCTTCTTTTGATTTCAAATTATTTTTTAAAAGAAAAACCAATCAAGCTTTCAGTTTTCTTGCGATGCTGCATTTTAAAGAACATCCTGGAGTAATTTGGCGCCATCCTTCTTTTAGAAGTTACGTAGAGCATTCGTTGTTAGACCAGTCTGTTTGTATTATTTGATATAGGTACTCTATCAAGGATTGTCAGTGGATAACACTTATAAAAAGCACGTTAATCCCTCGCTGTTAGGTTGGCTTATTTTGAATAAATTATCTTTTACGACCAATAAATAGTTTAACTGCACCGCAGAGCAAAAACATAATATACGACATGCCTTCCGAGAATTAATATTACAATACAAAAGATCGCATACAATTAACGAAGCCGAAGCTGTAATATCAGATATGGAAGATAATATGACTCTGGACGAAAAAAGACGTTATCTGAACGGTCATTGTGCAGTGAGACGTGTTTGTAATGTCAAAGAATATTTGTAAACGACTGACCGTAAATGGAGTTGAAAAACATATGCTGATGACCCAAGTTCTAACCTTCTTCATAACAAACTCTTACATTTCTTAAAATAACATAACATTGGAGATAAATGCTATTTCCGGCGACAGCATATTCACCAATCAGAACTAATTCCTTTTATAAACATGGTGAAAAAATAGCAATGTATTTTAGTTCTACAAAATTATTTTTTTAAACATAGTTGATACCTATTTCGGCTCACGCCATCGTCAGAACTATGCTTAAACTAACATTTGCTTATCTATATATAGCTGCGTAGAAAGGGTACACAATACATCTTCTATCCTGTTTTAACGACCTAGCTTGTTTCCTGTTCGCAATAAAACTAACAATTATAAATGAAACTAAAAAGGCGACTATATCAATAATTTACATGTGGCACGGAAATGGTCCATTACAGAAACAAAGATACATCAGTCAGAGGAGTCAATAATGGTGACGGATATATATTAGTTTGTTCGTTAAGAATCCTTTGTGATAGTTGATATCTATTGATCTCCAGCTGTTCAAAAGCTGTCATCCTGCGACCGTTCCTACAAAGATGCAAACACTTAGGCGCTGAGTTTGAATTTATATCATGTGATTCTTTAATAACGTGATAAGCGAATAGTGAATCTGTTTTCTTACTGTTGAATGATCTTACATGTTCCTTAGCTCGAGTGGATATACTTCAAATTTACACGAGCATAAACAAGATTTTTTTTATTGACGAATCTTAAATAATAAAAAACACACATTAAGTAATTATTTCTGTAATACAGTTATTAGATCAGGACCGATTTCGCTCATTCTGAACATTACCAAATGATAAACCAGTTGATCAGTTAATAATACTCGCAATGAGAGAAACGCGATTGTGAAAATATATACTAAAATATTTAATTTTATATTTACTACGTAACTATTCAGTATTGTAGAACTGAAATACATTTCTTTTTTTTTCAACGTGTTACTAAAAATCAAGATGCGACAGTTAACACCTTGAACCCCTAACGAAATAAAAAAAAAATATTTAGAGTTCGAGTCTTGTTCTTGTAAACTGGAAAAGATACATTAATTCTTATTCCAATGTTAAAATTGAAGCCGCTAGGTTGATGGAAGAACTTAGCAAAGTATATTTTAACAGGTGTTCATGGTTCGTAGTTTCATACGGAACCATCACTTACAATAAATATGCCATAATTCATGTTTATTGTAATGGTTGGTTCATGTTTTCATAATTCCAAGTTCATTTTATGGCGATCCCGGCGCCCCGCCACGACTTATTTCTAACATTGTTATAACAGTGTGGTACAGAACCTTTTTTTTTTGTACGAAATTTGTAATATTTTTTTAGTAGAATAACTTTCATCCAATCTTCGTTATTTCTTTTTATTTATAATCTCTTTTTGATATTCCAATAAAATCTGTTTACAATACAAAAATTTGTACGATTCTATATGCTTTCTCACTTACGACCCGGGTTTAGATTTTCGGCATCCATTCTATTATATGGATGCAATAGAGATGAGGAAACCGGTGTCGTTAGTGACAAAATATGTGGAATCATACGGCTTCAACAATTCACGTTTGTTATTGAAATTCCATGAAACACCTTCAGTAAATATCATAAATTACATCAATTTATACTGGTCTGGAATCCACATCCTGGTCGACAACACATTAACGCGTAATATATTGACATCTGAAGTCATATAATTAAGACGTTGTTTGAGCTTCACAATTGGCAGTCTGGTTATATACTTTTCTGTTCCTCTGATAAGGATCATAATTTTATTGATTTAATTGGCATTTACTTGGTAGAACTCCATTATAACACGGTGAAAAATAGCAATGTATTGTAGTTCTAAAATTAGTTCTTAGATATAGTTAATAGCTATTTCGGCTCACGCCATCGTCAGAACTATGCTTAAACGAACATTTGCTTTTCTATATATAGCTGTGTAGAAAAGGTTCACGTGTGATCATAATGTTTCTTATTTTTAAGAATTGAATGACAACTCTAAATTATATGTCTCATTTATTATAAATAACGTCACTCTTCTGAATTTACGTAAAAACATTGTACTGATAAGTTGATAATGCTTGCGGTGAACGAAACCGGTCTTGATATCATAATATAAATTGTGAAAATATTACAAAAAAAAAATTAATAATAATATGACGATCTTAAACGCTTATAATCAAGCAATTCTTAAACCAAACATTTTTTTTAATGTGTTAATTATCACTTTTTTACGAAAAAGCGTTATGTATTTACAAACCAAAGAAACTCATGGAGGAAGTGGTTGAAACTTTTTCCTTATTTGCCTTGAATAATGAACCATTGTATTACAACTTTTTTATTCCAATGTAACTAAAAACGTTGGTGATCACTTCTCAAGAACGAATAAGAGGGCGTGAGAGCAATTAACCCTTTGCATTCCAGGACAAAACATTGCATTCAATCCAAACAATCATTTTGTATTATATTAGCTATACAAAGTTTAAACGTCATATTTGGAATCCAATTATTCAACGTTTCAGGTCTTTTAAAATGACTTTGTTCTAAATGAAACCTTCAATTGATATGAATTGATAAATGTAAGGAATAAATGTTTTATTGAATACAAGAACAATTTAATAATCCAGAATGTGTATTAATTTATTGCATTATAATACTATACATAAAAGCAACGATTTTAGTTATATGGCAATTGTCTTCTGTTGTTTTAACTGTTTTGATTATTGTAACTATAATAAGGTTAATTTAATTATTTTCGATCGCAGGATTTATTCATCTAAAATCCAAAACAAAATATTCATTAGTTTTGCATTGATTTATATATGTATTTGCAATATAAAGTTGGTTATAATAACCTATATTAATTTTAAATCTTTCCGAAGGACGTTTTGCTATTAATAAATACTATTTTCCATATAGAATAACTCCCGTTATTATTAGGGCATAAATATAATCTCTGTTATGCAAAAGTGTCTAAGCAACACTTTTTGCAACAAAAAAAATGTTAAGCTTCACTCACTGTTAGTGCATTAGAAAATAATGGATAAGTAATTTATTCACCTTTCGCTGATCATATAGATTTTGAAATCGATTTTTATTTTTTTATAGAATATATATATATATTGGCTACTTTGATGTGGCCTTTTAACTGATACAAAAAATTGGATATCAGATATTCGTTTTAGGTATGTGCAAACCATTGCGAAAGGCTAATGCATTTCTGTAATAAATCATCTCTGACCAGTATTTAAGCTTACTGAAAGTGCCGCCTGTTTAGTTTAATTTAAATTTAAATTTTAGTTTTTTTTGCTAGCACTATAAAAGCTAGGTTGTTAAAACAGAAGAGAAGATGTATTATGTACCATTTCTACACAGCTATTTATAGATAAGTTAATGTACGTTTAAACATAGTTCTGACGATGGCGTAAGCCGAAATAGATATCAACTATATCTTATAAAATTTTGTAGAACTAAAATACATTGCTATTTTTTCACGGTGTTATGTGTAAACGTTTTCTTGACTACGGCGTCAAGAATGAAATGGATTCTCAACCCTAGTCTATCTATACCAATAAAATAATTATTGTCGAAAATAACGCTTTTTTAAAAAGGAATAAAATCATAAACTTATAATTCTAAACAGTCATTTGAACATTTAGCCGCATTCCGCATTACAGAGATGATATCATCTGCATTGAAATACATGTCATTAAAAAAACAGTGATATATAATAAGTATGTATAAATTAAACGGAAAAAAAATATTTATTTTTAATTCTGCACGGTTTAATTGTGATATAATATACGATCAAAAAATGGGAGCTATATTGGAGTAAAAATAAATGAATGTTTGATGTAACGTCTTATCGGCATTCAACGCCTCGCAGAACTATTTTCAATTCAGAAGATAACAAGGGATGTCAGTTTTAGGCTATCAATCATATTCCCTCGCTGCAACTACTTGTCTTATTTTACCAATTCTCTCCTGACACGTGCGCAGTGCAGGAGGCTGTTGCATTTATATAATTCAATGATTTGTATGGCCAGGGTTGTGTGTTTTAATTCGCCACAAAGTGAATTTTAAATTAGTCTATTAATGTAAAGAAACTTATCGTTGCATAACAACTCAGCCAAAAAAACCTATCTATTAAATAAAGGTTTATTCAGCAGAAAGATATTGAAGCATCTTTTTATTTTTAATTTTAATTTTATATCTCAATGTAACTAAATGTGACCAAAATTGCCAAATATTGAGATACGTTTCTTTGATAGTTAAGAGGCAAAATGCGAATGCAAACATTTTCCAAATACCTATCTATAAACAGCTTTTATACTAACATAGGTAACACTTTTTAAAACACAAGAAAAACAGCTGACGTGCTTGAAATAGATTATGTTTTAAAATAGATTTCGAGTCTATCTTCGTGTATCCCTTAAAGAATTTTACTAAATATGATTTGAAGGATTGTTTATTAAAAATTTTCAATTATTATCATATATTCAACATTGTTTTAGTAATTTAAAAATAAATTACTTCAGAACAAATTGTAATAAACACAACGTTTTTAAGTTGGAAACTGTATGTCTACAGTGGGTGATCGGTTAACGAACAGTTCCGACTGCGAATAAATCGGATAGCGAACACTATCACGAAAGATTTTTTTGCTCAGACAACGAACATATATTCGGATAACGAACTAAAAAGATCTTTCTAATTTACTTATTCTATCTGTTATATACAATAATAATGATCGGTTAAGAAACAATTCGAATAGCGAGCATAGTCTTGGAACATATCATATTCTTTAACCGATCATACATTGAATTCTGATATGTTATATACTATCTTTATAAATTGCGAACATTATCAACTGGTGATGAACGAAAGCAATCCTGATTAACAGTTAACATACAACGCTTAAACTTGAAATCAAAAAATAAAAGAAAAAGGTTTATTTACAATTTACTTTCATATTCACAGTTTTTTTTATCTATCTTTAAGAGACATGGTGAAAAAATAGCAATGTTGATAGCTATTTCGGCTCACCATCGTCAGAACTATTTCTGTTCTGTTATAGTTCTGACGAAGGCGTGAGTCGAAATAGCTATCAACTATATCTTATATACAAAAAAATGAAGAACTAAAAAAAATTGCTATTTTTTCACCGTTTTATAATGGAGTTCTACCAAGTAAATGCCCATTCAATCAATATCTTTACGAGACCTAGAATCAAATGCGACCATGCACAATTTCCATGCTATTATACAAAATGTCTTTTTACCACTTTAATCATTTTTTTTTAGTTCTTGTGAAGGAATTATTGAAACATAAGGAGATATTCTTTTAAACATATTACACCTGACATAGATACATCCTACCTTTATAGCATTCGCTATTGTTTTATTTCACAATTGAAATTACCGGTATGTCATGTTAACTGTGAAGACATGATTCTCATTTAAGAAATGAATATACATAAAGAAGAAATGAACTACTCCACATACATTCAAAAGAGGTTTATTTTTATTTAAGACAAAATATAATACTTTACCTTATTTTACAAAAATGATTTTGCAATCATTTTTAAATGTTCCAAAAAAAAACTACTTTCTCTTCGTTAATAAAATACCTAAGCGATGTTTTTTGTAATATGAAAACGTAATAAATTATAAAACTCATGTAAGCGTTTTAGATACATAAATATTTAAATATGATATACAAAAATGTTGCCTCAAGCAATTCACTAAGTGCTTTTATTAAAACTCTTCTTATCTATATAGACAGCAATAAAAAACGTCAATTTAAAGCGATTAGTTAAAGCTCCTTGTCATTGGAGTTAAAAAACGAATTAAAATAATTACCCAGAAGTAAGAAGCTCCCAATCTGTTTTTTTCACTCGCTCTTTGAGCGCTGTTTGTACAATTTATTGTCATAGCAATCAATGTTGCCGTAATATAAATTGTAAAATTTTTAATCAAAGCTTATTAAAAATACCGGTTTCAATAATGGTGTACTCATTTCTTTTTGCAATCTGTAACATTTATGTTTTATACCCCATTAAATTAACGCATATAAAACAATCATTCTTTGAACGAAATGAAAATATTTTAGTTTTCACATGTTTATTTATGATAATCTCGAAGTTTTCCCACCATCGATATTATCAGATCAGAAAAGAAAACAATGTTTTTCATTTTCTTTTAATTTATGATATCGACTGAAGGTGTTAAATTAAATTTCAATATCAAATTTAAATTGTTGAAACTTCGTACGATTCTACATTTTTGTCATTAACGTCCCGGGATTCACCTTCTGGCATCTTCAGGCATTCTATCACACGTCAGTTCTATTGAATCCGTATAAAATTTGAATCGTACAAAGTTTCAGCAATTAATAATACAATACTACAACAATATCTAAGTCAAATTTTCAACGGAAAATTGCTTCGCTGAAGTTTTTAGACAGTTTAAGATGTAAAAAGTTAGTCCAAGTTTTTTTAATTATTACATCATTATAGTTCAAAGTTAGTCAATTAATATTAAACACCGAAAACGCTGCAATAAAAAGATTGGTTCAAAATGCATCTTCGATCATTTCATTGGTTAAGCCCTTTCCAGATAACACATCCAATAATTGTCTTTCAGATATATGCTGTCTCATTATTCTTAGTCTGCAACTACTCCTTGTGATGCGATGATGCTAAAATTATTTATCTCTATTTATGGGTAACCTTTGGATTCATATTATTCATAAAACATCACTAGACGACGAGATTTCTCATTGACAAACAGATCACGAATTGTCTTACTTAATTGTTTTCTCCTTAAATGGCCTTCGCGTGACAAAACCTTTAGTATGACTGGACTTATTGATTAAATTAGATTTAATTGGTATAGGTTTATTGCAACAAGCAACAAATATCAAAGTAAAAACAATATACAAAAGAATATTATTGATGATAATAAAGCAAATTTCATCAAATATATGTAAATAACATGTTTTTCACTGTCAGAACTTAAAATGTACTAATCTAAAATATTCGCAAGAAAGGAATAAAAAATTCCACAAAAGAGTCCGAGATATCACTTTACATGCATAATAAAAAATCATTTGAAAAGATAAACGTTTTGAGACAGCCATTCTAAATTTGAGGACCAAGCCAATTTGGGTGAAGAAATAAAAAATTCTGAAATGTATAGTATAGAGATAATAAGTCAACATGAAAAACATACATATTTTTAAAGAAATTCCGTATACAGTGCATGATCGGTTAATGAATTACAAATTGAATAAGTAGATTAGAAAGATCGTTTTAGTTCGTTATCCGAATTTGCTTTCGTTATCCGAATACATAAATCTATTTTTTTTAAGTTGTTAACTGTCATTTCTTGATGGAAAGGAATGATATTTTAAATAATAAAAACATATTTTTAGTACTTATTTCCACAATATGTTTTTTGATCAGGACCGGTCGTTGTCCAATTTGTTCGCAGTCCGAACTGTTAGATAATCGATCATCCACAGTATATTTATATTTGGAGCTTTATTTTTATGGTATAAACATCTATATTCTATCCCGCGTAAGCAGAAAACAGATATATGTGACCCAATAACAACAATATGGGTATAGATGTCATTGGTATTCAATATAAAATCATCAACATCGAACATTAATGTATTTTTATGAAACGGTGAAAAACTGGCAATATATTTTAGCTCTATAATATTTATAAGATAATAGCTATCTAGGTTTACTATTGTAGATTAGATGGAATTTTATTATTTGCCAATTGTTACATTCTCTTTCTAGTTTTATAATATTTTCGAGGTATTCTTGTTTTACTGTTTTCAGCACGACACTGTTCTTTCAACATATTTTAACGCTTTTACGCTTTTTGATATTGTCTTCTTTATTCTGACAAGAGCGTTAGCGTTAAGAGCAACGATTTCTAAGCGCATCGCATACGTCAAAAATCATCGCTCTAACAATTTCTGTCTTGTAATTCAAGCTGTTAAAAATATCATTATAATAATAAATCTAAAATTGGCACTGCACCGTATTATAAAAATGAATTCATCAAATACAATCAGCCTAAGTAAAAAAATAAATTTGTTATCAGTTTTGCGATAATTTTTAGACAATCTTTTATAAGATTGTCAATAAAATTCAATAACAGTGTTGTTAACTTACTTGATTAATGACGGAGGGCTGTATAGACGAAGATTAGCGAAATCTGCCGAGCACAATGCCTTGTAAAAAAAACTTTTTAAAGGATTAAATGTCGAAAACATGTTATATTTAAGTTTGGTATTAAAAATCTTATAAATATAATAACGAATTGAATTTTATGGATATATACGTGGAAACAGTTCTTATCCACTGCACTAAACAACAATAATTGTACATATAGTGGAACTCTTAAATACACTACGAATTACGCGCTGACTTTAAATATTCGCAGCAAATCCCCCTATTGCACGATCGCTTAGCTGCACAAACATAGCCAGACGACCGTCTGTGCGACACATACAGTCAAATGATGGCTAGCGTATGTGTGTTCAACACACAACAGGCCATAGCCTTTATCTGTATGTACTTTCTGTATGCTGGATTTTGCGACCGCTATTCATTTTATCACCTTGTAACTAAATATTTCATCCATATATATACATATAAATAATCTTAGCTTTACATGTTTCATTCACTTCCCAATTCCAATAATCCAAATTACACGGTAATGTACAAACATGCGCGAAATGGTCTGTAATTAAAAAAAAATAATTGCAATCTGCGAGTAGAGATTTCGTTTTTTAGAGAATCTTCTTCAAAATACTATGAAAGTTGCGCACCGATATGAAATTTTATTAGCAATGAAATTCAAATAATTTCAAAACTCCCAAATACTATCTCATCGGTATTTAAGATAATAAAACTGAATTCATTCGACGGAGATCAAATTAATATGAAGTGTGGATCTTTCCTCGCAATAAAAAAATCATTTGATTCAAACTATTCACATAGTCATGCTTTTATTACCGCGTTGTTAGTGGTAACGTTCACTGATTTTATATTTTAGTAAATGGACATTTAAGGGACTTGCTTAATGGATAAAAACCGATTTTTTCTCGATATTTACCGGTGAGATAGTATTGAATTTTGATAGTTTTAATAAAACAAAATATTTATAATAGTTTTATAAAAAAAATATGAATCATTTTTTGTAAAAAAAGCCCTTTTTATGTCTCTGGATTATTAAATAAGATAAAAAATATCTTTATGTGAGAAAAATCAAAAAATGGTCAGAATGGGACAAATATTATAAAAAACCAAAAACAAAAATGCCATAGATAAACTATAATACCTTATATGAGTATTTTATATAACACCATGAAAAATAGAAATATATTTAGTTCTACAAAATTTATAAGACAAATAGTTGATAGCTATTTCGGCTCACACCTTCATTATAACTAGTACTGGTGAAGACGTATTTGAATGGAGTTCTGCCAATTTAATCATCATAATTTATAACGAGTTAACAAAAACATTTATTTGATAATTAATCGACACATATAAAGGCGAAAAAAATTAATGTGGTGATGATATTGTGTTTAATCGAAAACGAATATTTTTTTTTAGCATCAATTTCTCATGATAAAAGAAATACAGCTAGACAAACAAAATATTTCAATAGCAGTTTCCGGTATAACCGGATAACCGGTGTTTTTGTATTGCAGTCCCTAACACCCACATCGTGTAGTACAAATCTCGCTTGGGCATTTCTGAGGAATAGTGTTATCTGGTCTATTGTTATTCGTTTGTCAGAATTGAAATTTATATCTTTTCCTAGAATCAAGTGTAATTGGATGCCTGATTTATAAAACAGCTTGGGAAGATTCTCGAAAATATTTTTTTCTCATTGACACCAAGTTTTTATGACAATTTAGTAAATGTCATTGAAGTAAGTTGTGAATCAGATTTTTTTTACCCATTATAAAAACTCTCAACCACGTCACACTTTGATGATGGTATTTTGCATGCTGGCAATTGTTCATAAACAAAAATTTGATTTTGGAATCGATTTTTTCAAAAATACTCACCCAATTCAATTACTTTGAATCTAATAAAGAACTTTTGGTATTTTAAATAAGTACCAAGATACCACTTTTGCGAAACTTTCATACTTTAAGGTTATAAATTTTTAATGACATTTTGCAAACCATCGATTGTTCTTAAACTGAATCCACTTTGATCGACTGCATTGCAACGCATACCGGGTACTCGCTAGTATACAATAAAACCTTTGACGTATCTTTCGATTCTTTTATTACACTTCGGATTTGTATGAACAAAAATGTAGCAATTATATTTGTAAATTTTGTAGATAATAATTGCCGATAGCCATGACCGGTTAGTAATGTATTAAATTATTTGTCTCAGTCTTGTTTAGAACGAATAAAATATATTAATTTCGATTAAATAGACCAAAAATTATAAATGGGATTAGCTCATTCGCATCCATAAAGAATTTTAACAATAAAATATCCTTTCTTCACATAAGATCTTAACAACGATGTCGAATAAGGGTAATGCACGTTTGAATTATAATCGTGTCTTGACAACACAACTCCTGTTGATATAACATATAAAATTTTATTCGTTCCACACCGGCATTAACTTTAACGAGTAAAAATGAATAATTTCGCTTCAGCTATTTCTGAAACAGCGATTAACGTTTCGTTTCAATGTTGAAAATGGCTGATTTGGCTGTCAACGGCGCTGTATTGATTAATACAACAATACCGAGTTTGTTTGACGGGAAAATAACAAAGGAAATTTAAAATTACCCGAATAATAGGTTTCATCATCAAAAGTAATTGATTTAGCTGCAGTAAATTCAAATGAAAAACACAAAAGTGGATTTAATAGAGAAAAAAAAAATACGTGAATTTGTTTTAAGTGAATAAATTTTACTCTTCCCATCGATATGTTTTATTAAGTTCATGTCCAACGAAAGGATTTCTAATTGATAATATCAATGATGTATTTCAATAATCACTGCTTTGCCTATTCGATATTTTAAATCAGTAAGCAACATTATTCGGGGCATTTAAAACTAAAATCTAAAAACAATAGCATTATTAGTATACGACAGCAAAATGCTATATAATCACAGTTTTAATGTTGATATCTGTCTAAATATAAAGAATTATAGACACGTTGAAAAATAGCAATGTATTTCAGTTCTATACAGTTGATAGCTAATTCGGTTTACGCCATCGAGTTATGACGATGGCGTGAGCCGAAATAGCTATCAAATATATCTTATAAGAAAAAATTGTAGAACTTAAATACATTGATATAATTTATGATATCGACTGAAGGTGCGTGATGGAATTTCAATATCAAATTTGAATTGTTGCAATTTTGTACGATTCCACATGTTTTGTCACAAACGACCCCGGTTTCGCCCTTCGGCATCTTCAGGCTTTCCATCACACGGATGCAACAGAACTGACTGAATACATTGCTATTTTTTCAACGATACCTTTTGGAACGAAAAAGATTGAATTATATTATGACATTATTATAAAAGTTTTCCATAAAGTTGGCTTTACCATTTCATCGAAAATAACCTTAATTTCCAAGAGTGGTCAAACAATTAATTACCGGGATAATAGGGTGACATTTTTACTATTTGCACAAGTCTAAAAAATCATTCTATTTCCGGAAATACCCGAATATCCAAGGGGCGACACTTCGCAAAATGTTTCAAACGCCCCGACTGGACTGTATCTGCTTGAGAGGATGTGATCAAAGAACACATTAATCGAAGGTGTGTTTCGGTGAAGCTAGCCAAACAGAAATAACCCCTTTATACAAACAGTGCCAGGAAATGTGGCTATTCGAAGAAATTCAATTAATGAATGTTAAAGGCATTGGGGGATACCAAAAAATATACTGTGCGTCGCACCGAAATCAATCAAATATATGGCGAAAGAAAAGGATATTTTAAAAAAATTGTGATAAAAAAATCGTTGTTATTGAGTATAAAAACCATATGTCTTGATATATGTAACGTCGCACAGGTCTTTCGATTGTTTTTTTTCTGTGGCATTTTAACCTTTTAAGGTTTTAAAAATATTTATAACACATAATGCACCGCCTTAAAATATACAGTAAAGGGACATATGTATATATTTAACATGAATAAAATTTACGCTCATAGCATGATATTTATAATGATAACTTCGAACTCTAGTGTCGAACTTTATTCGACTTAAACAAAGTTCGGGTTGCTATGACAACATCGTAGATGTTACATTTCATAACTTTACCGCATGTGTTTACCACTAGAATGTGGCTTAAGATAATATAAATGATACTCTTAGTGGTTTACATTTTCAGTTATAAAGGTTTTAGTTCCAAAAAAATAATAATGAGTTGTTTGATATGACGTCATGTAACTTCAAGTAAAAATTGAATTGCATATATTTCCTGTCATTTTTATTAATCTTAATGTAAAATGATTTATTTATATATATTTTTTCAAACATGTGAAGTATATAGATTGTCAATGCAGTAAGAGAGTTGATATATATGCAAGTTGTTTGAAAGTAAGTTCATTTCGGCATCTTCAGGCATTCTATCACAAAGACGCAACAGAGCTCACCTAACTGAATGTCTGAAGATGCCGAAAGGCGAAACCTGGGTCGTCAATGACAAAGCATGTGGAATCGTACAAAATTGTAACAATTCAAATTTTTTTTTCTAGTCATGAATTGAATATATAATATGACCTTCTGCTTACTAAAAGGATGTTAGTATTTTTTTCAATTGAATAATTCAATAATAAAATCAATATGCAGTACCGCGTAAAACCATTTTTAATTAAAGTTAAATAACTAAATCTATTTTCATCCGCACAACACAAAATGAGATTTAAAATACACAGGAGTGGAGGTAGGACACTATAGATTTTGGGGGTTCAAATAATGATTGACGGTGACAAAAGGGTTTTTATTCACGTTGACAGCTTAATTAGAAGACTTGGTTAAATATTGTTTTTAGATTTTAGGGTTAAAGTTTTCATTTGTTTGCCGATTTTATATAACATAAAATATTTACACTTGTATTGGAATATTGAAAACAAAAGATTCCGTCGTGCCCTTACTTTCGTCTTTCAACCTTGTTGTAAAATGTAATACTTGTAAAATGTTTCAAGAACATCTTTCAGTACTTTGGTATAAATAATATAAATCCGTAAAAATGTACGAAAGGAAGAATTCTGTCTTCTAACAATGTAAATTGACATCAAAGAAATTGACGATACGGGCTCAAGGAATCGGTACTATTGAAAAAAATATTTTTATCTCATCAATGCCATCCTCCTTTATTCACGAATTAATTAAAATATATACACCCAATCCTGTTTTTACGCGAATTCGATTATACGCGATTATTTGGACGGCACCGTTACATTTTTTTACGCGCTTCACTCGTTTTTACGCGATTTTTTCCCCAAATTAGTTTTACAGAAGAAATTTATATATGATGCTAGGCATGTACATTTCATTATTTTTTTAAATAAAAAAAAAATATATGTATTTTTACAACTTAATTTTGTAAAGTATTCCATTTTTTTAAATACACATACAATTGCCAAATGTTGACAAGTGTATCGGATATTATGCGAATTTTTGTTTTAGGGTGTGTAAAGAAATATAATGGAATTGCGTAAAATCATGGGATGTATGTAAACTTGTTTAAACACAATTCATTTATTAAATTCGTTGAATAGCACCTTTCTCGGCCTCTAATAATTCATATAAGTGTATATAAGATCATAAAACATATAATTTTTTATTTTGCACGAATTTCAAAGAGCAAATTTTGGTTTTTCATACGTTTCTGGTACTTTTTTACGCGATACTTTAATTTTTGGAACCAATTTATCAAATTATATGAAAGTTATGATTTTTTTACGCGATTTTTTTTACGCGCCTTTTTCTGGAACCAATGTATCGCGTAAAAAAAGGACTGGGTGTATATTTATAAATGTGTCAGGAGTTTTTTTACGGTTCATTAATTTTATCTCTAAAAAATAACAGTCAAAACAAATTATTACTTTTAATTACAGATGAAAACCTTATATTTGATTTCAGCTAAATAACAAAAATAATTCATACGAGACAATCTATCGATGCTTACTTTGATCGCATTTCTATATACAGTTGCAGTGATACGTTTATTGCATTAAATTGTTTGATAATTATAAGGTAAAAATAGTTTGAATAATGATTGATAATAGCTGATATTGATAACTATTTCGGCTTCACATCGTCAGAACTAAGATTAAGCTAAATATAAAAATTATTTCCACAATATAAAAAAAAACTACGTTTGCATTTTTCAATATATTTTTTTTTTAAATAATAAAAACACATTCCAACACATTTTAGGTCGACTTCCACAGTCATATTTTATGATCAGGGCCGGTTTCGCTTATAAAATTGACTGTGGAAATGCTAATTTTAAGATGAAAACTTTCACATTTTACGTTGATAATGCTCGCGATGAGCGAAACTGGTCTTGATTGTAAAATATATTTTAAAAATAAAAATAAAAAATGTTTTATTATTAAAAAAAATGTTTTTATTATTTAAAATATGATACTTTTCCACCGAAAATGTGACAGATAACACCTTACAAGTGATTTTTGATGGAATATCAAATTTGAATTGTTACAATTATACAAGTAATTTTTCACAGGGACTGAAAGAGGTTAACACGTTGAAAATATAGGAATATATTTTAGTTCTACAAAATTCTACAAAGTTCTACAAAATTTTGTAGAAATAAAATAGATATTTATATTTTCACCTCGTTTTAATGTAATTCTAGCAGGTAAGTACCAATTCAACCAATAAATTGAAAGAGGTTGTTGGTAAAAAGATTTTTATGTGTCATAATACGTTTTTAAAATCGAGTTATTTATAGAATTCTAAAGTATATATTATAATATTTCAGTTGTTTGTTTGGTTAACGTGTAGTTTAAAAGATAACAAGTCCATTTTAAAATTCCAACAACAAGATTCATTGAAATATGTTTTTATTTTGTGTCTCGCGGCCGCAGATGAAATATTAGAATTTAATTATTGTCGAATAAGCTACGCGGCTTGAAATTCACACGCAACATGATTGAATATTTAAAATGGCCCTTTTCAATTATTAATAAGGGCGCGGCCTTACGTGCGACCGCAGTGTAATCGGCGCGACACGCGACGATCCGCTGTGGCAACAAATGTAGCGCGCGGGATTGCGGTAGCCAACAATAAACAGTGTATAATGGTTTCATCCGAACCCATATGGGACTCTTTTTAAATAAATGAAAGGAGACGGAAAAAAAATCAATCACAGCAAAATAAAATAAATACTTCTAAACATTAAAAAAGTATATTCAATATATATACAAGATAATCTTAATATTAATTTTTAACTTGTATTTAATTCCAATATAAACATAATATATTACTGAAACCTGTAACTTAATGTGAGACGTCAAAAATTCTAAGAACCACAGTAACCCTTTTAGCGCGATGATGATTGTCAAAGCTATGATTCAATATGCTATGTCATAGTGTTAAAATATCCGTGTTAAATTAGAAATAATATTATCTAAATACAATATGTTATAAAAGGTGATTGGCAAATTGATTGAATTGGAATTTATTACGTGGAATTCCGTTATAACAATAAGAATATAGTTTAATTCTGCAAAAATAATGAAGAATATAGTTGATAGATATTTCGGCTTATGCCTTCATCAGAACTAAGTTCCGATAGTTCTAAATGACGGCGAAAGTCAAAATAGCTTTTAAATATAAACTTTATTAATTTTTTTTGAGCTTATTTAATAACTTAATATTTAATATGCTACCGTGATGTGACGGTTAAGTTTTTAAAAAATGTAGTGCTATAAAACAGCAGTGAAATAATATTTTATATTTACAATGAATCGCATATTTAGCAAGAAATTTTCAAGCTGAAATATAATTTTTATTGCTATTTTCAACTGTCAAAGGGGATAAACCACAACGCTTGAATGATGGTATAATATAGAAGATAACTATAGCCAAATGTATAATATAAACGAGTGGTTGATTTTTCAATTGATTAATTTATATGGATAGAACAATCCTTTTGACTTATTCTAAATGAAAATGGCTTGTAGGAACAGCAATTGATTATATTTTATTTAACTAGATCCATTATTATCTTTATTGAGCTTTTGAATAATATGAAATTATCAGTTTGGTAACTAACTAAGTAGAGATGGGACATAGGTGGTAATATGTATGATCAACATTGAGAGCGAAGTTAGAAAAAGGTAATTAAATTGCATTCTTCGGATTTTCTCATAAGCAATAATGCTGAAAGCAACAGCGATGCTTTTGTCATTTCAAATAGTTGGCTTTGGGTCCTTTTTTCTATTTATTTGTCAATTTTTAACAAGAGGAAATAATTAATTAGGGTTTTGTCGCACGCGCAGTGAGGAAGGCTACATGTCAAAAAGCAAAACTGACACGATCACGCATGCTAGAGGCGAATAGCAACGCATCAACCTCGTTAGACCTACTAATGATAATTGATAGGAATAGCTGCGGCCGTAGGCTTAGGGTTCGGCCACAATTGACGCGATGTCGTAAAGTTATTATCGTGTGTGACCGCAGCCTGTGGTACCTAATTGGACATTCGACTTGGGCACGTAATTAACTATCAAGCTGAAAAAAATCAAGGTTTAATCAATTGAAACGATTGGTGTTCGAAAAGATTTTGTTTTTTCGTTGCGTAATGAACTAGAATGCAAATCTGTGGAACATTAAAAATGATAAAACACTCATTTAAATTTTAAATTTTGGTTTATATTTTAAAAACCAATGCGAGGTAAATTTTAAATTGATTTTTTCGTAATATAAATTAAAACATAATATGCCGTACTTTTGTCGATATTAAATGTTTTTTAATTCTTTATTAAACTAATTGTGAGATAAAACTGTACATTAAGTTTTATACGACGGTTTTTTGACCTTTTAATCGAAGATTGACGATCAAATTGCAGTTCGTCTCCCAGTACGTAATAATAAGTAAACCCGCAATTATTTATAGATTTTAGCTCTATAAAAGCTACTGATTGTTATGCAAACCAACCTTTTGAAGGTATCACACGCGTAACCCACGAAAAAATTACCTAATGCTCTAGACATTTCAAAATTGCATCATTGTAAAAATTTATCTCTTGCCTGAAAAAATTGTCAAAAAACAAAGTGTAAATTATTATTATTATTATCATTTATCATATCACAATTTTTATATTGATAATTTCATCGCCGATTTGAAAATACGTTTTAACAGAGTTAGCAAATAATTGAAGATGTTGAACAATATTTATTTTTTGGCCCCACTTTGACCAATTTAATTAAAACTGATTTTAATACATGACTGACGTTTGATGAGTTGACTGTCACTCTTTTAATGGAAAGGCTAAAGAAATAATATAAACATTTTTTTTCGCACTATTTCCACAATATGTTTTATGATCAGTACCGGGTTTCGCATATTATCAAATAATGAAGTGCATGATAAACTCTTCAACGACGCACACAAATCATCATACCCTTCTGACTAGTGTTGTCAGTTATGATTTATTTTATTGATATAATTGGCATTTACTTGGTAGAACTTTGTTATAACACGGTAAAAAAATAGCAATGTGTTTTAGTTCTACACATTTTTTTATAAGATATAGTTGATAGCTATTTCGGCGCATGCCAACGTCAGAACTATGTTTAAACGAACATTTGCTTATCTATATAAAGCTGTGCAGAAAAGGTACACAATAAATCTTCTCTCCTGTTCTAACGACCTAGCTTGTTTCTTGTTCGCAATAAAAGTATTTTTTTCCAAAAATTGTAAATGAAACTAAAAAGGAGGCTATACTAATAAGTTTACATATTGCACGGAAATGGCTTATTCGATGGGGATGGTTTATTACGGACACGAATCAGCCCCTTGTAATGGCTTGAGGAGCGGCGACCGACATATATTAGTTTGTTTTATTTTGTTGTCGCAATATGCAATCACCCTTTCGGATTCCCACAGATTAAATGTTTCATATAAACTACGACAAGGGGGCATCTGATAAGAAACACGGATCTACGCCGGCAAATTTGTCATTTTTAATCACCTTAAACTCCTTTTGTTTCCATCTATTTGAGATAATTGCCACTTAAGATCATACACTTAAGCCCACATTACCTATGATTCCTCTGTTCATGCCCCCTTGATACGGTCCTGGATAGCACACTGGGGACAATTACTAATTATTGCGATTATAGTATAGGACAGATCCGCAACATGTTCAGATCGCCTAATTGAAATCATCATGCGAAAGGACAGGGAGCGCTGACGCGTGGTACTGTACTCAACTGGGAGATGATAGAACAAGTTACGAAACTTGATTTATTACATTTTAATTAATTGAATACTTAAATTAACAAAATGTGTTTTCTATAATAACCATATAGTTTAATAATTCATGTAATAAAGCTGTCAACAATTACACGGTGAAAAAATAGCAATATAATTTAGTTTTACAATTACTTTTATAAGATTTAGTTGATAGCTATTTCGGCTGACGATCGTCAGAACTATCTTTAAACGTTCATTTACTTACCTATATATAGCTGTGTAAACTTTAATCTAAATTTTAATCGTTTAATCAATAAACTGTCAACAATAGTCTCATAAGGATGTCTGTAGTTTCAATAAAAAAAATGCAACATCTACATAAAATATATTCTCACTCGCAGAAGCATATTTTAACTGATGTGTTTATGTATAATAAGAATACACTGGGGTGCGACTTTATTGAAACGACAGTAAATTTATGTTTTTATTTAAATTACACCATTGATGTAACATTTAAATGCTTGATAGGATATTATGTCAAAAACAATGTATATTATTATTTTTAATATTAAAACTGAAATCTATAGATCCACTTTGAAAAATATAAGCATTGAAATTAAGGCGTTAATTAACGAATTGAATTAGTATTTACTCGGTAGTACTCTATAAAAATACATTTAAATAGAATAAAAAATATTCAGTTTACTTTTATTTATATACAATTGCTGAAAGCTATTTCAACTGTCCGTCATCAGAATTAGACTTAAGTCGAAATAAGTATTGGGTATATTAAAATTTCTGACGATTTAACACACGAATACAATAGAATTGAAGCATAGCAAACGGTTTGCATCGATTATATATAAGCGAAATTACACAGGAAATATAATTGTTAAAATTTTTCAAATTAAAAATTTTGATATTGAAATTCTATGAAGCACCCTCAGTTGATAAAATCTTTTCTCGTTTGAAAGCATACAAACCTCCCGATAGCTCATGTAGTTGTTTGTGTGAAAAACTGGATGTTTGTCATGGAAGTATCGATTCATCTTTATATATATATCTTTAAAAAATAAAAAATACATATGTTCATAGCTCACTATACTTGAATTATATATTTTGATAGGATCTTGTTAATTCTGAATGTCTTCAGCGCTCGCTGCAAACCACACACGATGATCTCCAATTTATATAAGTAATAATTATATAAACTTATTGTCAAATGAATTTCGCACGAAGAGATATATTTAATATATTTACGCCGCTACTGTTTTACAATTACGTTTCATGATTGCCGCTAATTTTTAATTGAATTTTCAACGAAACCAAAATACCGTTCTATTCGTGATAAAATCAAGATGTTTTTTTTTTTGACCTGAATTATGTTTTCAGAAATATTCACGTATTATACGGTTTACAGAGAGAAAGAATATGCAAGAAAAAAATTGAGTGAAGTGAAGATTATGTTTTCAAAGGCTTGTCAGGCGCGTTTAAGTTAAATGACGAAACACAGTTATATTCGTGTAATCCATTCAAATTTATCTTTTTTTTCTGAATCGCTGTCCCAATTATAACAGAAGTAACATTAATTTCAAATTTGATTTTAAAATCCTACACAAAATGAAGCTAATAATTTATAGGCCGAAGTATGTCCCGCGCTAATACGTTACGATTTGTTTTGTATCGTTCTAGTTCGGAAGTGACGTTTTTATTATTTTTTAAGCCAATTATGAGAGAATGTGTCGCCACATTTTTTTAAAATAATGGCACAATAATATCAACGCCTTGGCATTTAGCGATATTTACGGGCGGTTATTGTTTCAATTATTTATTTATTATTTGTCGGGATGTGTAGATTAAATTTTAACAATGGCCCCAAACACGTATTTATCATTTTTTAAATGCGCCAAATCGTGTTGACAATGCCATAACGGGTTTCGCTAGAAATTGGCGGCAAAATCAGCGAGACCACACAGACCGTTGTTTGCCGCGCCCATTTTAATTTTGGAACGCTATATTTTAAATGCGGTTGCCGCCAAACAGTGGCGTCGTTAGACATTTATGACACAGGAGATTAATAGCTCAAAACAAAATTATATTTAAAAAATCGCCGAACAACGAAAACAAATCGTTATTTATTTTTAAAAAAACCAGATTCGAATAAATATTGAATGTGCGATTTTAAGCCGCCTTTTGATGGTCGCATTCAATATCTACGTATATGTTATAAATTATATTGATATGAGTAATTTATTAGATTTAAAAATCAATTATGACAACATCAACTCACACATTTAAATTTGGTTAATTTCCAGCATAAGCCGAGTGGCGCATTTATTAATAAATTATCTTAATTATTCTGTAAATGGTGTTTCTATAAGTCATTTCTTTACACACATAATTTATAATATCGACTGAAGGTGCTTGATGGAATTTCAATATCAAATTCAATGCCAGTTTTGTTGCATCCGTGTGCTACAATGCCTGAAGACGCCGAAAGGCGAAAACCGGGTCGTAAGTGACAAAAAATGTGGAATCGTTTATCTGATGCGATTATACAAACACAATATATTTTACTACTTTTGTTTGAAAGTTTTTGATGGCGGTTATATACATGAATCGTTTAATAATACATATTGTATTCAACAGATCGAGTTACGCAGTGGTTGATATATTATATGTATAATATATCAACATATTAAATAATATATATTGATATATTATATGTTAATATATGCGGTATGATAAATATTTTAATCTACCATTTTTGACAATACTTGAGATATTCGTACACCAATTTATCTGAAGATGTTGAAGTTAGTGATACCTTGAACTGAACCTAATGAAAAAAGAGAGTTTACAGGAATTTGAATACACCTATTCCTCGATTTACACGGTAGATAGGTTCCTGAGAAAAACGTGTAAATCGAAATCGTATATATTTTGAAGTATGTAACGCATAATTTAGTTGTTTTCTAAAATATATTAATACACATATCCATTTATTAATTAAATACACATAAAGCATACATAGAGGAAATTGACATCACTCGAAATTAATTGTGCTGATTCGATGTTTGAAATAGAAACATTTACACCTCGAGGAGATTTTGTAATAAAATCCGTTATTAA
The DNA here is from genome assembly GCA_028555115.1 of Himalopsyche japonica. Lineage (NCBI taxonomy): Eukaryota > Metazoa > Arthropoda > Insecta > Trichoptera > Rhyacophilidae > Himalopsyche > Himalopsyche japonica. Next base: position 454,784 of record JAHFWJ010000198.1, read on the forward strand.
CATTTGATTCGAATTCCTTGTTAGATCTTTATGGACCTCATCATATTGAGGCAAGCATTGATTAATATCACATTGGAATCGAAGCACTCGTTCAACATTTGAGTCATTTTGTACAAAATGATAACCTAATTTTCTTCCCAATTCGAGTCATTCGTGAATGATTTTAGCTGTAAATGTAACTGGCTCAAATTCATTTTCAGAAAAATCATTGTGACAATCATTAGTTTAATCAATTATATTATTCAGATCATCTTCATTTAGATTTGTATGTTTTTTAATCCGTGTAAAAGCGAAATCGTGTAAAAAAAATACCGTTTAAATCGAGGGATAGGTGTAATCATTTTACCGATATTTATATCAAATTAAGTCATTCGAGGATCTCGTATGACTGATTGCGTTTTAGCAAGGATTCGTAACGTCACTGCCGCCAAGGCATCGACAATTACGGCGCGCCCCCTCACGGGGAATAAAACAATCAAAGCTCCTCTCGTTGTGAACTCTCGCGGTAAAAAGAATACGGTCGGCTACAATCACGGAGATTTTATTGGTGGCAATAAACACGGCGATAATTATTATTGTGCGGTAATGGCCAATCGGCTTTCAAACCAGTTCGAGATATTTTTTATTCTTCTTCTGACCCGCACCGCAAGATGTGTGCGTAAGGTGGAATGGCGCACGTCAATGACAACCTTGGGTTACCCGGGTCATTGAATAGAACAAAACGAAATTCTGTCATTCGAAATTTAAATTTATTTGAAGAAAGAATTAAATTTCGATTGGGGCGGATATATTCGTGCGTCCTAATTCAAATTCATTGGTTCGAATTTTTTAATTATTTTAAGAACGAAAGAAATTTGATTTGGAGCGGATATATTTTATTATATTTAGGCCTTGTCAATTCTGACAGCGAAAAAATAATTTCTACAGATGTTCACACTTTTATATAGTCACATATTATCTGATTATAAATGTTAAACTATGATAGGAATAATTATTCGAGATTCGATTTTTTTAGTTCTCTTAAAAAAATAAAAGATTGTGATGAAAAACTGAGGAATTCTTCTTGATCTAATGTCTCATAAATTATGGACCGGTCGACGGAATGTTGAAACTATTTTATTTGGAATTCAACAGGAGCAAAAAATACGTTTGTCATCAAAACAAGGATTGGAAATAGTGGCTAAGGATAGCCACTAAAGAACCATTGTGTGTTCATTTCATTGAGTATTTGTAGAAAATGAGCAAAAGTGCAGTCATAAAATAGCACTTATTGATTGATAGGACTTTGTTAGCCCTACTTATGCAAAAACTTTCAAATTAAATCAATTTAATTTAACCCACTAGTTGCCAGTTTCTGATATATCGCATTTTGCTACTGTAGCGAGAAATACTCTTTGAAGATTTATGTTTTTATGCATAGTAACGCCAAAGCTCCAACAGCTTTAGAGTCAAGACTTTTTTGTATATTTTATAAATTTTAAGTGTGTTCATTGTACTTTTGAGGTGTTAATTGTAACTTATGAAAAGGCATGATATGTTAAATGATAAAAATATTTTTTTTTAGAATTAGCAGTAGATATAAAAGCTCTGGCAACCGGATGGTTAACCGGTTAACTGCCAGAAGCGTCTTAAGGCGCATAATTTTCTGTGAACGGAGCGCCGCTCATACAAAAATTACGTCTTAAGACGCGCCGTTTTAACAACCTTGACCTTGTTTTTTTGACAACCCTGCACCATGAACAATTAATTTTATGATTATGGATAAATGACTGCACGACTGGCGCGCTCTTCATTTGTTTGGTAAGTTTTATAAATAAACTTTATTACACTTTCAATAACGATATGTTTAGATGGTTTTATTTTTGTCGTAAAATTCGCGGCGTACTGGGTACCGCCATACATGTACCTGCCGGCAGTTAACCGGTTAAGAATCGTTATGGTTACACTTGGTAATATATTTTATTGAGTTGCGATGTCATTTTTAGTGTTTAGTGTTTATTTTAAGTGGTTTGCAATTTATAATACATTCGAATATGGATTTGAAAGCTGTGATCTAAACGTTTCGAAATTGTGAATGTAATTTTATACTGGTCAAAATACTTTCAATGTGCAATATTTAATTTAAAAAAAAAGATTTTTAGCACTTCAACTTTTAGACCACATTCATAAAGTCAAGGAACAGTACGATAATTTATTGCGATTTTTATTCAATGCGACATGACAGGGCGTTTCTCAGAAATATGAGGACACCAACTGACGGCATACGAATCGAAATTTCGCCAGAGTAATAAAAATTGAGTTAAATAAAAATATAATTTATGGTAACATACAATCAGTGTCAATAATATATCCTGCTAATTTAAATTTATCTGTCATGATATATAGCTCACAGCTTTTCCAAAACAGTATATGAGGGGTGTAATTTACTTTTAAATTTAAAATAATCGGCAATCAACAAAAAAACGATTGGAATAAATATAAATGGTTTTGTAGAACCGTTTTTTTGTTTTTGTTAAACTGTTGAAACCGTTTACAATTCCACATATTTTCACAGTCATGTACGAAGCAAAAATTCAAATTGAATTTTGAAATTCCATCAAGCATCCGCAGTTGATATATGTTGTTTTTCTATACAAAAATAATGTATTAAGCTGTGTGTTTTTTTTTTAATTTGTTGTCTATAAAGAATTTTAAATAATAGAAGCACTCTTTTGGTACAATTTCCATAACACAATTGATAATCAGGATCGGTTTCGTTCATCGCGAGCATTATCAAGTGAGTTTTGTTATGATGATTTTTCACTTTTAATATGCTAACTGTGACTTCTCGGCGGAAAGGCATGATATTCTAAATGATTAAATTACATTTTTAGTACTTATTTCCACATATTTTATAATCAGGACCGGTTTTTCTCACTGCGAACATCATTAGTTGACAATCAATAGTCACCTGCTTATAAAATATAGTGTGGAAAAAAAGTAGTAAAAAAATGTGTTTTTATTATTAAAAAAATATAACAACTATCATTTTTGAAATGATGTGAAATAAGTGAATTTCGAAACATAGTTCTGACGATTTTCGAAAACCACAATGCCTAAAACAATTGGTTATGAAACTGAACAATGAAGTACGTCATTTTAATGGAATATTAAAATATAGACACCGATCCAATTAATGAGACATATTTGTTTTTGATAACGTGTGTCATAATTTCTAGGAATTGAATATCAAACAAATAAAGTTTTCGATCTCTGTCAACAACAAACCATGCATACAAAATACACTTCCAAGAATAACACACTGTAATAAATACTTTATGCGCGAGATTAGTCTGGCGTGTCAAATGCTCAGATTATATGAGAAGACTACGTGAAAAATGTTAATTATTTTAAGTAGAAACAATTTGCATCAACGAAAATAAATTTCCAAGTAATAATTATTTAAAAACGCCACGTGGCAAAAGGAAGGAAGGGATTATTCATTCATATAAGACAGAGAAAATTGTTTCGAGTATATATCATTTAAAATAAAACAATCACTGCTATAATTTTCCATTAGACCATAGGTTCTAAACCTTTTTCGGGTGGCGGCCCCTTTTCATAAAGTCCATGTGACCCGCGACCCCCCATACAATCCAAAAGCATTTTGTCACTAACAACCAAGATTTCGCCTTCCGTCATCTTTAGGCATTCCACACATGAACGCAACAGAAATGATCTTAAAGAAATTTTAATGCTGATATCATATTTATATACAAGATTAATATTAAAACAGACGGTTCTGTAAAAGTCATTGTGCAACATCCTGTGGGCAGATATTAACCCTTTGATTGCTGACGTTTCAATCGTTAAAACGGCTGATAAAAATGTGTACAACTGAACACTTTACAATTAATTAACAGTGTTAAAACATTCGCATTAGAACTGATTTTCATATTGAAATAAAGCTTTATTTGTCTTGATGATGTTTGATTGATAATTTCTGAAAAAAAAAATATTTGTGATTGGACTATTCTTTATGTGACTAAGCACGGAATGCGTAAAAAATGTTTTCTTAAAATAAGTTTTTTTATAATCGCAAAATTACACCAACGTACTTGAAAACGTGATTAATTTTAATAATACTTTTACCAGATGTGTTAAGCTTGCCAACTCAAATATTTTGGCAAAAAGAATGGTTAGTTATTTATTCCAGAACCCTACTAAATAACACCATTTCAGTGATTAATCGGGATCTATATTGCTTTGTGTATTCGATTCAATACGATGAATGTGATATACAAACAGAAGAATTACTCGGAAATATTCGCCAATTACACGGGCTAGCCCCCCTTCTAGCAGAAAAACACTTCCTTAACGAGTGCTTCCCGTATAAACGAAACAAGAAACGCTGCGACATTTCCGTAATCCCCTAAAAACACCCCAAATCAACTTGAAAAATAACTGCAATAATCCATCTTAACCCCCGGAGAACCCCCGTTTCGAGATCAGACCGCCTACGATTCGACTGATTGCGATACATTGCCAATCTACGTCCCTGTTTTTTACCCGATAGATAAGTGTTTGCCTCACTGTTTATGGTATACGGAAGTTTAATGTGACAATTGTTTTATCGATATAATCAAAATTTTTACGACTTTAGTCTTTATACTTATTTTGTTAACGGTTATTTATTGTTGGAAATTTTCTGAGAAATACTACAGTTTAATGCAAGAAGATTTACAAACAAAAATAAATACAATTGTAAAGTTATAGAAATTTTTTTTTGAAAAATTGAAATCTATATATACGGAGATCATAACAATATATTGAGTTATATGCACATTATTCTAATGTTTTTGCAAATATTTTTCTACCGTACACAATATAATGATATTTTTTGAAATATGCTGACATAAAATAACCCTCAGTACATACCCAGCTTTTCTTTGAGTAGATGAAGTTTAAATTATTACGTTAACGTTATTATGGTGTTATATATATGGAAAAATGTGTTTAAAGTTGAAAAATCATCATCATGCTTGAATAATAAAATATATTCAGTCACAAATGTCAGTATTTAACGTTGAAAGTCATATCGTCGACTAAGAAATGGCAGCTAGACTGACATGTCTTAATTTGAAATCGATACTGGTCACCGTTTGTGAAGAATTCTAGTGACAAACGGACAGACCGACATGTATTTTATGGTATATATTATAGTTTAAATTTACTTTAACATTTTCACAAGTTTGAAGATTTATATTTAAATATGAATGGTAAACAATTTTTAACACCATTAAGAGTAAAAGAACTATTTAAGCACAAGCAATAAAATATATTAAAAACTTCAATGAAAATAATGAATGCATATACGAAAAATATATACTTGGCCGAATAGATAGTAGTTCAAAAAGTGTAGAGCATACGAATCATAAGATGACAATTCTTTAGATCCAACGTATGATGATGAAGATTAGGTGAGTAAGCATTTTATCCTACATAACAGCGGTTTGTTTTTTACATTGTATGCTCAAGATTTCCTTTACACAAAGTGAGGTAACATATTGTCGATATACTACGTATAAAAGGAAGCTTAGTGGAGTATTTACTAAAAATAAATAAGCACGCAGTGATACAAAACATTGCTTTGTCATTTCTTCAACGTAAATTTGATGTGCATGAAAATACACAATATATAATATTACAGTGACCACTTTTGGTTTGCGAACTGGTAAGAATTTTGTAGAACTAAAATACATTGCTATTTTTTCATCGTGTTATAACAGTTCTAGCTAAAAAAGAGAGTGCATTCAGTATAAATTGCAGGGCTGTAGAGTCGGAGTCGTGAAGTCGATGTTTTATGGTCGGAGTTGAAGTCGTGAAAAACAAGTGACTACTTTTTTGAGTAAGACGATTTTGAAAAATATCTCAATTGAAGAAATAAATCGTCCTCGTAGGAGTCCCAATATACACTCAGTCCTTTTTTTACGCGATACATGGTTCCAGAAAACGGCGCGTAAAAAAATCACAACTTTCATATTACTTTTAAGGTGTTAACTGTCACTTCTTGATGGCAAGTCAGTTGATAATGCTCGCGATGAGCGAAACCGGTCCTGATCAAAAAATATATTATGGAAAAAAGTACTAAAAAAAATTGTTTTTATTATTTAAAAAAAAAACTTTCATATTATTTGACAATTTGGTTCCAAAAATTGAAATATTGCGTGAAAAAGTCCCAGAAACGTATGAAAAACTGACGTCCAAAAAATCGCGTATAATCGAATTCGCGTAAAAAAAGGATTGGTTGGTTGATCTTTACTTTAATTCACATAAATAGAAAACGTAGGAAAAAATGTGATTAAATTAAACTTTTTTCAATCGGATTTGTGTTGTGAATTCAATACTTAATTTTTAAGAATATCACTGACGAAAGCTCTCGTATCTTGAGAAAATGCTATGCTAAATAAACTCCATTTTAAGATCCTTGAGAACGTTGATTCAAACGCTTTAAAAGTAAAGATTTCAGTGTTTTAAAATTATAAAGATCAGCAATTTCAAGCAGTGCGGTAGAAGTTGTATGTCAAACGTAAAATCAACAGGCAGAAAGTTTTAACGTTGCTCAGCAAATAATCTCCAATCGTCTAAAAGCTCCAAAGAAGATATCAAGGGAAGGGAAATGGGTGCCACAAAATCTGCATTGCAAAAATGTTGTATTTTATTAGTAATTTGTTCTTTATTTCCATTAAAATTTTATTTAGTAATACGTTGTTCGTATTTAATGCGGTGCCATACCGTTCATCCGATTGCGATAAAACTTTGTTTACTTATTGCTTATAATTGCCTTAAGGTTATAGAAACAGTAAAATTAATGTACAGTAGGTGATAAATATAAAAATCAGTCTTTATTCATATTTTATGCCCTGGTATACCGTTCATTTTGTTAACTTATTGCTTGCTTGCGGTGGCAATACGCCGGGTACCAGCTAATATTCCATAAAATATTTAAATGCAGATCTCTTGGATTATAAACAAAATGCCATCCATTATTCTTCCTAGTAAGTCTTTCACAACCGTTCTGAGTTCTAAACGGATTATTGATTGGTCTTAATGCTATTGCTAGAATTGGTATTTACTTGGCAGAGCTCCATAATAACAAGGTAAAAATATAATAACCTAACATATTTTAGTTCTACAAATTACCTACATTACTCTCTTTAGTAGAACTAAAATACATTACTATTTTTTCACCGTGTTTTAATATTGTTTGCAAAATTATTAACATTCAATTTTTTAATTAATTCAGTTCATTTGAATGAATAATGCGTGAGATTCAGTAAATTGTTTTCTTAGTTCTTTCACCTTTGGCTTTGTATACCTGCTAATTTGTAACTCAAAGTTTTGTACACGTAGGCTTTTTTATGGTTTGTTTCATATCAGTTAATAACGTTCGCGATGAGCGGAACCAGTCCTGATCATAAAATATATTGTGGAAATATGTACTAAAAATGTGTTATTATTATTTAAAATATCATACCTTTCCATCAAGAAGTGACAGTTAACACCTAAAATGTGATAAATTGATTCGTTGTAAATATAATATAGGGCGAAAAATTTAATCTTGAATTAATTGTTTATTTGATGGTAAGTAATTGAATATTTCATATTCAAAAGCAGTTTGTGTACATTCGAACGCTTGTCTATGGCTACTATATATGATTGTTTTTGATAACGAATAAAACACAGCATATTTAAATAACTTCATACGACTGTCATTCGGTTAACAAAACATTGATAAAGGTCTGCATCGATGTTTATAGATAATTAATACTGGGATTACTTATCGATTCCCCTCTGTTTGATAAAAGCCACAAGGTCAATATGTATACATAACAGTAACAGCCAAAGTTTGGCAATCCGAATCGATTTTTTGTGATATCACAAAGCGAGCAGACCAAATTGGAAATTACCAATAACAACGTAAAATTTTCGTTTGTAATCAATGCTATTTTTGCCATGTCAAGTCTATAGTCAAATGATCAACGTAGTTAGTTTTGGTTGAGGTGCCAATAAGGTCGAACCTTAGTCGATTTCAGCTATGTTTAAAATACCCTCCCGCCCATCCAATTCTACAAATGGGGCGTATGAACGTAATGAATTAACCATTATTCTTATCGAAGTCCTGTATTTCAATCGCTACAATCGTCGTAACAGTAAGGTTGAGCTATCCGTAAAAAGACAGACATGAGGCGATCAGTTTCATGAAATGTATAAACACAATAAAAATCATTATTTTGACAAAAAAAAAACAAAACTGTCAATTCTGTCAGCACTTTACACAAAAACAACATCTTTTATCACTCCAGTTAAAACCTGGTGAAAATTCAAGATCGCTTAGTTGAAACAAAGTCCGATGTTTAGACTAGGGGTTCCTAAAAACTTCCGTTCTAGGGCGCCCTTAAAATATCAGATTTTTTCGCGGCCCCCTAAGTCAAAACGTTGGTTATTTCATGGCAAATCTTATGTTACCTTGCATTTAATAAAGTAATAATATTAAAAATATTTTATTTAGGAAAATTTTCACGTCACCCAACAGTCACGGCGCCGTTGTGTACAGTTTGGGAAACTCTGGTTTAAACTGAACGTTTCCAAACATATATAATATTTAAAATATTATAACTTAAGCGTTTTTAAAAAAAGATTTGCAATATTTATCAAAGTTATTTTTTATTTCTTTCGAGGAGTAATGTTTTTTATCGCCTCAAAAATTCAACATACTGAACATAAAGGATGTATTTTTCAGTGTTAAGTGTGTCACGGTGTCCTTTTTCATCTTCTCGCTTTAATAAGAACATATGGTTTCATTAGTGTCTGAGGTATTTTTCAGGATTGCGGAATAAATTCTCGAAGGCTTCGAACAGATAAAGGGAATTGATGTTTTTCGAAATGGTATTTATTTTAGCCACGCTTGCAAATTGTAACGTGGAACGGAATACCTTTTTCGTTTTATTAAGAGGCTCCTCGTTTCAGTAAGAGTTGGTGAAGAAAGCTGACACTAAACATTTTACGGATAAATATACGATGTTAATTATTTTTTGCCTCTGATATTGTTAATCTAGGTAAATTAAATAAAATCTCCTTGTTGCATAGTCAGTCAAAAATGTGTAATAATTAGAATCATCTATATTGTATTCGAAGACATGCATCTGTATGATGTTTAAGTTCCATCTCACTTATACAATTGTAAGGCGGGGATTAGCGATTACTCAATCGCTGCTGCTATTCTATTTCTATTTTTATTTTCTCAGTCTCTCCAAAAAGATAGGTTGAATAAATTGTATGTTATTTCACCATGTTTACCAGTGATAAATAAGTATTCGTTTCAGGTAGCAACAAATGGCTCGGGGTTAAGTTCTTAATGAATATTCTCCGAGTAATGTGTTTTTTAGATAGATTGAGAACATTAAATCAACAGCGAATTTTCGCTAACGTGGGTTGTTGTGGAAGATGGCGGACGAAAACATATTTTACATACTAAAAATATATTTTTAGTCTCTTTTTATTGAAAATGTATTATATTTAAATAAATAAAAACACATTTCTAGTGAGATTTCCACAATTTTTTAGAAGAAACACACACACGACCTATAATGCTTATCGGGTTACCCTTTACTGCCTATTAACAATATTTTTTATTTAATTCTTCATGTCCCCTAAAAATACTTTCTTAATTTGTTGATTGAATTGGCACTTGCTAAATAGAATGTCATTATAACACGGTGAAAAATATTGTATACGTATTTTAGTTATTATGAATCTTATAAATTTTATTGATTGAATTGGCATTCACTTGTTAGAACTCCATTATAACACGGTGAAAAAATAGCAATGTGTTTTAGTTCTTCAAAATTGTTTTTTAAAATATAGTTGATAGCTATTTCGGCTCACGCCATCGTCAGATTTATGCTTACACAAAGATTTGCCCATGTATATATAGCTGTGTAGAAAAATAAATTTTACATAAATTTGAGTAGGCTAAAAAAAACTTTTTTGTATTGTGACTCGAGTTCGTGAAATCTGTGAGGGAAGCCGACAATCTTAACCACTACACCGCGTACCCGAAAAATGTTGAACTCGATAAAAATATAATACAATCCCTGTGCAAAATACGTCACAAATTTAAGGGGGATCGTTAGAGTTATGTCATCGTTTGCTGCTCTGTAGAAAAATAGCGAAAACCATAACAATATATTTAGAGTAAAGAGCAGTTGATCACAAGTAAGGGCCGTGTGAAAACTGACACATTTATTGGAAAAAAATATAATGGGAATTTGTCGTATTGCACCATAGGGGGTTAGATTTATTGTCGTTAGTTAGCGTATAATCATCCCTCTTTCTCACACAGCAGACTCCAAGAAATGTATCGAAACGGTTTATTTGTTACTTTGCTATTTTTTATAACTTTAATAATTGCCGCGAGACATTAGTTCCAAATAATAAATGACATTTTTTTGTAGTACACCCATCTCTCGCTTAACACGGAAGATAAGATCTGCTAAATCGCCGTGCTAAATGAAATCGTGTTAAGCGAGACTAACAAATGTATGACATAGCGATAGGTTTTTTTAGAGAAAGAAAAGAAAAATACCGTAGGTGGAACTAATTGATATATAATGATACGGATAAAATATATAATTCAGTTCAGACTTAATTTTTGTCTGCAATATCAGTCGTACTCTGTTTATCTTTAATATAAATTTCCGTTTTGATATTATGTGTCTAAATTTTATGTCTTTATGTTATTTAAACTTTATTATACAAATAAAATAAATAAAAATATGTATAAGAAATAAAAAAAATATATTTTGAATAGTTAACTATAAGCAGTAATTATTTTATCAGCTATTAGGATTCAACGAGTGATAAACACGGTGGACAGCGAGAGACTAAATGTCTGATGTATTGTCTATATATTTCAGGTACTATTTGTTATTTGATTTGCGCAGTTCTATTCCCGGCATACCCTTATCCTTAATCTTATAATTTTGCACAGCTGTGTGCACATGTACGAAACGTCAAAACATTTTTTTTCACCGAAACTGCAACCGTGTTAAGCGAGGGATAGGTGTATTTCTAGAATTTATATAATTAAGACCACATTTAGTTTCTCGAATACTAAACATTGTTTTTTATTGTGTAAAAATTATACATTTACGTTCAAATGCGTGGGAGTATGTGATGGCTTTAATTGCATTCGTCTGATCCTCAAAACAAGACATAATGAAAGCGATTTATTTATCAATAGAACTGTCTTGAACGACATCCTTTCATCTGTACTCTTTACGATAAAGCGATTCAGCGACGGATTAAAATGAAATTCTTGCAAAAAAAAATGGAAACATATTCTCCGTTAGGCTTTAATATTATCCACATCCAAAGCAGGTGTGTTATTTTATTTACATACTGTTTATTCTTAATGGAAAAACAGTGTGTTTAAATAATAAATCGTAATACATAGTATCATTTATACAATTTTATATATTTATGTTCAGAACCCATTTCGTTTATCGCAGACATTATCAATTGACATAATACAAAGTAAACCGAGGTTAATTATACAATATTTAGAGTTAATAATTACCAGGAATACAAAACAAATGGTCCAAGAACTAAAAAATAATGGAAAGGTAATTATATAACAATTTTTTTTCTAAATAAACTAAAATAGTTCACGATTGATATGGAACTTTTAAAATTAAATTTAAAAGAAATCGAATGTAAAATCCTTTAAAAGTAAAAAAATAAATACGAAATAGTACTATATAATGTGTTTTTATGATGTAAAATATCATCAAAAAGTGACAGATAACACCTTAAAGTACCCATTGGCAAACAACTCAAATATTTCTCACTTCAATATTTTAGGAAACATAATGAACTACAATATTATTAGTGAATTCAAAAGTTAGTATAAAATTAACATTAAACAATTAATGGACTTTTAATTTGGTTTAAACTTTCATGTGGTAATTAGACACTGTTCCAATGTTCCAGATCAAAATTAGTATTATCGATTAACTAATTCTAAATATAATCCATCAATAAGATTACGGTGGAATAAAAAGTTATTATCTGGCTCGTGGTGTAATACCAGATAATAATTCGTGCGCTTTGCAATCTGTGTACATCATCCTCTGTCACGAAGTCAGGCGAGCCGCATTCGTTCGTGTTCGTATATACTCGCATAATCTCCGATGCGAGCAGATTTGCGAGTGCGACCGGATGCCAGGTGATTCGACACTCGAAACCCGGCGATACGGGCAAAAGCGGAACGTGTATGCAAAACGGCGTGAGATTTTATCGGTGAGAAGTCGACCTGTACGATGCCAGCGAAGTTGCTGTACTCTAAATTTTGTTTGAAAACAAACTTGACTTTTAACAGTCGACGAAAAATGGCTCACAATCAAAACTGTCACTTAGATTATGGTTTAAAAAGTGTCACGTTCAATTGCTGAGGGATTCAAAATAATATTACAATTATAAATTACATTTCAATGACTGCGTCAAAGTGGTGTCATTCGAGTCATAAGAGGAACATCAATTCCGCAACTATGGCAGCATTCGAGTGCAAAGGGTTAAGAAAGTTATTAGTAGATAAAAACAGATAGAGCGAAAATTGTATTATATGCTAGGTATATATACTTGAAATATTTAAGCATCACAAAATTTTTTGCTGCTGGTATAATTTATAATAGTTATAAAACTTAAAATTTTAGTAAATACTGTAGGCGAAAACTAACTTAAGTATTATCAATATCAAGAACATTAGTGTAAAACACAAAAAAGTCAAAAACAACTAATATTGCAAACACTGGTTTTTGCTTTTACTTGCCTCAAATATTTAAATATATAATTTTTATATACATAATTTAACTTGTCGCTTGTCCTTGGGTAAACTATTTTAACGCGTTATTTGACAGAACTATTTCAATTATTAAATTAACATTTAAATCGAGCCAAAAATCCTCGATATGTTATTATTAACATATGTCAATGCAATAAATTAAATGATAATTTATTTTATTTCAACAGTAATTGACTGTTCCATATCTAATATTCCTTGTCTCTATGATGTGGATATTGGAAGATGAAAATTAATCACGAGTCTTATATGTTTCCTGTATAGTATAAACGGATAAGCAAGGTACGTTGAAGTAACAAACTTAGTATCAAACAAGTCGAACATGCGTCGCAAGAGATGTCGAACAAAACGGGGAATCCGCGACGTGGAACCGAATAGGCTGATTTAATTGAGGCTCTTGCAAGTTCTGCTAGAGATGTCGCCGTAAGACAAGAGCCTTTCGCGGCTCCACTTGTCTTTGTATATTAAGCTCTGTGACCATGACTTCAATTATTTTTAACACTACAACCAAAAGAAGATCGATTTATTAAGGGAGAAAGTTTATATTGAAGATTGTATTTGTCGAGACTTGAGCACAAACCTGTATAATCACTGAGGTTATGTGTTTACGGGATGACCGAGAAAGCTCTTAATATATTCTTAGAAATATAATTCATGATATCGACTGAAGATGCTTGATGGAATTTCAATATCAAATTTGAATTGTTACAACTTTGTACGATTCCATATGTTTTGTCACTAACGACCTGGGAACGATGTCAGTTCTGTTGCATCCGTGTGATAGAATGCCTGAAGATGCCGAAATGTGAAACCCGGGTCGTTAGTGAACACATGTGGAATCGTACAAAGTTGTAACAATTCAAATTAGATATTCTTATTAATAAAAAAACCAAAAAAAAATATTTTTAAATTAATAAAATTAAATAGAATTTTACTGATTTCCAGTCAGCAAACAACAAATTGAAAATTTATGATATCGACTGAAGGTGCTTGATAGAATTTCAATATTAAATTTGAATTGTTACAACTTTGCACGATTCCACATGTTTTGTCACTAACGATACGGGTTTCGCCTTTCGGCATCTTCAGGCATTCTATCGCAAGGATGCAACAAAACTGACGAACGTCAGTTCAGAGTTGTAACAATTCAAATTTTAAATTGAAAAGTCTTATATCAATAATCTTCTTCTAGATTTCAAAAATAATATTAAAATTCGAAGATGTAAAAAGATTTGCTAGAATATTTTCATAATTTAAAATGAACTTATGTGTACCCTATCATAGATTTGCATCTTTGAATGCATGGCGTTGCGGTGTTATTTGCTCGTTATTTGAATGCGGTGCTCTTGTTCCAAAGAGCAGATGGAGCTTTGATACCAAACAAACAAACAGTGGTACGCCATCATACGGTATCGACAAGTTAAAGTGGAAAGACTGACTAGAAAACTATCAATCGAACGACAGATTAATACTAGATGTAACAGACTGCACACAATCATATATACAATCTTCTTCTTCTTGGCGCTATATTTTCTTTTGTGGAGTTCATGGAACATGTTTGTGCAAGTCTTCCTATTCAATAAAATAAGCTCGAGATGGGAGGTTTTTCTTGTTAGTGTGAGGACTCTAGAGTTCTGCACAAGGTGTACGAAGAAATCTAAATAGGCACTCAAAAACTAGGCTACCCGCGAAAGAGGTGGATGAAATATATCACTAGATATGTTGAGAAACTGTGTTTGAATGACTGGATAGAAAAGTCATTAGACAGAAGATAGATATGAAATCGACCATAGACCTTATATCTCTAGCAAATTGAATATTTACAACGTATTACAATTAATATGTGTTAAATGTGGATTAACATACTTCCTTTAGGAGAGGAATTCGTGAGGAATTATTCGATAATAAATCAAAAGAATTTATTTGTTTATATATTCTTTATTATCATTGATAGTTATTGTAAATTTTCGCTTGAAATATACTTTCGCTACAACATTTATATAAATGAATCGTGTATTTTGAAAACATACAAGATACACTTATGTAATATTTCAGGAGAGTGAAAAATATATTTTCTGTCAAATTGTATATATTTCTTTTATTAGAAAAAAAATATACTTTTTCTAATTTAGAATCGTACGTTTTCGTAATACATGCATTTTTTTATACAATGAAATGCTTTAATAAAACACAAATATTAGTAATTTTCGCACTGCATTTGTGTATTTGGGTATAATGTTTGTATAGTTAGTACGTTTTCGGAAAAAATGTGAATCGTAAGTTTTTCAAAATAAATGATTCAAATACAGTTGCAACATGGGCCAATGTATCTAATTACATTCTATTATTGATTGAATTGGCATTTACTTGGTAGAACTCCATTAAAACACGGTGAAAAAATAGCAATGTATTTTAGTTATACAATTTTTTTCTATCTGTACTATCTATCTAGTTCCGACGATGGCGTGAGCCGAAATAGCAATCAACTATAACTCATAAAAAAATTGTAGAACTAAAATTCATTGCTATTTTTTCACTGTGTTACATTCTATTTAGCTAATTTTTGATATCGAATAAAATTGATATATTATATAATAGAAGACGGAATAACATAGATTTACATGTTAAAATACAAATATTGAGTGACGAAATAAAACTATCGATTCACCTACAATTTACAAGTTAAGAACGTCACTGTTAAACAACACGTGTGTACCGTGTTACCTCTATCATAAAACTTGGCGAGGTTAATTAGAATAATGAGGATTTATCTCAGTACATGAGCAAAGCGATAAACATTGCTGTTTCGGATTGCGATATTAACTTAACACGTGTCTACCTGGCTTTATTGGAATCGTTCAATGCAAACAGATAACCTTGTGCGAACGTTTTTAATGAAATCTCGAGAACACTTTTCGCTCTAAGGGTAATCGTACAGAACATTTTCTCGGCCATAGAAGCGCGACGAAGTTGCCATTAATTAAATCTCTTTCGAGGAAACTGATTAACATTTTACACACAGAATCCATGTTTGTGTGTTTATTTTAGTTCAGTAGCCGGGTGGTTATTACTATCCATGAGAATTTCTAGTTATTATCTAGTTATATTCTATCCGACGCTAAGTTTATTTTTTACTAAGTGTTAACTCTTAAAGGATTTTGGACAAAATAACATAATAATCAACGAAGCAACGGGGGTATTTTGTAGTCCCCAATACAAATGACTTATTGATTGATTGAATTGGCATTTACGGTTATTTACCATTATAACACAGAGAAAATAGCAATTATTGTATAAATAATGTAATAAATAGCATGTACAATATTTTAGTTCTACATTTTTTTAATGAGATATAGTTGATAGCTATTTTGGCTATTCGAACTAGTTCTGACGATGGCATGAGCCGAAATAGCTATCAACTATATCTTATAAAAAAATTGTAGAACTAAAATACATTGCTATTTTTTCACCGTGTTACAAATGCCTTAATTCATTCATATTATAATAAAAACAGTTTGTCCTTTTCTAATATATTTCATTCGATAATCCTTAATTTTTTCAATACATAATTATATTATATTTTAGTCATGCGCAAAACAAACAACATCTCTGCTTTAACATCAATGCGCAACAGATTAAATCGATCAATATCATCGAATATCAGCAATATACGTAGAAAATATTCATTCATTAGCATACGTAAAAAATCATTTAACTAAAATTAAAATAGATATTAAAGATAAAATGATAGTTTCCATCTTCAAAATTCATCTAAAATATGGGCGATAAATTTTCTTGACTAAGCCCAAATGAAATATTTAAAGTACGCCACACAATTTCACTGATATAAAAAAATAATGTCAACAATGTACAGACACGAGAAAAGATATTTTTTAATTTGAATATCATCTTTAGATTTTAGAATAAGCATTTTTAAAGCGAGTCTAAAGTTCATCATATTTGAATTAGTACATGAATGCTTAAAATATTTTTAACATACTGGAAATAAAAAAAAAATCCAGAATGTGCTGTATTATATATAATATAATGTGCAATGATTTTCATTCTACTTACAATTCATTAGCCAGTTTTTTCCAAAGAAATCGTTTATTCATCATACCTGAAACAAAAAGAAATGAGTACAAAATAGTATTTTTTTGTATTTCTTTTAATAGATATAACATACATATAATCTCCAAGATGTTTTTTAATAATGTTGAAAACCTAAGGCAGGCTTATTTTTTCCTTTGAGCCACATACAGATTTCTTTTATGTTGTTTGAGCCGCGAAATATTATATTTATATCACGCCATTAATATATGTCTAACCAATTTTCGCTTCAAATGTCCAGTATATGATCTCTTAATATCGTTACAGAGGAGCTTTTTCATCAAATGCAATTCTACGAGGCATACGTGTTATACAAAGGCTCAACCGCTCTTTTTTTCAAGAAAAATAGCGATTGAAAAGATAACGATAGGTCACTATTGGTTTATTTAACAATCTCTCTACGACTTGTTTTTTTGAAATTAAAAGGGTAGGAAAGCATTATAGATTCCAAATATTGGAAGTTAATTATCATGAAAAGTAGTCAACTCACAACGAGAAAGTAGATTTAGTGAAGCTATAATCGTAAATAATGTCACATTTTGTAATTGCATTTCTTAATCAGAAACCTTTTTCATAACGCTATAATTGCCTAAAACTGACGCTTTTGACTTGTGACACTTTTCCTTCAAATGTTTGATATATTGTTACTCGTTTTCCTATACGATTGACACTCATATTAAAAATATGCTTTATATGTTTGTGTGCCAAATCGATGAAGATATCTAACCTTCTTACCAGATAAAGAAATAAACAACATTTCTACGGGCTGAGAAAAAAAGTCTTACACAAATAAACGATAATGTGTATCGTAAAATTTAACTGTCTTGAATTCGATTAGAATAAATTGTTTAATAAAAATTAATTAAACAGAAAATTTAATCAAAATATCTATTGTAGTTAAGTTGCCGGAATTAATTAATTAACGAAATGGAATCTCATCATGAGTTGTTCCAGTGGCAATTAACATAGAAGAGAAAAAGTTTTTTTAATTACAGACCGGTTAATTATATTTATATTTCGAATAGAATTTCGAGCAACGAAAGAAAAATAAATGATGTTATGAAACATCATTAATTAATAATTTGAATACGTTGACAGTATTTTTTTTGAATATGGAAATTATTATTTTTATGGCAATAGTTTCACGTTTTAATTATATTATACAATAAACCCAGTATTTCATGGTATATACAATTACCAAGTTGAATGAATGACTGTTGTAATAGGAATATTGAAGACTTTTCTTACGTTATTTTAATTATTTTTAATAAGTATTTATTGTACCGAGAGATTTATATTAATATCGGTATAAAGGTGTTTTTATAATGGATAATATTTTTTTCATTCTGAGATTATAAAATCAATTATTAACATTTACTATAATATTTCCGCACCTAATGCTGATCATGTGGGCTAGTAATGAAGTTATCTAACAGCTTTTTTTTCACGAAAACTGTTTTCTAACCCAGTAACTAAAACTCCATTGATTCTCCTTGTTTAG
The DNA here is from genome assembly GCA_028555115.1 of Himalopsyche japonica. Taxonomy (NCBI): domain Eukaryota; kingdom Metazoa; phylum Arthropoda; class Insecta; order Trichoptera; family Rhyacophilidae; genus Himalopsyche; species Himalopsyche japonica. Next base: position 473,296 of record JAHFWJ010000198.1, read on the forward strand.
GAATTAGATGATAGACATTACAGATAAATGTTATATGCCTTCAAAATTAAATTTTAAATTTGAGTAAAAAAATAACAAATTATAAAGATATCTGTACTATCTGTAGATAAAGGTATCTGTCTATTACCACTTGGCCACGGATCAAGCTTATATTATAATATTAACAATAAATTTTATTTTAAATATAAACCTTTTTAACATAATTGCTCTTTCAAAAGTCTAAAAAGCTAACGTTGTAAATAATGATCATTAATGAACTATTACGCTTTGCAAGTTTTTTTTATATCGATTTTGACAGCTATTTTGGTAAAACCATCGTAAGAATTATGTCTAAATTTAAACTTAGTTTATATTTATATAATTATTATAAAAAGATAAAAGATATAATCAGAAAAGTGGAATAACAAAGTTTCAAAAAGGTACCGCTGATAACATCGAAAATACAAAGTTTCAATCATTAACTTTACCATGACAAATCGAAAGTCATTTATTTATGACTGAGTCAAAAAAAAAAACTGACTATAACCATGATGTTATCCATTGTTTTGATGTACCAACTTGTGTTAATAAAAAGTAATACATTTATCGATCACTATAAAATGAACATTACATGTTTTAACGATCAATTAATCAAGATTCAAATCTATGTAAGTATTTTTCATTAAATCCATAATTTAAATGGAACGATTCTGACATTATGATTGAAAAACATATTCAATATTACAGCGTCATTACAAAAACTTTCGTGCATTATTATCATTAAATTTATATCATTATAACATATAATTAATTTATGACATCAACTAAAGGTGCTTCATAGATTTTCTTGCATTCTATCATACGAATGCAACATAACTGACTCTCAATAAACAGTTTGCATTGGTTATATACAAGACAAATTAATTGTAAAGGAAAAACACCTTAAGGCTTGGATCCAAACGCACATCTGGAATAACTTTCATAACTATTGATTTGATTATAATGACACTCAATTGGATACAAATTTAATAAACAACTAGCTGACCTGCTGTGCGTTACTGCGATCTCAGAGTAAGGAAATTTAAAGATACTTGTTATGATAACAAACAATTTAATTGTTAATTATGTTAATAGTAATAATATATTGATTGAATTGGCTTTCACTTGGAAGAACTCCATTATAACACGGTGAAAAAAATAGCAATGAATTTTAGTTCTACAGATATAGTTGATAGCTATTTCGGCTCACGCCATCGTCAGAATTATGCTTAAACTAACATTCGCTTATCTATATATAGCTGTGCAGAAAAGGCACACAACTCATCCTCTCTCCTGTTCCAACGGCCTAGCTTGTTACTTTAACACAATGACACTACATTTTGAAAATTCTAAATGAAACAATTGCACAAAATTTTCAAAATTCTGAATGAATGAAACAATAGGTGTCTATGACAATAAGATTATATGTCTTTATTGTTTCATTTAGAATTTTGAAAATTTAGTGTCATTGTGTTAAAGTAACAAGCTAGGCCGTTGGAACAGGAGAGAGAATGTGTCGTGTGCCTTTTCTGCACAGCTATATATAGATAAGCGAATGTTAGTTTAAGCATAGTTCTGACGATGGCGTGAGCCGAAATAGCTATCAACTATATTTGTAAAAATAATTTTGAAGAACTAAAATACATTGCTATTTTTTTCACCGTGTTAGTAATAATATAGATTAGATTATACATCGATTTTTGGGATAGGTAAGGGTGGTATGCCAGAAACCTTCACGAGAGTGTACTTAAGGAATTCCTAAAGTTTCATATCGATCGGAAGAATGGTCTAGTAATTTATAAAGGACAAACAGACACACATACATTGATTTATTTATATATATGTATTAAAAAACACTGCGAATGTGTCTTCGGCGAAATGATTTAACAACGCATAATAATTGGGAATCCAAATTTTCATGAACACACATATAGTATAAACAAATAACATTGTCTTTTCGGAAAGTATTTCCCTCAATTTCCTTTTTTCTGTGGCATTTTCCCCGAACTTTCCTCATAGTATTGAATAAACTGTATATCTTTTTAGCCCATATTAGAGTGGGGTCGTATAATCAGAGTTTTGGGTAAATTACTTGATAGAAAATAGTGTCTAAAGATTGCTCAGAAGCATATGAAAATAAGGTTAGATGGATGATATTTGAAGACAATTTGGTTTATTTTCTGATGTTGTCTTACGCAAAAAACTGTCATAACTTTTCTACAACTTAACACATTTTTACTTGAGCATTTTTCTTGAGCAGTAAAATCTATCAACCGACTCATGAATTGAAAAATAAAGCATTCGCAAAGATCCTTAGTAAAGGGTAAGGATTACTGCGTCAACTCTTTCTGCAACAAGTGTATATTTGTTCTGAATTCTGTTGAAAATTATCATTTGATATAATTTGAATTCTTCGGACTATGGTTCTTGTAGACACTAAGTAGAAAAATTATATCATTCATATGTTTATAAGGCGACATGTGGAAAAATATACACGAAATCTAGGAGCTAAATTAAAACGTAATTATTTTTTATGATACTGATTGGATAGTAAAAACGTTCGAATTAGGAGAGATAATATCATCATCATCAGCCGGGGTCGATCCACTGCTGGATGAAGGCCTCCCCCTGCTTTTTTTTTCAGGGGGGGTTTGGACATAGCAACACCACGCTGCCCAGGCGGGTTGGTGTTCGGTTTTCTGTCTGGGTTTTCCTTCCCATAGCCAAGAGAACACGGCACTCGGTGTTCCCGAGCGTTCATCCATCTAAGCACTATCCGCGCCCAATGTTGCTTAACTTCGGTGATCGCACGAGAGCCGGTGCTTACAACGTGGTATGGTCGTTGGCCAGAGGAGGCAATATAATTGCCATGAAATAGAATGTTTGAAGATTCCGAAAGGTGAAACCTGGGTGATGATTGACGAGATATCTGAAATATACAGAAATCTAAACCTTTTTTTAAATTTAATTCTGAAATCACTCATTATTTAAAAAATCATACAATACATTTGTTGTATCATAAAAAATCGATTAATAAATCATCGTAAAATAAAATATACGATTCAAAATTTCCTTTGTTAATCAAGCATGCGAATTCTAAATATTAAAAAAAAAATTGCTTCATAGAAAAATGTTTAGGGTAGTTTCACGTTTGAATCGATAAGATATACAATACATGACTTAGTGTGAAACAAATCATTCGCCGGCACGCGTCACAGCGGTTGACTGCGGTGACAGTTTATTTCAATATGCTGTATAGAGGTTTAGGAATGATAATGAAATTTATTTATGATATAATATAGTTATATGTTTTTCCATTTATAATTAACTGTCCACAAAGAAGTTATATTTTAACGTAATATTATTCAAATCCGTTCATATTTTTTTCGGATACTGCCTTCTTGTTTGAACTTAATTACAATTTTTGTTCCATTTTACTCTGAATGCAGTAATAAGATATGCATTTAACTCTATTTTCCCACATATATTATAATAGTTGTATATGTATACCTGATATTTCTTTATTATGATATAATGAAGCATTGTATAATTGCTATTTTCTTGAAGAGACATTTAATATCCCGTCGCAAAAAACAAACAAACTAATTGGTTACTTCGTAACCGTTTTTACAACTTGAGCGTTCATTTAAAAAAAAGAAGTTAAATACAAAATGCGTAGTGGCAGGGCGTGTTAATACGTACAAAAAGGCGTAAAAAAGAAAGACAAAAATTCCGGTCGGACGATTTTAAATAAACGATGTAGGCTTCTGGGCCAGCCTAGAGAGAATCAATTGAAACTATCCTTATAAAGCCTTTTTTAGGAAAGTCGCAGGAAAATTTATCGCTTCCGCTTGCAAACGCTATTCGAGAGGCAAGTTGAAAAAAGCTCTGCGTCAAATTGACACACTAAATTAGGAGCTTTTTGCCTCAAATGTGTAACTTTATTATTTCATTTAAACCAACACAACATGTGAAATACAATTTCCCATTTGTTATATCTTTTAATGAAAATCATTATTTTTAAGCACATTTTATGTTGAATACATAGTTAAAATATGTTTCTCGATTACGTATTATAAGCTTTATTTTGCAAGAAGGCTCTATCATTCAAATTGCAGATTTGTTGTTTTTATTTAAAATTCAGTTTTTTTTGTAAACCTTTCAAAGTAATTATTTACAATTTATGATATCGACTGAAGGTGCTTGGTGGAATTTCAATATCAAATTTGAATTGTTACAACTTTGTACGATACCACATGTTTTGTCAGTAACGACCCGGGTTTTACCTTTTGGCATCTTCAGGCATTCTATCACATGAATCCAACAGAACTGACAAGGTCAGTTTTTAGACAAGGTCTGTTCTGTTGTATCCGTGTGATAGAATATCTGAAGATGCCGAAAGACGAAACCCGCGAAACCCTGACAAAATATGTGGAATCGTACGAAGTTGTAACAATTCAAATTTAATTATATACACATAAATATCCTTAAGATTCACAGCTTGCCAGTCTCGCGATGAGCGAAAGTAATGTAAGTTGATGGTATGTAAATGTATACACTAATTGTGTGCTACAATAAAAAGAATTATCTAAAAATATTTAAATACATCATATATACACCAAACTAGCTACAGATGGCATTGTTATTTATAATTTCTTACTATCCATGTTTTTAGTTTTGTTGTTTATTTCTTTAATTTCTAACAATACATTTTAACGTATTTTGACGTTGCAAAAGCAATAAACTTATAGTTTGTAATTTTTGTAACATGTTTACCGATTAAATAATTGAAGTATAAACACGCACACAAACTCACACTGACGTACACACGAAAAAAAAACATGTCCATACTCCTTTAAAGGTTATCTAAAATAAGTACTTCGTAGTATTACTCTCAATTTTCTATTTATTTAAGTATTAATCAAGCTTTTGTTGGAAAGAAGAACAAAATGTAATAAAACGAGAAGTAAGTTTGTCCAGTCGAGTAATACGTTTCAAAAAAACAATTGGTAGGTCGTCAACGGCTTTTAGAACAAGCTGTTCACTTAAATCGTCGGTTTAAAAATTTGTTTATTATCAATGTTGTTAAATTGGCGTGAAATAAATGGGATACTGATGCATAATTAGTATAAATTAACCCTCAATGAAGCAAGTGTCAAATAACCGAAGAACACGATAGCAAGTCCGAAACGCGCTTCATTAAAATTCATAATAATTGTACTCAAAAACACGAGGAACAAATTCAAACAACAGGTAGGGGAGCAAAAAGGACTGAAAACAACTGGGCGACTTGGACTAATTTATAACCTTAAAAATGCGTCTAATTAGTTGCAAAACGAAGTGGACTAAAAAGGGTGAATTAAAGCGAGCGAAAAACAAAGCAGCGGTCGCAAACGAAAACTTTTTTCGCTTCTTATCGTCAGTAAAATATTTTTATTTTTGTATGTCTTATTCCGTAAATAATTATGAATTATATATTCAAGTAGTTATGATGACATCATGGAGTCAAAATAATTATTGTAAAACGTAAGAGATTGATATTTTTCTTATATTTAGAGACTTCATAAAAGAGATGTATTAAAAAAAAGTTCGTTGATGTACTATAATGGAGTTCGAAAAAGGTAATTTCTAAGCTTATCGTTATCTCTGCGTCAGTTTCCAAGATCAGATAACGGTGATGGAAAGGAATAAAAACAACAAATACATCTGTACTTTTCGAAACTTATTAATAAATCGACCCGATAGATTGTATTCAGACATTCGAACCGTTAACACCAAAATCGACTATAAAGAAAGTCCATCTGTACTAACCACTACTTAACACATATTAGATTTTTTTTGAATTGTTACAACTTTGTACGATTCCACATATTTTGTCATTAACGACCAGGGTTAGGCCTTTCGGCATTTTCAGGCATTCTATCACACGGATGCAACAGAACTGACAATTTGAGTCTTAGAAATCGGTCAGTTCTGTTGCATCCGTGAGATAGAATGCCTGAAGATGCCGAAAGGCGAAACCCTGGTCGTTAGTGAAAAAACATGTGGAATCATACAAAGTTGTAACAGTTCAAATTTGAAATTGAGATTCAATCAAGCACCTTCAGTCGACATCATAAAAAAAATATTCGATAGTTTTAAATATTTACTTCAGTGTAATTATATCAGAACACTAACACACAAAATAAATGAAAATGTTAAAATATATTATACTCTTCTAGAAAAAGCCGGTTAAAAATCACCCTAATTTTGTAGTTATCATTGTGGACTGTATATTTTTAGAATTGAAAGATTTTTATTTTATAAGATATGATAAATTTTACTTCACAAATATAGCCCGCGTGATGCTAGTTTATCACCGCTACTCTAGATAAGGCCTGATGATAGCGAAGAGAAAACAAGCTGCAAGCCAAAAAGGTAAGTGGCATTTGTTTTAATTCAGGAGTGGTCATTACACAACCCAATGTAGGGTCGTCCTGTCCTCTGAGGTTTTTTGTGAGACTAATTCACATACGAATAAAATTAAGTCACAATGCTTTTGCGATGTATTTGACTACATAATACGGAATAAAGTAAAAGGTAGTTTTATACTACTACTAAAGTACTTTTTGTAGCCATGCCTGCTCCCAAAGTAAAGCGAATTGTCTACTTACTTTTAAAATTATCTCAATGAAAAATTGTAAACAGTCGCACAAACGCTCTTTTTCAGAGAGTTAGGGTGTAAAAAACTCGCAAACATAACCAAAGTTACTTATAAATGGCATTTTTTTAAGATGGGTTTTTGTTACTATGAATCCATAAATCGGTAAGAAAAACCAATTGATGAAGTGACCTGGGAAACCAGAAAAGTTGATCACAAAGAGTCAGATGGTGGCTTGTTGATATAATAAGAAAAATATTTTTGCTACATTAACGGTTATAAGAAATATGGGTACGAGTTTAAGACTTATTGGGAAAAATCTACGTTTTATTTATTGTTTGTGGTTTCCTTAACTAATTAATACAGCACGGTGAAAAAACAGCGATGTATATTAGTTCTACAATTTTTTTTATAAGATATATATTATTTCGAGTTATTTATATTTGATATGTATTATTTATATTGTAGTTAATAAAGTGAATCGCTTATTTTGTGATAAATTGAATATTATTATTATTGATTGAATTGGCATTTACTTGGTAGAACTCCATTATAACACAGTGAAAAAATTGCAATGTGTTATAGTTCTACAATTTTTTTTAAGATAAAGTTGATAGCTATTTCGGGTCACGCCATCGTCAGAACTATATTTAAACGAAATTTTGCTCATCTAGACATAGCTGTGTAGAAAAGGTACACAATACCTCTTTTTTTAACGACCTAGCTTATTTCCTGCTAGTAATATAACTGCAAAATTTAAAAATTATAAATGAAACTAAAAAGGCGGTATATCAATAAGCTTGCATATTGTACGGAACTGGTTTATTGGATGGGGATGGTTTCGTTTGTACTGACTACTAGTTCGAATCTAGTTGGGAACAATTTCATAAATTGATTAATCAATTCATATAAATAGCTGTGAATTGTTTTTTTTTCTATAAATTCATCAGACATAAAATGGAGCATTAGGAAAGTGATCAGTGAACGAATTGATTTTTTGGTGGCTACGTTAACTTTCAAAAGAGGGGTAAGAACGATTAAATAACATTTGTTGAGAATCCCAAAGTGAGATATCGTTGAAAAAAATGCTTTTGACAGTGAAAAATATCGGTTTTTAAATAATTGAAAACCTCTGCAGTATCGGCTATATTGAGAATCGCCATACAACGGTCTAATTATTTATATTTGATTGTAGGTTTCGGTTGTAGATTGTACAATTAATGGGAAGGTATTCTTTATTCCACTTACGCAGAAAATAATCCGATATCAATCGAGGCATATCTCTGACATGATACATATAACTGATTGTACGTTGTTAAAATTCCACGATAAATGAACATTGAATTATATTTGATAGTCTTTTTATTTTATTTTTCTTGCTTTGGATATTTATAGTCATTGCATTTTCCTCGCCATTTTTCCTCATGTTGACGTTTTTATTATTTTCCACATTGTAAAGGATGTGATACACAATATACGAGTCAGTGTGCTGCATAGAACCTCGTTAGGTTTATCAACAGTTCAACCTCTTAGAGCAGGAATAAAACTAGAATATGACTTATTGTAAACTAATTGCTAATACCGTTTTCGGGATGTGATTGGGTAGGAGAGAATTTAAATTCGATTAAAAAATCAATTAATGAAAATCTCATAACTGGGATTAGAATTTTCAAAATCTGTAACCGAAACCTATGATTTTTATTACTACACTTAGGACCCTGTGTGTCTTGCATTACAAATATAATATAACAGAATTGGAATTGTGAAAAAACCTATCAATGGTGATGCTAACGTCATTTGTACTTCTATTACGCTTTTTGTTATTTTATTCGATATCGTAATTAAAATGTACAAACTGGCAGTAATAATATTTTATATAGTTGTCCACATATTGGTAATATACAAAAAAAATTCTCATTCTGATTAAATTTAACACCAGGCGTGTAAAGAAAAAAGTTGTCACCCCTTAAAGTAAAACGGTATATAAAAAGACCAGGGATTAAATAGTTTGATTGGCAAAGTTTAACCAAAGTTTCAATTTCAATCAGGGGTGCTTTTAAGGGTGCGAGAGATGCTTAAAATTGTCTATGCTATACGATTTAAGTTATAGCAATGAAACCAAACCCGGATAAGTATATTATGACATTAATAATATAACAGTCGAAATCGAATTTAATAAGAAAAGCTAATATACCAATCATATATACATATTTTAAAATTCAATTAATTTAATTGAATTATTGAGGCAATAAAGAACAAATCAGGGAATTTTTTCATGTAAAATTTCGTCCTTGAATTAATTTGGTAGAGAAATTAAAAACTTGATCCAAAAACACCGAAAGCTTTTAAAAAAATGCGCAGGTTTTGATATTTCTGACGATGGCTGAACCGAAATAACTATCAAATATATCTTACAAAATTTTGTAGAACTAAAATACATTGATATTTTTTCACCGCGTTAATATAAAAGTATTTTTGGTTTCAATGATTTTCAACAGCTGAAAATAGACAAATGAACTATTCGTTCGAGCATATTACTGACCAGTAGACTAGTTTGATAATTACTAAGGCAAGAATCAAATACTTCAGAGTCCGAATGCCCTCTACGATTCATTCTTATTGACTCGTTTATTTATGAGTCATTAACTTTCCCACATTGCTTGATTTGAGCAAAGCAGTGTAAGAGTGAAAATGCAACTGATAGGATCGTATTTCCGATCCGAGAATTCAATGATATTTCTATGTAATCGAACGATTGACTATTCAGATTTAATTGTTCAATCACGTCTCAAATTATTACAAATGTATATTTGTTTTCAAATATTTATGGGTTTACATGAATGTATTGATTGAATTGGCATTCACTCGGTAGAACTCCATTATAACACGGTGAAAAAATAGCAATGTATTTTAGTTCTACTAAATTATTTAAAAAAAAAATATAGTTGATAGCTATTTTGGCTCACGCCATCGTCAGATCTATGCTTAAACTAACATTTGCTTTTCTATATATTGCTGTGTAGAAAAGGTACACAATACATATTCTATCCTGTTTTAACGGCCTAGCTTGTTACTGTCTCACAATAAAACTAAATTTTCTAAAATTGTAAATGAAACAAAAGGCGGCTTTGACAATAAGTTTATATGTGGCACGGAAGTGGTCGTTACGGAAGTAAATCAGACCAGCCCCCGGGAATAGGTTGAACTAATGGGGACGATAATATAAAAATAGCAATTTGTTTAAAAAAAAAACAAAAGCAAATGTTAGTTTAAGCATAGTTCTGACGGTGGCGTGAGCCGAAATAGCTATCAACTATATTATTTTAAAATTTAATTTTGTAGAACTAAAATACATTGCTATTTTTTTCACCGTGTTTATATGAATGATAAACAGATCTTGTAACAAATTTATACTGCTGTGTTGTTATTTTGATGCTTGTAATGTTATTCGGTTTTGAGAATAAGACTGATTGTGGCGATGTCGCTGAGCAGAGAATATCTTTGAATATTTGAACAACTGTTTCTACTAATGGATGTGAAAATGGAACTGGGGGAGACTGCCCATTTGTTGCGAGAGGGGCAGGGTGACTAAGGGTACCGAATGCATATCCGTTCCGGGGGTGCTCGATGGGCCGTGATATTGAGACCGTCTAGAGTCCATATGGTTGCCCCTTCGAAGTGATTCTACGGTGTACAAATTGTCTTATCTGCAGCGCGAAAATAAATAAAGAAGACATCGATAGCTGGAGAGAGAAAGCCATTTACTGCACGGCAAAGCCTGGTATGACAAAGCAAATACTGCGGGACATGATTGGAAAACTTGGGTAACGGCGAAGTTAAGTAAACGGTTGGGATATACACTTTAACGTGATACATACGAAGAAAGTTTCATTGAAACCGAAATTAAAATATTGGTAAAAGTGCTAAAACTTTTCAGTTTTCGTCTCAGGCTTGAACAAAGAAATAATAAATAATCTCTTGGCTTCAAATTGTCAAACTTTATTTTTAACACATCGCTAACAACTAGAATGAAAGTATAATACACTGTCGATATTTAAACATGAGTTTTTTTTATTGATTGAATTGGCATTTACTTGGTAGAACTCCGTTATAACAGAATGAAAAAATAGTAATGTTTTTTAGTTCTACAATTTTTTTAATGATATAGTTGATAGCTATTTCGGCTCACGCAATCGTCAGAACTATGCTTAAACGAACATTTGCTTATTTATTTATATAGCTGTGTAGAAAATGTACACAATACATATTCTATCCTGTTTTAACGACCTAGCTTATTTCTTGCTAGCAATAAAACTAAAAAAAATAATTGGAAATTAAACTAAAAAAGCGGCTATATCAATAAGCTTACATACTGCACGGACATGGTTTATTAGATGGGGATGGTTTATTACGGAAACGACCAACCCCTTGCAATGGATTAAGGAGCGGCGACAGACATATATCAGTTAGTCCGTTAAGAATTTTTGTGATAATCGATCTATTTGTTTATAAAATAATTTGTAGAACTAAAATACATTGCTATTATTTCACCGTGTTATTGCAACTAACGCCCAATACTTTTAACAATAAAACATATTTTTGGTACTATTGCCATTTTAAATTTTAGGACGAGGAACGGTTTTGCTCATCGATTATCATCAGTTTATCGTTATCAGTTGTTAATTCTAGAAATATAACTAAAAATGATGTTTTATATTAATTAAAATATACTTTCTACCAAGAAATGACAGTGAACAACTTAAAAGCCAATCTAGAAGTTAAGTTGTACCATTTTTCCGGAATGGACAACGACAAAAAAGTGGAACTTAATAACAACAAGTATTTTTAAATCTATAAATCGATTGAAAATGTTGTCTTCCTTTGGGGATGTAGAACTATGAACTCACAAATATGTACAAAGCATCGAAAAAGCATAAACAAGAACAGTATTCGTCTTAATGATGAATCGACTCTTTTTAACACCAGACTTTCAAGTCAAATATGTTATTTTATCTCGCAAACACAATAATCCTTCTGGATATAAAATTTTCATGAAGAATAATCAAAGTTGTATTCTTTGTTTGTTAATTCAAACAATTGTTATAATTTTTTCATCAATAATATTATGAAAATCCTACCTGCCGTTACAAATCCCTCGGTTGATTTTATTGAAGGAAAGAATGTCTTTAAAACCAAATTAAATACAATTGAATCTGAATAATGTAATTTTTTGATTTAACATAGTATTGGGCGCATCATTCTTTCATGGCAAGAACTCAAAGGCCAATTCGAGAATTCATTGGCTACGCATTCCCACCTCGGAAAAGGCACTTCCTTAGAACGTTAAGAAAGGACATGCCAAAGGAAGGGACTCTCGACACTTCAAAGCTTTCCCTGCCACACAACCTCCTACCTTGCGGCTATTGGGAGCTTTCGGGGAGGCTTTCGCGGACATTTATGTTATTTATAGCGAACCCTGCCGGAGATTTAATGTGACTTAAAAAGGAAATGGCAAATAACCAAATGTGGAAAGAAAACCACAGAAGGTCGGTAGGATACACGTCACGAATTAGAATTTAAAATGAAATTCTGAATACAAAATGAATTTGTAATATGAGCCTTTAAATGTGAAGTAAACTTAGCCACAAAATGTTAATCTTGAGATATTGACATCGTACATCTAACATTTTCAAATTTTCCGAATACTTTCAACGCTTATAAAATATGTACTATAACATTATTTAAAAACAGCAAACACTACTCCAAACGCGTCTTCTTCTTACAATGTATCATGGATAGTAAAATATTTAGTAAAAAAAAAACTTAGATAGTGAAAAATTCATCACACAAACAATTGATCGCACGGAAAATAGATCATGAAAAAATATTCTTACGTCTAATGAAAAAATATAAAACTTTTTTTGCGAGATCATTGTTAACACATTTTAGATTGATGGTTTTTAAATGGCAAAACAAATCACATGTTTTCGTTCCACAATTCTACTTTCTGTCACGAGATAAACGCAAATAAAGCCAGATTTTAATGGGAATATTGCGTGATTCATATTTCCTTCATAATTTATTTTTTGATTAATTGGATATCATTAATAAAATCACGGTAAACGTATTTTTCTACCATATGTTTACTGGATCCCAAATTATAACCATAAGCATATTTTCACATAAAAAATGCAATATCATAAAGGAGCGTGAATTAAATATAGTCATAATAATATAAAGGCCTGATTCAATAAAAAAATACTGTCCACCTTTCTACGTCATAAACGTAAAGCTTTATTAAGCTACCTTTCATTGAAACGGCACCCACGTGAAAGCTTTTTATACCGAGCGTCGCAGCGCGTCCGGCGCATTACGCAAAGTGTAAAGAGAGACTCGATGACGCCACTCTCGGACCCTGGTGGTGCCCCGTAAACCTCACTCGCAATTGTGACACCAACTGAATATGCAAATGGGGATAAGTCGTCGAAGACATTGTCGGACTTGACTTGTGCCCAAACAAATTTGGGGCTATGCTGACCGTTTTATCTAGATAATCATTTGAGCTAGGCAGTAACAAAATCTATCTACTCAAGTAAAATGCAATGCACGATTTTTTTGTGGCATGATATTACACTGCTTAATACAAAAATATGTAAATAACTTATTTATTTTAGCTCTGAAGAAATCATTAAAATAACTATTTCTACGACACATCATCGCCAGAACAATGGTTAACTTTAACTACACTCAACAATCATCAAGTGATTGTGAACATTCCATTTTTAGCTAATTTACATTAATTGCTTTCATCGTGATATATAATTACTCCTTATCTATTGGTATCGTTTTATATAATTTTCTCTAAACTGATGCTTATCACTCATCTTAAAACGAGCTTTCTTTACTATTAGTTCTTATAAGAAGTATATTTCTTGAAAATAAAAAAGGAAATTGGAATATTTATTGATTGATTGAATTGGCATTTACTTGGTAGAACTCCATTACAATATGGTGAAAAGAAAAAAACAATGTATTACAGTTCTACAAAATTTTTATAAGATATAGTTGATAGGTATGTCGGTTCACGCTATCGTCGGAACTATGTTTAAACATACATTTGCTTATCTATATATAATTGTGTAGAAAAGATACACAATACATCTTCTGTTCTGTTCTAACGACCTAGCTTATTTACTGGTAGCAATAAAACTAAAAAAATAAAAATTGTAAATGAAATTAAACGGGCGGCTTATATCAATAAGCTTAAATATTGGACCAGGTGGTTGTCATAGATTATTACGGGTAGGCAATAGCCTCTCGCAATGGTCTGAGAAGCGGCGACCGACTTATATTTCTTTGTTCATTTAATAAGATTTCGTGTGACGATTGATATCTATTGATTTCCAGCTGTTCCAAAGCCGTCAACCTTTATTACAAATATGTAAACACGTAGGCGCTGATTATCATTTATAATATAAAACAATTTTAAAAAACTCATGAGTCGAATACAATAACTTCCCAGTAATTCAACCATTATGCTTGGTGCGAAACCAAATTCCACTTTGAATTAATGGTAAGACACCGTTAGCAATATATACTTTTAAGCGATACGAATACATACATTTTGAAGTGATCAAAAGCTCCTTTGGTACGTTATCCCGTACTCTATGTAAAGCTGTGAGGGATTTCTACGGGAGTACATGTATCGGAGTCGCATGTGGTCGTCAGTGGAGCTTTTCAATTAATCGCCCACGGTAGGTACAGAGCCACTCGGGCCATTTAAATGGGGTTACGAACTCTGAGAAGGGATGGAAGCTCTAATAATATCGTACGTATTTGATGAGAGTTGGACGCCAAAAATGATAGAAGCGTACTATCACGAGGCCGTCTTGAGATGGTTCTATATTGAAATGATACACAAAAATATATTAGCTTAATGGAAAACCAACGAATACATACGGTTGTTTTAACAGTACTCAATTGTGTATGATGACTTTAAATTAAACAAATGAATTAATTTTGTATTTACTTCTAGGAAATTAATTATTTTAACTACGAAGGGGATTTTTTTTATATGATATCGACTGAGGGGTGGCTTGGTGGAATTTCAATATCAAATTTGAATTGTTACAACTTTGTACGATTTCACATGTGTTTTCATTAACCAACAGGGGTTTCGCCTTTCGGCATCTTCAGGCGTTTTATTAGTTAAGTTAGCAGAATTTTGTATGAATTCAAATTTACTGAGGGAAATTAATTAATATCATAGAAAAGTTTTAGTATTAAATTCTTTCTGAAAATGATATTAGTGTGAAGTTGATATGTTTCTTCCTACACTTTATTCGTAATATGCATCAAAATGACTAAATTAACCGTAAAAACATGCACACAGTTGAAATAACATATCGTAATAAGTAGTCTAATCAATAGTAAAATAAATAGTATTTATTATGTGTATAAGTTAAAAAAAGTCTATGAGCGATGAAGCCACAATTATCATTTTTATAAGTAATTATAAAAGAAAGTTTTTTTGTTAATTTCAAAAATATATATATTCAAAGACACACAGAAAGTTGATAACATTTATTCGTATGTGGCTTTAAAAATTCATGGAACTACAATCTGTGTATTCGAAAGAATATACCGGAGTCTTAAAATTGATAAAAATATTACGACATGTATAAGGTGTGTTATGAAATAAATGAATGTTATGTATGCTGTTCTAAAAGAATCACACTCATTGAGAAAGGAATAACAAGTAATTCTTGTAGAAAATCTCTACAATAATAATTCCATTGAAAAGCTATTTATTTTCTCTTCGTTGAAAGCGAATAAGGATCAAAAATTTGGTAATAGAATTCCAAAGCAGTGCATTATTTACACACAATAAATGTACCTTTAAAAGGTAGGTACTTGTTTAAAGTGGTATAAAAATACAATCGAATTACCATATTACCGCTATAAAACTGTGGAAGACAGTACACTCGTTCAAAAAGCAGTTTCAATAAAACTACCACTTAAGAAAAATATTGTCGATTTAACAGTGAAATAAAGATCCCCATTAACATTTATTGTTAATTTAAACGTTTTATAATAATAACAAAACAATACTGCTAGACGAATTTATTAAAGAAATATAAATTGTAAGAGAATTACGGCGATGAGGGAATTTCCAATCATTAGTGCCAAAGTATTAACTTATTGAATTCCGGAGCCGGAGTTAACGTGATACAATATCTAACTCATAAGTCCCGGAGCCATGTTTTGACGTGATAGATCAGTATATCAAAAATAGTCAAATTAGTGATATCTAACGATGCATTTGAAAGGGGTTTCTTGGGTTTTCTTAATATCAAGACTCTTCAAAACTTTTCAAAACATTTATTTAGTGTTATCGTCTAAGTAGATATTGATTTGATCGATCTTAAAACTCAATCGCTGTGCGCGCAACATATTAATGTAATACCAACATCCCCCTTTTGGAGACGACATTACAGTTGCACCTAGTCTATTCCCAGAAATAATCTTGTAAGATCCACATGACAGATTGTCCGGGGATATGGTAAAAACATGTTTTGATTTCAAACCCGGCACCAGAAAAATTCCATGTAGGACTTGTGAAAAGCACAAAGTATAAGTGAGACTTGGTACATGCGTAAACATTGTCGTCTAGCTCTTCACAAGGTGAAATATTGGCAATTTTATCACAGTAGGGCTAATTGATTTTTAAAGAAAGTTTCAAATGTATATACATTTTTTTACAACACTTCAAGTATGTTTTATCATATTAAGTAAACAGTCGTGATTCGAAAATACGTTTAATCCCGTTACGTTTTAGAAAGTGTTTTTGTGTGACAATGTTTTGAATTTTTACAAGCACATAGATGGCTTGTAATATTATTACCGGTTATAAGAATCAGCTATATTCCTAAACTAAATATGTAAAATCCAATTTAAGACAGTAAACATCATCTGTTGGATCGTGTGATAAATGCTTGAAGATGCCGAAAGACGAAATTTGGCTGTAGTGACAAATCATGTGAAATCGTACGAATTTCCAACAACTCATATTTGATAAGAATCGCATTGTATGAGTCGAATATTTTAACCGCTCGAATGCCGTCCGTATACAATCCTAGTGTTATTTATGCACTTCGTTTTTTGCAGAGCCCCCTAGGGTAAATAAATACGCTTGCGAAGCCTTGACAATTACGTATGTGTGTATGCTTGATTGAATAATATTCACGAATATGACTAAAATAAGTGGTGCTCTCAATATTGATAGCTTATGTAAACTAGGTATTGA
The DNA here is from genome assembly GCA_028555115.1 of Himalopsyche japonica. NCBI lineage: Eukaryota > Metazoa > Arthropoda > Insecta > Trichoptera > Rhyacophilidae > Himalopsyche > Himalopsyche japonica. The sequence continues at coordinate 490,260 of JAHFWJ010000198.1, forward strand.
AAACACTTTAACATTTGAGCAATAATGGTCATGGAATATTTGCAACAGATTTTTTGTTTAGTAAGGAATAAAATATTATTTTGTTTCAAATTAAACATGAGAACCAACGTTTTGTTGAACAATTTAGTATTATTCAACCGAATTTAAATGTAATTACCACACATTTGTTAGTGTAATTGAGAAACAGGACACTAAACGGGAAAAAATATTATATTAGGTGTAGTAAAATGTCCTGAGGTTTTTTTTAAATGAAACTCAAAGTGTTTCTTTTAGTATTTTTTCTCTAAGTCTAAAATCGATTTGGTAAAAAACTCTACTGATTTGGAATTAAAATAGTCGTAAATAGCCTTTTTCGCGTCATTTTTTGTTTGAATTTTTTTATCCCTAAAAGTTTTTTATATTATACGGAATAAATGGTAATCCGATTGTGCTAGATCTGGTAGATAAGGTGGATGCAATTAAGTTTTTCCACCCAACTCCTGGATTTTTTCCCAGGTCATATTCGCCACATGCGGTCGCGCATTTTCATTTTGCAGTTTATCGTTGCGTCCATTCATCCTGCCCGGCCTCTTTCTTGCCAAAGCTGCACTTCATTTGTTTAATTGGTCACAGTATACTTGTGCCGTCATAGCTTCACCATATTTTAACACTTAATAATGAATTATTTCTTTGAATTTTCCCAGCCTTTTCAGGTACTTTTGTTTAATGGAACATTAAGTACCGACTATATTGGACAATTCCTTTTTTGTTAGCATAGGATTTTTTTCGATTTCAGCTTTCAGGGCGACTTCATCCACTGTATGAGGTCGTCCACTTCGAGGGTAATTTTCAATGCTTAAATTGCCAAATTTAAATTTTGTAAACCATCTCTGACATTTTCGAACCTTTAACACGTCTCTATGAACGTCGCAAATGTCTTTAGTGGGGACGACTGCACTGTTCTGGGCGTAATATTGAAAAAGCATGCAACCGCGCAGATATTCTTATGAAGGGCAAAGGTCGGTCATTCTGTTTGGGACGAATGAACCTTTTTTTTCTATACGGAACGTAACTTGAGATGTCACAACACGAAAAAAAATATTATGACATCTTATTTAATCAAAGGCCCGAAGCCGACCGATTTTAAGACACGCGTTTGAAAAAACCGTCAGGACTTTTTACTACACCTAATAAATTCAGTTTAAACAAATAAACAGAAAAAACAATGACCGTACTTATAATTGTGAGAACAGATGGAAACATTTAGTGAAGAATTTACAAAATTCCATCATTAATTGTCAATAAACTGAACAGTAAAAAAGGTATTTTATAACATCCGATTATTCAAATTACGCACGTTAGGGGAACATGTTACGAATATATTAAACGTTTAAGTTCAATACAATTATTTTTACATCTATTTAAAATAGTCGATTTAAAATGGATTACCAACTATTTTTTTACATTATATCTGCTTTAACGCAGAGGTAATTTATATCTAATTATATATATACAGGCTGTTCACTGGGAAGGTTTACAACTCTTGGTAATGTCGAAAGTCATTCAGTTATGTTACAATAAAGTTCTTAATTAACAGTTCCGTGACACAACGTTCATCTTCACAAAAAAGCACGGGCTAGTAATTCATCAAGACTAATAGTGCAAGATTAACTTTAAATGTATTTTTACGTATCTTTTAATACACAAAAATGTGGAAATTTCCCATAACCGACTGTGTATTGGTGTATCTATTCTAATATAATTGGGTATCATCACTCATTGTGTTGTTTTCATGGAAATTAGGTTACCAATACCATACTGTAATATCTTATTAGCAAATGAACAGCGTCGTAAATAGTCTTGTGAAAGAAACAATTGAGTCTATTGAATTTAAAGTTGAAAATCATTCAAAAATTGTATGTATAATTTTCCATAAAGTTGTACTGGGGTGTCGAATTGAGAGGTTGACTAACACCTTTCAACACAGTAGCAATTTTTCTAACTGAACTTCTTGTATATTGTGGTCCAATAATGTTTATATATGCTGCAGAGCAATTTTCTTAAAAATCGTTCACTTATTGATAAATAGTAAGTTTTGCCAGCACATTATTTTTACAATAAATTTCAAGTAATTAACGATTAAATTGATAAATTGATTGATAAAAAAATTACAATTCAATGTAAATTGACTATATTTTGTAATATATTATCACTTCTATACTACACGACTCTCTAAAATGAACTGTCAAAATTCATGTTAGCTAAAAAGGCAAGCAAACAAAGTAATAAGCCTTCCTGGCAAACACCCTGTAAAGACAAATCAAAATAAAGCTACTCAAATCCTCCATTCACAAAAAATACGTATAATACGAAATAAAAACTTGTAACCAGTCAATACCATGGTAATCCTGGAATACCCTATGGATATAATTATTTTTGCGGACGTTGTCAAAAGGGTTTATTATCGTATTCGGATATAGTCCATCATAGTTTGTCATGTTAAAAAAATTACAAATATAATCATTCTTTACGATAAATGTTTGCTGTTAATTTTTTTTGATAGCAATACTCACATCCTGTAAAATGTTATTGTCATGTCTATCTTGTTATATTTAAAAATATTTCTCTATAGTTTAGTTCCACATGCTGATACGGTTCGCTTCCGCTTTACTTTTAAGTGATATAAAGCACATGCAAATTAAATTATAAAGATTTTAACAATTAAAAATAAAAACTATTTATTAACACGTGTTTGATTACAGTATGTTGAGTATGAACTTAAATCTACAACGATTTCGATTAACTAGACTATTCTCAGAAAAGAAGCCAATCGTTAGTCCAAAAGAAATTGTTACTTTGTAATACGCATAAAATAATCACAAAATGTCAAAAAAAACACATCGAGTAAGTTATATAAATGAGCTTATTTTTATACAAAAGGTGAGAGAGACTTTGCCGAGACACTGTCATTCGTAAATGCGTTTCCGTAGAGATTTCTCAAGGAGGTATGTTGAACGGAGCTAGGTGGAATGGCATTTAATCTAAACTTTAATTAAACCGAAGCTATTAATCCGTTCGTTGAAGCGGTCGATTTTAATTGGTGTTAACCATAATTTTAGAACTTCGATCCAGCCAATCGCGGGGAAGGTATAATGGAGAATCTTTCAGGTTATCGGGTTTCACTTAAGGGTGTCTAGAATCACCATACTAGATTCAATAACCAAACTAACATAGCTATAGTCGACGATTATAACAAAGGAGGTAGGGTAGGTTTCTGATATACTACATAAAAATACACATAGCTCTAATGTCCTCAGTTATATTTTGGTATAGTTTCAAGACTCTCACCGGTTGTACTACAATATTTTAGACTATTTCTTTGTCTGCATTAAACATATTCAAACTAAGATTCCCCGAAAAGAAATTCCAATATACTTTAACAAGTAAACGATTTGATTAAGGAATTTACCCAAATTATGATATTAATATATTGTTAAAATTTGCATACAAAAAGGAAATATGTAGCATAGTAAAACTGATCAAGACGACAAACTATATATTATATATAACTATAATTTCGCGCACATAAATATCCATTTTTTTAAATTATAAAAACAAAATTTCTAAAACTATTTACGCAATATATTTTAAGATCACGACCGGTTTCGCTCATCACGAGCATTATCAACTGATCAGTAGTCATCTTTTAATATACTGTAGAAATAGTACTAAAATGTGATTTTTATTATTTAAGATGTCATGCCTTTCCATCAAGAAGTGAAAACTAACACCGTTAAAAATTTCAACAAATCATAAACGAAAATTAAATTTTGAAACTTTGTATGATTCCACATGTTTTGTCACTAACGACGGGATGCAACAGAACTTACGTTTTCAATTTAGTCAGTTCTGTTGAATCCTTAGGGTAGAATGCCTGAAGATGCCGAAATGCGAAACACGGATCGTTAGTGACAAAACATATGGAATCGCACGATGTTACAACAATTCAAATTTTATCTTGAAATTTCATCAAGCCCCTTCAGTCGATATCATAAATTAAATTAAATAAAATTTTTAATATTTTCGTTGGGAGCTATTTTTATAAATACCGCTCTAATATAAAATAAAAATTGACTAATTTTCTTTAACAAATAAGTATGAAGTCAGCACATTAAATTTAACAACGAAGTTATGAGTTCTTAAAATTAACTTCCACAAGTTAGCATCAAATCCAACGAAAAATAAAATTTTAAAAAAAGATTCATCTTTACTTTGTTTGTTGTTTTAATTGACTATTACAAGATAAATATTTGTACAATGTTTTAATGTAGCCCGAGCCAAAAGGACGGTTTCCTTGTTACATTTATTTTGCTGGAATATACTGACGATAATTTTTCAAACCGTGTATGGACAAGACTTGAAGATAATATTAGATTATAGTATAGTACAAAGCAAAGCTTGAGTTATACCCACCTAAAGCCCTTCAGCTATGCTAATAATTTCTTAGCACGGCTTACGAAAGTTTCACTCGATCGATAATCATATGCATAATAATAATTATTATAACAAGACCATGCAAGTATGTATACCAGTTTTGTTTTTGTGTTTACTTTAGCAAAGCTGTGAGATCCATTAGCCAACACGCGATGTTAAATCGGCTCTATAAATGTTCATATCGGCAGGAAAGGTTGTCGATCAATTATAACTACCTCATAGATAAATAAAATGCAAAACAGAACGCGAGTGCGAATTTTACAACGTCATATTTTAATTCAAGCATAAATTATTTTTATTAAACAAAGAACATATGAGGTATTCATAAACTTTCAACCTTAAACCAATTGGAAGGTCGTATAATTTAAATTACTTACTAGACTAAAAAGATTTTTTTTTTGTGACTTTCATTTCGAAAGGCACAGCAAAACAAAGATACATAATAAATAATAAAAATATATTTTTAGTTCTTATTTCTACAATATATTTTATGACTTGATAGTGCTTGCGATGAGTGCAATCAGTCCTGAAAATAAAATATGTAGTGGAAATAAGTATTAAAATATGTCACAGTGAAAAAAATAGCAATGTATTTTAGTTCCACAAAATTATTTTTAACAAATATAGTTGATAGCTATTTCGGCTCACGCCATCGTCAGAACTATGCTTAAACTAACATTCGCTTATCTATATATAGCTGTGCAGAAAAGGCACACAACACATTCTCTCTCCTGTTCCAACGGCCTAGCTTGTTACTTTAACACAATGACACTAAATTTTCAAAATTCAAAATGAAACAATAGATGTCTATGACAGTAAGTTTATATGTGGGACGGAAGTGGTCTTTATGGAAGCAAATCAGACCACCCCTTTGTACAACGGCTGGACAAGTGGCGATACTATTATGTTAGTTTGTTCGTTAAGAATCCTTAAATTAAAATATGTTTTTATTATTTAAAGCATCATGCCTTTAAAAACAAAGTTTATATTGATGACTGTTCTATGTGCATTGATAACACTCTGGTATTAAAGATTAATAAGGGTGGAAAAAAATGCATTTAACGTAAAGCACACTTTGATTGAAATTGATTGATTAGATTGAAAAAACAAATTGTTGAACCTTTGTGCGATTCCACATGTTTTGTCACTGATGACTCGGGTTCCGTCTTTCGGAATCTTCAGGCATTCTATAATATAATGCAGATGCAACAGAACTGACACACAATAATAAAGTTATAATACACAGAATCAATTATAACAAATGAGTTTATTACAAGGGAATAACATAGACCATTAGGCTAGGATTCAAACTAACAACTGAAATAACTTTCAATAATATTGATTAAATAATAATGACACTCATTTGACGGTGATAAGTTTTAATCGCTAAATACTGTTAAATGAGTCTTTCATGAAATGATAAACAGCTGTCAATGAAATGCAATTGGTTAATTTTAGACTTAAAAATATCTACATATTTCGAGTTGGCAAGTAAGAATTAAACATCAAGTGACGTAATATATATCAAATATTTTGCGAGCTTTGCTTCTTTAATAAGTATATTCTGAGTAACGATATCGTAAGTTTATTCATTGCTGATATCTATAATATTATCTTAAATAATGAATGATATCATAGAGTTAGTCTAAGATGCCTCTAAAAATGGTAAGAGACGTAAATCGCGTCTATTAACACAAGTGAAATAACAAATTTAAACATTTTTATTTCATGCTAAAATAAGATTTCAAAATCGAGATCGTAATAAGCACGATTTAAATTTGACAAATCTATTCTGCAGTTGAAATTGAGACAAGAAATCTAAGACAATATTATTCATAGGATGATTTACTTCTTGTACTACAAAGAATTCATATTTTTGTGAATTCTGTGAAGAATGAAATTTACATGTCTTATTTTGTCGCGTTACCATTAATATTCACTAATAGTCACTTTTTTTAAATGAAAAATACTTTGTTAAATCCTCATGACAAAAAAAGGCAACCCTCTTTTCGCCATTTCATATTTAAAATATCAGACACATTGTGTGTTTTTAATTCAAAAAAGCTTGGCTTTTTTTAATACATATCACGTATATTTGATTTATCATTTTTCGCAGTAAATAATGAAGGCCTTCAAAGAACATAAGCCAATGTATCAGCTGTCATCGCACGTAATGCGAATCGTAAAAATATCCACTTGTCAGTCCCATTAAATAATCCAGGTTACTTTGCGTGCCCAAAAAATACACGAATGTCGTTTTTTGTTGATATCAAAACTATAAAGCTTTCGCCAATTCAATTTATATTCATCACTCAATAATAAACAAGATGAAGCATGCTTCGGCATGGCAAAACAAACTGACGAATCGTTCGAGGGGATTGGTTCCACCGAAAAATGTTTTGCTAGATCGTACCTAGAATAGTCATACTGAAAGAACGATTTAATCGTTACAATCAATCTTATAAACGTACTTGTAGATCAATTATGGAATTACGATTGGAAATCTTAATTTTAATTACAACTAAAACAAAACTCGCGCTTATTTTGAAGAACTACACCATAAATAAGAATTAAAGGATTTGTTTGATATTTAACTCGGTTTCGTGTCATCTTCGGTCAAGTATAATTCTTGTAGAACGAATAATGAGTATTGTATAGATATTTGAATGGCAATCCAGTCAATGTTGCCATAACATTCTGCAAATCTCCAAAAAATGAAAGAACTGTCTGGAATCTGTTACTGCGTGGACGATTGAACATTATGAAACTAATTAAATGTATATAGATAAATAAAGGAAAAAAAATCATTTCAACAAGGTGAAAAAAAAACAATGGATTTTAGTTCTACAAAATTATTTTTAAAAAATATATAGTTGATAGCTATTTCGGCTCACGCCATCGTCAGAACTATGCTTAAACTAACATTTGCCTATCTATATATAGCTGTGTAGAAAAGGTACACAATACATCTTCTTTCCTGTTTTAACGGCCTAGCTTTGTTTCTTTCTCGCAATAAAACTAAATTTTTGAACAATTGTAAATGAATCTAAAAAATGCGGTATGACAATAAGTTTACATGTGGGACGGAAATGGTCTATTACGGAAGCAAATCAGACATATAAGTAGAGCGGTTTAATCAGTGGACTAAACAATATATTAGTTTGTTCTTTAAGAATCCTTTGTGATAGTTGATGTCTATTGATTTCCAGCTGCTCCAAAGCGGTCATCCTACGACCCTTACTGCAAAGATGCAAACACTTAGGGGCTGAGTTTGAATTTATATTATGTGACTCCCTTAATACGTGATTAGCGAATTGTGAATTTGTTTTTTACTATTAAATAGTATCTTTAATAGTAAAATAAAGAAATTTTAAATAATAAAAACACATTTTTTAGTACTTATTTCCACAATATATTTTTTGATCTTTGTTTTGAAACTGATGATTGATGAGTTGATAATGCTCGCGATGAGCGAAACCGGTCCTGATCAAAAAATATATTGTGGAAATAAGTACTAAAAAATGTGTTTTTATTATTTAAAATATCATGCCTCTCCATCAAGAAGTGACAGTTAACACCTTAAAAGGGTAAAAAAAAGAAAGTCGAAAGTCACTTAGCTATAGTAATAGAGAATAACATTATATCACATACGCGTTATATAAATATTAAATATGACAAAAGAAGGAAACTTCATTAAGCATTTTCAGTTGATATCTTAAATCGGTTTAACACATATATTATTATTTCGCTCACGGCGATTACACACACGGATAATTCCGGATTTTAAATGTGCTTCAGATTAAAATCATTGGAATAAAATAACAATTTGAAGATTAAAGTTATTTTTGGGCGAAATATCAAATAATAATACTTGTAAACGATAACCGTGTTTTTAATATTATATCAGTATTAATCCATTAACCCTTAAATCATTTGTGTATTACTCTAAAAACTATGAGAAAGAAACGAGTTATCCTGGACATATACACAAATAAAAAGGATACAAAAAACAACTGCAAAAAATCATAATGACATTAAGAATATCTACAAGTGTATGGACGTTTATTTTTTTGGTTCATGCGTGCCAACGGATACGGGAACGTGTAGCTTAGAGTCGATTTGATTTGTAGAATCCTTCATATAAAACAGGGCGAGTTGGCTTTACACGCGAATTCAGTACATACTTAATGGAGACTGTAGATAACTGGTTTAAGTATTTCAGATTTTTCAACGTGCTGCCTCTATCACTCTGCTATTTTACATATTATCATGCCGAGCTTATTTTAATTCAGAGCTTTTAAGCTCTTATTATGCACGCAAGACGTTCAAGTCGCAATTTATGAATTTATTGTTTGTTTAATAATTTTGCACCAGGATCTGCGGTACAGATTCACTCAAGGCATCACATTGGTCTGGGAACATATCCTAGTAAAATAAATAACAAATTTAGACGTTTTCAATTAGAAATTTAATATTTTGTGAATGGGTGAATGTGATTACGAGTTTATGTAACGTGATTAAAAAAATCTTTATCCATCTGGCGGCAAAACATTAATACAACATTTTGATATCTTGATAAAAGGAAAACGACATAACAAGCCTTTTTCTCGAGAAGAAAACAAAAAAAAATGTTTCTTTATGTATTGTGAGTGAAACATAAAACATATCTGTCTTCTTTAAGTAAAAAAATAAATAAAAGCATGTGTTGTGAGAGAAAAAGGTTCTCAAAGTCTGGAGTAAGTGATGAATTGGACGTATTATGAGAAAGAATGATGGAGGACTTAGTGACTGTCCATAAACACAGCCGGGGAATATTTTTATTTCTTACAAAGCGCCATAGATATTGTGGAATTATGTAAATTTTCCCATTTTCCGGGTGCTAGTTTAAACATTATGAGAAAATGCTTCCGTTTTGATGACGACATTTAGTGTCATAAAATCCCTTTGTAAAAGTGGCCCAAAAGAAATCTGATAAAATTACTGATAATGACTATCTCAAGAGAAACCTTATCAAAGGTATAACATTTTAAACGGATTTTATTTTTATTTTACAAGAACGAAATATATTACTTTGCTACTTCAACCCTAAGTAAAAAAAAAAACAGTGCTGCTTCGTCTTTTAGGAAACGGATATTATTCGAAAAATTATCGGTAATTAGCACAGAAAAATTCCATACATAATTTAATTTTAAAGACCAGCCTCTAGACAAACTAATTACTTATAAATTCTCAGTAATTTAATGATACTTCACTACTTGTTTACATCTTTGTAATAAAGGTCATCAATAGATATCAATTATCACACAAAACTCTTAACGAACAAAGTAATATATGTCTGTCGCCGCTCCTCAGACTATTGAGAGGGGCTAATCATTTTCCGTAATTTACCATTCCCATCCAATAAACCATAACCGTGCAATATGTTAGCTCATTGATATAGCCGTCTTTTTAGTTTCATTTACAGTTTTGATTTTTTTTTAGTTTTATTGCTAGCAGGAAAAAAGCTAGGTCGTTAACAAGGAGAGAAGATGTATTGTGTACCTTTTCTACACAGCTACATAAAATATATATAAGCAAGTGTCAGTTTAAACATAGTTCTGACAAAGGCGTGAGCCGAAATAGCTATCAACTATATCTTATAAAAAAAACTGTAGAGCTAAAATACATTGCTATTTTTTCACCGAGTTATAATGGAGTTCTACAAAGTAAATGCCAATTCAATCAATTAATAATACTCTTAGACAGTTTATAGATCAGCGCGACTTTTTATTTGTCATTTAGCTTACTGTTACACTCATTATAAATAAAAAATAATTGCCATCCTGCAATAAAAAAAGCACTTAAATGACTGTTATTTTTTTTTAATCTTTAATATAATATATACTCCACTCGGTACGGATATGACGATGAAAAAGAGGAATTTTTGTTTGCCTAAAAATACCCAAAGTGTCTATATACAACGAGCAAACTGATAATCCCCTCAAATTGAATTTGATTAGCATCTGAATGTATAAAACATTATTCAAATGAAGTCAAGCAAAACGATCAATCTTAAGACTTGACGCGCTTTAGAGGAAGAGACTTCGACCCTCGATACAGGCTTCAGAATTTATTATATTTACTTAATCGACACCGAGCTTTTTTCCCTTGAAAGTCTTGAGTTAATATTTTACATATCGGAAAATTCCGTATACGTTTTTAGTCCTAAATATTTATAATTTTTAGAAAACGTTATTTACTTTAAATTATTAAATTCTGCATCTGTCTATCGTAAAAAATATTTTTTAACGGAGAACGCAGTAAAATTTGTGAAGTTTATTGTGCTTATCAAATTCAGAAGAATGTTAAAGCTAATTCGGCGTCAATACGAATTCACAGTGTATAAAATCAGAAACACAATTTCCATTTTTAACTCGGAATAACTGTTTTTCAAATATAGCGTAAATATTGGTTAATCGACGAGATAATTTTTAAAAAGAAACAACAACTGAAGATGTTTGATGGAAATTCAATACCAAAGATTCAAACCATTTTTAGTGGTTTATTAATTCATATAGTTGCGTGGATATATATTTTAAGTAGTAAAATCATATTGATGTCATGTACACTTATTTCAAGAGTAAAGTTTCGCAGTGTTAGAACTAAAGATTAATTTAATTTATGATATCGAGTGAAGGTGGAATTTCAATATCAAATTTGAATTGTTACAATTTTTTTATGTCAGTTCTGTTGAATTCACCGGATAGAATACCTGAAGATGCCGAAAGGCGAAACCCGGGTCGTTGGTGACAAAAAATGTGGAATCGTACAAAATTGTAACAATTCAAATTTAAAGATTAATTATTGCTAATTCTTTGTCTCGCTTACCGATATCTTTTACTTAAAGTCCCTTTTAAGGTGTTAACTGTCGCTTCTTGATGGAAAGACATGATATTTTAAATAATAAAAACAAATTTTTAGTACTTATTTACACAACATGTTTTATGATCAGGACCGATTTCGCTCATCGTGGGTATTATCAACTGATCTTTAAGTCGAAATCGGTTCTGATCGTAATACATACTGTGGAAATAAGTACTATAAAACGTGTTTTTATTATTTAAAATATCCGTCCCGTGTTGTTGTATATTGAATGCCGGTAGCTCCTTCGAATCGTAATTTTTCATTTAATCTTTAAATGTTGAATGTAAATCACGCAAATAATAATTCCTTAGCTTTACGACTTTTTTGAACGGTCTCCGAAATTGAGCTTTTGGGATAACGTGTAAATTAACGATTATTATAAAATAAAATGAAGAACTTCAACGTTGAAATACAATTCATTGAAAAAAGCAGGAGCTATTAATTCCAGTTTTATGGTTATCATTAAGGCTCTCGTTTACCTCACCATAAAAGGCCACCAGCGAAAAGACGTTTTTAATATCCTTTTAAGTACACACCGCTTATATACAAAGTATTGCACATATTAGGATATCGTAGATAGCTGAATATACAAAAGGAGATATTGTATGTATATAAAAACTGTTAAAATTTCTCGGCGTTTAATAGAATGTAAGAGTTTACATTTTTTTCCAATAAGATAATGTTGGAATGGACATATATACTGTCACTATAAACAAACAAAGACACTGGCAAATTTACCAATAAATAATATAATAGTGATTCAATTGGCATTTACTTGGTAGAACTCTATTATAACACGGTGAAAAATAACAATGTATTTTAGCTCCACAAGATTTATAAGATAATAGTTGATAGCTATTTCGGCTTACGACTTCATCAGAACCATTCTTTAACATTCTAATGAAGGCGTGACCCGAAAAAGCTATCAACTTTATATCTTACAAATTTTGTACAACTAAAATACGATAACGATAAAAGATTTTTTATCTCAATGACATCATATTGGAGACAGACGAGATTATCTATGGCGACAATTAGTGTGACCAAGGTTTAGTCTGGAAAGTATCAGGAAAGAAGAAGAAGATTACGTAAGCTAGTAAAAGAGAGACAGAATAAAAAATAATAATCAGCAAATAATCATTTTGCTAAGATTTTTTTAAAAAGGGGTAAATTGAATATTAAAACTTATCTTGGAGTTTTTTTTTAATTCTTCATTTATTCTGTGTAAGTTATAAATTATTTTTGTACGGGTGAGTTTCAAAGAGATATAATATATATTCTCTGGGGCGAGGGTCGTAAAGTATACAATGGCATATTAGAGCAATACGGGTGGAAAATTTATTCAAAAAGTTTAAACAGTTTATCACGAAAAAATCTATTGTGAGACCCATAACCTTCTCAAGCCCGCAATTATTAATTCGACCTCATTCTGTTACCGCAGGAATAAAATAAGCGCAATGGGCGAATGTCGCCGAGAAAAAATAAAATACCCCAAAATGAGATATTCACGAGACTACGCATGCCAACGTGAAAAATTATATAAAAGATCTGCTAACCCCATCGCAGCCTGGCGATATTATCTCGTCTGGAAGCTATTCACTATTTTTTTTCACTAAACTTCACTAAAAAGCTTTATACTGTCTCCATTTTCTCCTCACCGGCACTTTAACATATGGAAATCTATTTATTCTACAAATTTTTCACATTAAGAACTATATTCATAAAAATATTTTTTTTATTTTGCTACACTTATTTAGTCAGTATTTTGAGACGAGCAAGACTGGTTCCGCTTATCCGTGCTATTTCGGCTTACCCTTCATCAGAATTTCAGCTATTAAAAACATATCTTTAAAATTTTGTAGATCTTAAAAAACACGATGAAAAAATAACAGAACTAGTTCTGAAGAAGGCAAGAGCCGATATAGATATCAATTATAAATCTTATGAATTTTATAGAACTAAAATACATTGAATTGATTGAATTGTCATTTATTTGGTAGAACTCCATTAAGACACGGTGAAAAAATAGCAATGTATTTTAGTTCTACAATTTTTTTTATAAGATATAGCTATTTCGACTCACGTCATCGTCAGAACTAAGTTATATAACTATATACTAAGGCATTTAAATGGTTCTAACGATGGCGTGAGCCGAAATAGCTACCAACTATATATCTTATAAATTTTTGTAAAACAAATACATTGCTTTTTTTACCGTGTTATCATGGAGCTCTGTCAAGTAAATGCCAATTCAATCAATAGAACTAAAACATTGACATTTTTTCACCGCGTTATAACGGAGTTCTACCAAGTAAATGTTAATTCAGTCATCAAAAGATTTTTATGTGTTGGTGGTAGTCAAAAATATATAAGAATATGAAAACATTAATGAATTATGGAAATTTTATTTTTTAAATATAGTTTAATTTGTTCTGATAACCTCTATAGACTCGCCAAGAAAATTATATATTTTTTTTTTTTAAATATTAAAATATTATTTGATCATTGCGACAAATTTGTAATGCCCCGTGGTACGTTCGCAATTCGCTGTTACATAGAGACTTGAAAATGCCTACAATTCGAGAGTTCGTTCGTGAAATGTCTCGAAACTTTCACAGCGATATAGGCAAACATTATAACCCTACAATTTAGTATGTACATAATTATGATGAGACAGTACCGAGTAATCGTCTAAGGCCGAGAGCGGTTCTGCTCGATGACCCGCCATAGGTTTGTTGTTACAGATCTTAATCCCAACATGGACAACCTCGGCATCTGAAATTGACTTTCTAATTTTATTTCCTTACGTATTGTATATGCATGCGTGTGGCTGTGTGTGTGCCTGTGTGCACGCGTATGCGTGAGTGAATGTAATGCGTATGGTGTCCGCATGAGCTGCACTCATTGTGGGTTCCACGGCTCAGCTGCGACCTAATGTTGTCAACAATGACACAACAATTACAACAAGTTAAATTTATATATGAGAGATGGAGGAGACCTGAAGAGCTCTGATGCTGACGCGTCATAGATCTTAACGCTCCATGAATTTGATATCCCAAAAAAAAAAAAAAATTATATACTTTGGCCAGAGAATAGGTTAACAAATTTAAAGTAAGTAAAAGCAAAAGTCCTATCGAGAAAATATCGTTAAAAGAAGCTTCGATTGTCACAGGTGTAATTGTACTATTGATAGTATTAAGCACCTGGTCAAAATACTAAACTCATTTACCCGTAGACCTGTGTTTAGGTTCTTTCTAGTTGGTTATACGGAAAACGGTTCAAACTTTCAAATAATCAATTTCAAACACTGATTTCAACTCGAAGGCATGGATTCTGTGACGTTTAAATTCACATTTCTTACTAATTAACGATAAAGGATAGTTCCATATTTTTTATTTATATAAATAAAAATCATTCAAAAAACGAAACATTAAACTACATATTAGTTGATAAAAAAGAAACAATATCAAAAGAGAGTCTATCTTTAAGTGAAATTCAATCATTGTAGTTCTAAAAGAGATAAAAAGAAAACATTTTCACGAAAGCTTGAAAGCTCATTCAAAGTTGGCGATAAAAATTCAGACCTATCGCTGAAGATTTTCGAGAGCTCTAATGTGTTGAGCACGATGCCTATAGTTCTTATTTATCGCAGTTGGCAGCCCTGGCAAATTTTTCAGAATTAAAGGGTAAATCGTTTCGGTCCATTTTCGAAATGAGGGCGGTTAAATATAACCCTCTGAGATAGATAAATGTTTTCGGGGACATTTTTTTGGCTCTCATAGCCGAAAGTATTTGTATGTAATACGATGTGGAGCAAAATGTAGTAATTAGGTCTGATGTATACACATTGCCACAAGGTTAAACTTTCAATTAAAGTTGTCGTATGAAGCTTTAAAAGTTGTCGGAAAGGAAACAAAAAAAAAATGTATTCCGTTTTCATTTCGCTATTAACCAAGATTAATTTTAATTTGCAACGTATTCAGCACAACTTAAAGGCTTAAAAAATATTGTATTTAAAAAGATTTATTCTTTATATTAACTAGAAATAATTTCATTTAATGTAAAGCTGTTTCCATTGAAGGTTAAAATAATATTTACTTAGTAAAAGAACGCCGTTGTATAAAATTATTTTTTAAATTATAGAAATAAACGAAAATTATCTTTAAAAAATATGCCAAATGTAAAGTTTGTTTGTAGTTATTATTCTATGTAAATTTACCGAACTTTGCCGTCGCAGTTTTATATTATTAGCAAGATTTTGCTAATAGTTTTCTCCCTTTTATAACTCAATTTTTTTAACGTTGTGTTTTGCATTGTCACATATTTTCACGTGAAAACGTGTATCGTTATCAAATGATTTAAAAACCAATTCGCAAATGATATTTTTAAGATTATCTCAAACTTGCTCGCTATAATCTATAAAAAAAAGTGTGACAGAGAGAGTACCTAGACGGACTGTTGTTTTTCTATTTTTTTGTTAGACAATCGTGTTTTTATTTAAACTTAAATTATATATGAATGAAATTGAATGCAGTCTTAGCAAAAAAATATACGTTATTCTTTATATAGGACACAATTCTAAAATTTTCATTACAATATTTAAGCTAATGAGAGTGGATGCTTAAGCAACTTTATTATTTTCAATATGTATATAGTCGAGAATGTGTAATTTAGAATCGTGTAATTGGGGGAGACAATCTCATAAAAAATTAGGATTTTTTTTTCTGCGTATATGGACGAAATATTTAATGCACAGATACATTGGGGGATTTGCGGCGAATACTTCAAGCTAGCGCTTGAATCGGAGTAGTGTAATTAGGGGTTCAATAAAAATAATTTAAGACGTATTATAAAGATATATTGTTCCGATGTAATTTTTCTTATACATATATCGATGAATTTTTATTTTGTATTAGTTCTATTGCATCAGGTGCTTAATGGAATTTCAATATCAAATTTGACATCGTAATTCAAGCCGGTACCTTCAGTCTATATCGTAAATAATATTGTTACATTTTCAAGCCTTATTTGCTTGCATTATTAAGGATATTTAATCTTTATGAAGAATATCCCAAAAGAAGTTTTCAACGAAATATGCTGTAGAAAATTTAAATTCACAAAGGAATCAGATAAAAAGAGTAAATATTTCCTTAACCTAAATTCCATACGTTATCTGAAATTCCATATTTGAAAAGAGTGCCTTATTTTTTAAGCGGACCGTAAATATTAAACAATTTGTATGTAAATTTTCAAGCTACGGTTTTTAACCTGGTTTTCGATGCGATACGTAAATATCGTATTGTTTACCCTTGTTCCGTGCACCTGCCGCAAGAGGTAAGGTGACCAAACCGCGAAACAACTAACGTGGTGAAATTACGACCTGTTTGTTTGCTTCCGCCTTGTTCGGATACCCCCATGCAACTCACCTAAGCATGAATAGCCATTTGCGTCCATAGGGTATACCAGGGATGCCAAACCTATGGCACACATACCTCATGTGACATGCTGAAATTTTATTATAAAGAGAAAAAAATAATGTTACTACAGAAAAAAAATCAAAAATGTTTAAGAAATGGTATACAAAAAATACAAATAGAAAAACTTTTTTTTCGCCATTGATGTACTCAATTATTTTTATCGATGCGTCAATGCTGTTTACAATAAAGTTTTGAAGTTACAAAAACATTTAATGCATTTTTTTTATTTCCATGGCATGTGGTACGCGACTTATTATTTACATTGAAAAAAATTGTTAGCACTCCAAAAAGCAAAAGGTTCACCATCTATGGAATATATTATACTAGCCCGTATACCAAATGTTTGTTACATCCATGGCCGTTTCTAAATGTACAATAGTGTAGATAATGAAATAAAACAGAAAAGCCAGCTTTTGAAATAATATTATCATGTAATAATATACGAAATCGACTGAGGGTGCTTGATGAAGTTTCAATATCACATGTGTATGTTTTTTCATTCACAACTCGGGTTTCATCTTTTGGCATCTTTCTTTGGAATCTTTTTGTGAAATAGATCTGTCTATTTAAACGTTGAAAGGAAGATGTGGAGTGCTGTGAGAGAGTTCGATAGTAAGGTAAAAATGTCAAAGTATTTAGGTTTAAAAAAAAGATTTTTAAGGCTTTGTTGAACTAAATACTTTGTATATGATAGAGATTTGTATCAAGTAAATGCCGTTTTATCAATAAATTCGATAACTTTAAATGAAAGTATCTCTGATTTAACTGACGCTTCGCAATTTACATGTTGAATATAAAAAAAAAATTGAAATATTTGTTATCACCAAAGTTAACTTATTTTAATAAATATTTTCTTTTGGTCTAGAGCCATTGGTTTAATACGCCCGCGGTATAACTTCACACCTGAATAATTTGTCAAATATTGACTTCCGTTCTACTAAAATGTGGTGAGAATCCGGCGGATATATCAATTCTTTCGTGAGTGTTGCCATAGGTCCAACAAACAAAAACAAATTATCGAGAGCTTTTACGGGCATTTTGTAAAAATAGCAGCTGTTTACTTTATGGTATTCACAAGAAAACAAATTGAGCAGTGGATAGAGAAATATTATTTTTATAAATTCATTTATTTTACAGAAGTTTCATCGTTTCATTTAACTGAGTGATAATGCTTACTGTTTTTCTTTTTCATTTGAATCCTAAATGAATATTCTAATGTAAGAAAAATACATTTCGTGTTTATTTAGCATTTTGGTAACATTCTCGAATCTTAAAAATGGAAGACAATTGATTCAGATTTGAATTGTTGGCACTTCGTACAATTCCATATTTACATAGAACTGACAGATCTTTTGCATTCGTATGATAAAATGCCTGTAGATGCCGAAATGCGAAACTCTGATTGTTGAAAACATGTAAAATCGTACAAAGTTATCGACATCTTCATTTTATTTTCAACTGGCTGACGCGTCGTACGTTACTGCGCGACCTCAGAGTAAGTAAATATTTGTAACTAGTTTTATTTCAATTCTATTTATTTAATATTTGAGGAAGTTGGGAAGGATTCGTATGCTAGAAACATTTGCGGGAGTATACTTAATAATTTTTTCATGTTTGATATCGATCAGATGAATGATGTAGTAATGCATTAAGAACAAACACACACACAAACATATTGATTTTTATATATATGAAAGATATTACGAAATATTCACTATCAATACACATTTATATATAATCCGTGAAATTCTCCAATAGGTGTACACTTGGTCTATTTTATCTTGATATTGATTACCAGGATCGAAGACAGATATGCACACTCCACACTAGATTATTCATTTCTTCCCAAGTAATAAAAGTTAAGAACTGAATCATTGTACATATTTTTGATAATGATTAATCACAAAGGCTATCGTTATTAAGAGTTGTTTGCTACGATTATGTTATAAGTAAAGACTGGCATAAATAGTGACGAGCTTTTTTTTCAGCTTTTTTAAAAGCCCTTGAGTTTTAAATTATTTTTTTAGATCGCTAACTATATATAAAAAAAAGTTATTACCTGAAAAGTAAGCACCTAATAAGCTCAATGAAGGATGTTTTGAAAAATTTTAAATTCTGAAGCTTGTACTTTGTTCGCAATAATATTTGTCTTATACTTGAGATATTAAACTACTTTCCGGGCGATTTTTTTTTGCGATAATCTGTTAATATTACCTAAATATTGAAAACATGTTTTTTCTAATTGAATATTATTCATGATTATTTGCGTGACTGCCCGAAATCGTTTTAAAATTTATGAATTTTGCTTGCATTGAGAATCACGAGTATTTGCGTGAAAGTAAGAGGATATACTTTTTTTCACGCATATTTGCATGATCTCCGAGAATCGGTTAGCTAATTTTGGACGCGTACTAATATAAAATGATGTTCGCTTCTAACATGAACACGGACCTTACTGAGCCACATTAAGGATAATATATCGCCAATTATTAAAATTAAAATATTTTTAATATTGACGTTCAGAATTTGTATGAAGATTATCGAGAAAAATCACGCCATATTGCATAATGAAAATTAGCTCTCACACTAATTTTTGACAATGTTCACTTCTTAAATTGTTAAATGATGTAAAATATCAAGAAACTGCAATCAGCTATCTAAACAGTCCAGAAGTTTTCAGTCGTTGTTAATGTCGCGACCATTCAAAACGAGGTCGCATCAAATCGAAATGTTTTCTGCAATACCGTACGTAATGAAGTGATTATATATAGTGATTGAATTTAACTTCTATCACGTTACATCGAATGAGATTAAAATTTGCGGATTGGATCGTGATCAAATAAACGATGTTTACTTATAGTATTCTGCGGAAATTCGCACAAAAAATAACGACTTCGCCATTGACAAGAAAAACCATTTCCGAATACCATTAGCGGAGCGGTGAATAGAGCGGCGAGAGGAGACGTGTTCTCGCTCGATTGAAGCGGTATTCGAGATCTTTGTGTCGCTTACAATTTCCAACAAATACGATTAACGAATTCCTCCAAATCTATAGACCGTCCTATTTAGTCTGCCCGGGGCTCTCAAAATGGGTGTCACTTGTCGACAACACTTGTGCAAACCGTAGCTTTTATAAATTGATAGTTTAAATATTATACAATCTAAGCTAATGCTGGGGAGGATGGTCACGGATAATCAGAATCATCAAAAATTTTATTTTATTTTCGAATAAATTATCATATACACAACACAATTTTTAACTCATTATTTATAAATTCATTTATTATCAAGAAAACACCAACAAATAAGTAAAATATAATATTTATTTCACGGTATACGCGAACATTCATACTTTCAAAACATACAAGCCGTAAAAAAAATCATCAATTAGTTACACAAACACCTAAATTCATCCTTTTTTTTCAAACAACGCGTATATTCAAGATCGCAATTCATTAATGCGTCTTATAATGGTAATAGAAATAAAATCAATCAAATTAAATTAACATTAAAAAATATTAGTTTTCAGGCACGAATAATCAGCAAACCGGATAATCCATACACGGATAATCGAGAGTACACTGTATCTCAGATTTTTTTATTATTTTTAACTTAGTTTTTAAATATTCCCACTCAAAAGTAATAGCTTAATAGAATCGAATTTGAATTGTTACAACTTTGTACGGTTACACATATTTTGTCGCTAATGACACGGATTTCGTCTTTCGGTATCTTCAGGCATTCTATCACACGGATGCAACAGAACTCGATATTGAAATTCCGTCAAGCACCTTCAGTCAATATCATAAATTATAATGATATGATCGATTTCTTTCAATTATATATAACAGTTAGGCAAAACAAATGCGTATGTATTCAATAAACTATGTATAATGGCGTGATGCCAAAATTGCTGATTGTCAATTCAAGAAATAAATTAAGTATCATGTACAAATAAAATTTACTGAAGACATGTGGTTTTCCAATACAATGTTTATTGCGGATATTTAAAAATACACGGATATTATGAGTAATTTTTATATGAGAATTATTAATCTAAATACAGTATCCTTTGCATAATTGAAAAAAAGCCTCACAGTTAAACTCTTATTCACAATATGTAATATATGTCAAATAAAATTCAATTTACACCTTAAAATCTTAAAATAAATCCAAAGTTTTATTTAATCCGGTGATCCTTGAAATTGACGAAATACACGTCTTGATAACATAACCAACGAAATAACGTTTATTCTAATTGACTCTTATTTTAAAATCCTTTCGTAGTTTGAGAAACAGTGGTTAATCAACTTCACATCGTTGGGTTTGAATGACAAAATCTTCTATCTCCATTTAAATAAATAGGAAGCACTTTTTGAAAGTGTCACAAACGGATAGAATTCGTTCTTACAATCAAACGCAAATGCTAACGTTCATCTAAATTTATGTACAGCGAGTGTAATGTTTCAAGGTTGACATTAGTTATGTTGTTACACTATTTGCTCAACAGAATTAATTAAATCAAGATATTTGTACAATGGTCGGTAGAATTGAAGAAATAAAATTAATTTAAATAAAAGAACACGATACCAAAGTGCTATTTCCACGATTTTATATTTTTAACATTAGTTACGGTTTCACGCGAGTGTTATCAACTGAAACAGGTCCTGATATAACAAATCTTATGTGTATACATAAAATTCGTTTCCACCATTCTTATTTTATTATTTCTTTTCGTGGCAGATTTAAAGCGATAAGATCACTTATATATAATGGTAGGCCAGTAAACATTATTTTTGTGAAAAAATGAAACAAAATATGAATTGTTGAAATTGTAATACAGAACAGACATTAGTGACAAACATGTGTACATTAACAGAAGTTTCAACAATTCAAATTTAATAAAGAAATTCCACGAAGAACCAAGTTGATCATAAATATGAAATCAATTTCACAAAATAATAAAAATATTCAACCGTGGGAATAGTTAAAAACATTATATTTTATTATTTAAATAAACTGTCTTTCCACCAATAAGTGACAGTTAGCACATTAAAAATAAAATATTGTAAAACCTTTTATCTTCATCTGTTTTTATTTTGTCTTAATATTGTTTTTTTGGCAATACTATTTCTTCCCAAAACGCTTATCAACGAGTAAACAACTCATGAAAATACATTTTACATACGTTACTAATAAAATATTGTCACTTTTCTAATAAAATCTAGAATTAACGATACGTAGCGAACATTTATAGTATTAAATTAATGTAATCTGTTGTCATTTAATACTTTTTTATTATCGTAAAAGCATCTCGTTAAATATCTATTGGCTTCTTAAAATATACTTATATAATGTTACTATTTAAGAAAATATTAATAAAGAAGGTCCCCGTAGAGATGCGAGGGTCTAAATGGAATTAATATTTCTGATACTAACATAAAATCTGTATTAAAAATTTGATAGCCGAAATATTTTAAAAGATAAAACAGAAAAGGTAGCGCACCCAAGACGTTCAGTGATAGCAAACTTAAGGCAATTCTAGAAAAAAGACAATTATTTGAGCCAACTTTAACACATAACCAGCTAAGCCGCGTTAAATGTATTACAAGTTAGAAAATTTCAAAAATTTATTCGCTTCGTATTAACCATAGTTATGTAGTAGTAATCGCGACAAATCAAACTATATACACAAAATAAGTTTCTATATATTCTATAAATTTTTGGGTATCAATTAACAGAACTTTGAACGAATAGGTCAGTGAATTAATCGAAAACTGAAATATGATAAATAGCAAAATGAGAAGAAAAAAATTATGAAGGATAATGAGACGGAACGGAACGTATATGCGAAGAACGTATATATTGGCTGACTATACAGCTATAACTTCATTAATCCGTACACAAGATTCTGGATTTATATACCGCAATGGCTAATTAAACATTTAAATTATTTAGTTTAATATTTCATATTAAAAAAATGAAATTTCGTAATTTATGTGGAGTACCTTTAAAAAAATAGCATTTTTTTCTTATTATACCTAGTTTATATAAAAATAAAGGATAAATATATATATATATATATTAGATTATTAAATCAAAGAAATCATTTAATTTTTTTTCCAGTTGACTTTAATAACATTGATATCTACAAAATATTTTTTTTATTTAAAATTTACTGTCAAAATGTTACCCCAAAAGGTACCCATGCCGCCAGTTTTGAATAACTTCTCAAAGGTTTAAATAAAAAAAAAGGTTTCCAACATACATTAGCTATCTAAATGGAGTCAGATTTTATTCAGAAGACGATTATGTGACAGATATGGCATACAGGTGCATTCTAGCTTTATCTTTTTTATCCGTCGGTTTTTTTACGATTCCACTAATTTAAGATCATTTTATAATAAACAAAGTATTAAGAGAATCAATTTTATAAATATTTTTAATCGTATCAATATTATAAATAACAATAAATATCCATAATGGTATTCTAACATTCAACGATAAGGAAGAATCTTTTTCTTTCAATTGCATCCGTTTCCGGTGTGAAAAAAACATGTGCCTTTTAAGGAGGAATTTATAATGGGCGTTATTTCAAATAATTGGTTGCGAACCCTTATAAAAAAGTGGACTGAAACGCTTGGTATTTTCGTCATAATGGATTTATAGTTCTATAAATTAACTTCTTCACACCATCTAAGTCATTGAAAAATACTTAAACCTGTGATAAAATACTGAAGATAATTTAGACAATATAAGTGTTGAAGGATGTGATTAAATGAACGATATGTACACGAAGTTTTCAGATATTTCTCAAAATTATGAAACATTTGTATTGGAAATAAAAAGTGAATTGTATTGTTTCTACTTCACCGATTGAATACTTAAGTTATCAAGATAATAATACAAAAAGTAAAACACGTATCTTATAATAGACATGGAGAATCTTTCGACGTCAAAATGCAGCATTCACGTTTTGGCTAATACTAAGATTTCATTTAAATAAAATCAATTAAAACGGCAAAAAATATATTGAAAAATATCTAATTTGATCAGTCATAGAGCACTTTTCTCCGTCTCTGTTCTACAAAGCCTTGAAAGTTTCAGCTCACTTGTTAATTTTTAAATGTGTACATAAACGTTAAAAAATTGTTTATATAAAATATGTTTATAAGCAATTCATTATATTGTGATCAATTTTGAAGCATATTTAAACGATGGGGCAACTACGAAAATGTGTGTTTAATAAGACTCACAATTCACGGTTTTTTTTTATATACAAGCTTCACTTGGATAAATTAGCTCATGAGTTTTTATTATTGCATATAATAAGAACGTCACCCCGACATCAATACATTAAGTTTTTGATTTTCTGAGCTTTTTGTAAAAAATACATTCTTTTCATGTTGTTGTTTTTGTAAACGTATTCTAATTAACCGTCATTAGTAGAGAACATGAAAAAGCAACTTACAAAAGAGCTTTTGAAACAGTTTTTGCAGATTATATTTCTTCGTATCGAGTACAGATAAACAAAAATGTGGTAAAAAAAAACTGTTACATAACAGTAAGCATCGTAAATTTAATACATTTTAATACATCAAAATTCAATAAAACAAATATTTTTTTAATGTGTTCGTTTTCCTAACGTCTTTTGCCGAGCTTACCTGATGTTGAATAAACAATGTGTATATACAATTTCTATTTAATAATAAAACTCACCGTTTTCATCGTATTTGATTAAAATGTTAATGAATTCCAATTCGCATTTCAACGATTTCATTATACATTATTGATTATTTTATGCGAATTCTCTCTAACCAATGTAGAAATTATGATCAACAATTTTTGAGAGATTTTTTTTAAGAAAGAATCTCGAGAGAATTAAAAAAACAATTTATTACAATCAGGGCTGTGCAATCGTTAAATAAAATATGACTCGGACATTAACCAACAAAACCTCCGACTAAAAAAAATATTTTGTCAGGTTTATTGGTATCTTTCCTATAAATATACATTAAATCAAAGTACAACCAACCAATCCTGCAAATTGTTCATTGAGATATTCTTCAAATCGGTTAATCGAAAAAGCAAATGGAGTCGCCTTTTTCCACGATTTCGATTTCACAGCCCTTTTTATAATATTGCAATCATGATAAAATAATTGTCTTGGACATCGTAATTCGTGTTTAATGTCGTTATTTATATAGTCGTCTCGAGCAATGTCTGTCATTTTTTTACTTCACGATGGTGCATAGGATTTGTAAATAGGATTTTTCCCATAGCGCACCAAATAAAAATACCTTATTTATATGAATAAACGAAAGATAAAAGAAACTCGTTACACTGCGTCACTCTATTCATCTGTCGCGCCAACCGCAATGTACGAACGTGACAAATATTTATTTGAATATTTGGTGTTAAACTTATCAACTATTAAAGAAAATTTAAATTTATGGGCATGGCTTAAAATGAACAGTTTTGAGGTTTCTTCGTTCGCGGTACACCTCGAGACTTCTTGCGACACACAGTTTTGCAGACATTGGTCTAGTGCAGTGTTCCCCAACCGGTGGTCCGCAGCCCCAGAGAATTTCCTCCGGGCCGCAAGTAGTATACCAAATTTCAAAAAATTCGCCATGCAAAATTATCAAATATAGAATTTTTTCGCCTGCACGTTTACTTGATTTTTTTAATGTGAAATAATAGATAGGACGGTACGATACAAAAGATCTTAATAATAAATGTCACAGACAGCACTACAGCCAAGAATGTTTAATATATTATTAAAAATTAAACATCAGTTCAAAAAAAAAAATGTTTTCAATATTAGTGGTCCGCTAAAAAATGTTCTTTTTTTTACCAGTCCGCAGTTGCAAACAGATTGGGAAACACTGGTCGATAGTCTACACCACGGATTCTCAACCGCATAGACCAAATAAAACTATTCAGCAACTAGAAGACATTGATTGGTTAATGGTTATTCTATTTTTGTTGGACATCACTAATAAGCAACAAAGCTAACATCAGAGTGATAAATATTAAATATAGTTTATGATAAACTAAGTAAAATAGTTTTAGCAAGGAATATGGATTATTTCTATTGGGAACTTCTCAAGCACGAAAGAAAAGAGGCTCAGGGATTAAATTGCATCACCTTTATTACATACTTCCAGAAACATAAGAACTGTTCAAAAGCTCTCTACACAGAACGAAAGAAACTTGTCAATCTCCAGAAATGTCTTGAGAAAGAAAAAACAAGATCATTGGATACATTAATAGATTAGCTTTGTTTTTTTTTTTAATAAAACATTCCATACAAGTAATTCATTTAGCGTTCGATCTTTATTCTTAAAAATAATCAAGTAACACGTTGAAAAAATAGTAATGTATTTTATTACTACTCATTTTTATTATCATTTACAAGCCATTGTAAAAAAAAATTTCACTATCGCCATTCAATACATTTTTGAGACTGTCATAATACTGATGACATCTGATCCCCATTAAATGTCAATTCAACAATTTTATACATCTGTGCATGAAATGTGTACACTGCTTGTGTTATTAATGCAAGTAAACCATTCAATGGTTGCTCGCCGTTAAATAAGTTTAATCTGTCTCGCACAAAATGGGGGTTTTATCACAGTTGGTCAGGAACTTTCGTACGTTTGGGGAAGTCGTTCATATTTGTCAAGAGGCTAGGAACATTTGGTCGAGAGTACTTCTAAGTGGCGTGGGGTGGTTGGAGCGCCTCTGTACTAAATAAACATAGACGCTGCGTCTAAAATAATAACAACACATGCTTGCATAATATACGTCTAAAATATATGATTTATCATTTCAATTTCATAGCTTTTGGATAAAGACTGCATAAAATACGATAGTAAAAACTTTAATTCAACAAATCTATGCATAAATGTTAAATTAATAATATCAGGTTACAATTTTTGTGGTATTGATTACTGAAATTCTTAGGCGAAATACGATTAATTGATTGATTTGGCGTTTACTTAGTAGCAGGAAATAAGCTAGGTCGTTAAAACAGGAGAGATTGAAATTCTTAACGAGCAAACTAATATATGTTTGTCGCCGCTCCTCAGACTATTGCGAGGGGCTAGTTCTTTTTCACAATAAACCATCCCCATTTAATAAACCATCTCGGTGCAATTTGGAAGCTCATTGATAATAGAGCCGCCTTTTTAGTTTCATTTACAATTTGATTTTTTTTGTTGTTTTATTCTAAGCAGGAAATAAGATAGGTCGTTAAAATAGGTGAGATTGAGAGTACTGTGTACCTTTTCTACACAGCTTTATATAGATAAGCAAATGTACGTTTAAGCATAGTTCCGACGACGGCGTGAGCCGAAATAGCTATCAGATATACCTTATAAAAAAAAATATAGAACTAAAATACACTGCTTTTTTTCACCGTCAAATACGATTACTTAAAAAATGACAATTCAGTGTTAAATTTAAAAATATTTCAACATAAAATAGCTGTTAATCAGGACTGTGGAATCCGATATTGACCAACAAACAACATGGCTTCGACTAAAAACAGCTTATTTGTTTCAGGTTTTTTTCCTACCTTTCCAATTTATATGCATTAAAATAAAGATCAACCAACCAATCCAACAAACTGCCAAAATTTCCTGTATTGGACTCAAACGACGACGATGTATTTCTTCTTGTTTATTGAGATATTTTTCAAAATCGTCTAATTGAAAAAGTTGTCAGAGTCACTGATATCTCATGACTCCGACTCTGTAGCACTGCTGTTTATAGCCATTAAAGCATATCACTCACGAGTAAAGCGTAAAAATATCCAGTTACTATTAAACGGAACATACACTTTTCTATTTTCATAAAAATATGAATTATGTTGTCAGACTTATGTTACATCTTCAACGCTTTTCGAATTTTTCTATTGTTTCGAAAGCGAGTTCATCAAACCTTTTATAATAATGATACCGTTTAAAATGTGCTAAAACATTTTATTCAACGATTTTCTAATTTTATTACATTCTATCAAAGAAGAATTTTTTTGAAATCAACGGAAATTGAAGAACGGCTGACATTCCAAAACGTATTCTGTCGTTAATGAAATACTTCAAAATCTCATTACAATTATCTTAAAGTACGTGTTTTGCATTGGTGCGATTAAATGTACGTTAATGAAAAAATGTATTATATTCAAGAAACAAAAGGAAATCACTTGTTCTGTTTATTTTATCAAAACCAATATTAAGACTGGATAAGTTGTGTAATTCCAAGTATTTATACATTTTGCACATCATTAATTAAGTCAATAAATTAATGAAAGTGATTAGGACCAGTTACACTTATCGAGAGAACTATCAATTTACATATTAATAAAATATAGATTGTGTACATATTACTAAGAAAAATGTTTTTATCATTAAAAATATCATGCCTTTCCATCAAGAAGTGACAGTTAACACATTAAAAGTGAATATAAATGAATGAAAATTAAATTCTCTTCCGTCATATTAAACTTAGTTTTGTAAGTGTATAAATAAAAACATGGACGAAACCGAACCGTGTACATCGACGCACGAAGGGATGAATTTTTTCTTCTCCTATTTTTGTTTTACCCCACCGTACAACAGCTGATTGAAAAATTTTCAAAGGCGTAGTAGAACGGGTGTAACACGGCACCTATTATTGTAAAGGGTATGAGAGGTAATCAACAATTTTGGTGTCGGACAGTGATTATAACTTCGTAGACTCGATTTGTTTTGTGTCAAAACCCTTTTGAATGATATACAACTTTCGGTGCTTTATCAGTGGTTATCTAAAAATAATATATGTCCCCAACTTAATATAATGAAGAACTGTGTAAAGTAAAGGGTCAGTGTAAAATATGTGCGGACATTTTAAAACATTAATACAAAATTATACATGAGAGGCAAATAATCAACAATACTTGTTTTCATCAGAAAGATGGCAAGGGTATATTCAAATCTTGTATTTTGTACAAATGTATTTTTATTCCTGTTGCCTTGTTTTATCATAGTTTGTAAACATTTGAATTTTGCATGAAAAATTGATAACCTGTTATGTCTGTCACCGATTGCTTCTTCCAGGACTCCGGAGTCAAATAGAGAGTAAAAATATTCTAAATAAAGTCGATTAGTAGAGAATATGAAAAGGCTACTTACAAATGAGCTTTTGAAACTGTTTTTACAGATAATATTTATTGGTAACGTGTACACATGAACGTCAAAAAAAGGGCTGTGATGTCGTAGTGTTTTGGCCGAAGTCATCGTGTTTTTGATCAATTTCTGAATCGTTAGAAAACGATCTTCTCCGACAACCTTTTCAGTTAGACGATTTTGAAGAATATCTCAATGTACAATCGCTGGTTTGGTTGGTTGTCTTTAATTCATGCTCAAAAACCTATTAAAAAATATTTATTTTAAGTCGGATTCGTAGTTGGTAAATGTCGGAGACGGAGCTATGTTTTTTTTAATGACTTCACAGCTCTGATTTCTTACATTTGAGAAGCGGCTCTTCAAAATATTTCTTTTCAAATATTTTGAAAGGAATTGTAAAAAATAGTGTCGTCTCAAAAACAATATAATTAATAATATGACTGTTTTCGGAACTATTAAAATCAATTAAAAAATTTCCCACTCCTTATTTCTAACATTTATAAGATAATTACAAGAGTTTCGTACAACAGAGGCGAAACAGAAATTCTTCTTCATATTATTCGCCCGTTCCCTAAAGAGTCACAAAAACAATATTACACTAACTATTTCAGTGGTATTAATTTAATTGATTGAATTGGCATTTATTTGGTCAAACTCTACTATAACACGGTGAAAAAATAACAATGTATTTTAGTTCTACAATTTGTTTATAAGATATAGTTGATAGCTAATTCGGCTCACGATTCTGACGATGGTGTGTCAGTGTCAATTATTAAGCTCACTGAAATCAGTCGCTCAACAGTTGAGACGTTAGCATCCAGGTGGTTAAAAGATAAAACAAGTAATAAATTAAAAAAAGTGCTGGCAGTAGTTTATTCATTGATATATATTTATTTTAAAAACGCTTAAAATTTTTAAAGATTAAACCCTTATACAAACTACTTAGTCGCGTCTCTTTTTAGTTAGTTAAAAATGAGTTTTTCTTTTTTGAGAAGTACCTTAGAGATGAAAGTAACGTAGATTCTCATTAATTTTAAAATTTAATCATCATAAACTTGCCACTAAATTCATTCTAAACGAACCTACCCGAATTCAAAGAACACATAATTGATATAAATGATTTGAAACTATCACTAACCGTTCTTATGTTATATTCATTTCATGGTTGCTGACATACGTAGGGCTACAATATGAATAATCGACTAACCCTTTAAAGTGCACTTAAAAAAATGAATATAATAATTTATGATGTGCCAACGACGATAAAGCGCCCCCGCCGAAGAGATTCATTCACCCTCCTGGCCAGCGACTTTGCCTCCCGTTCCTCAATACACCCACAGTATGCATTTATGACAGGGCTGTGTTCATTCTTGCCAATATGGCAAAAGGCAGTTGATCAATGTAAAAAATGATTTTTGGAAAGTATTTTTTTTGTTGAATATAATTTAAAATGGGAGAAAAAAAGCTTTTTTCGAATTGTTATATTATATATAGCACGTATATAAAAATAAATAGAAAAAATGTAAAACTTAAAGTGTCAAAAAAAATATTTGAAATAATAATTTCTTATTTGATAAAATATTTTAAAAAAATACCTCTTATTCATTCGGTTTTATACAACATGTAAATGTGCAACTATAAGATTGAATGGTTTTGCATTTTTTTTTATTATAATACGTAGCTTTACATAAGGGGAAAAAGCCAAAATATTTAACAAAAACATTATATGATTATTGATAGCTGTTTCTGATTCACTTCGTAGCAAGAATAATTTATATCACGGTGAAAAAATAGCAATGTATTTTGGTTGTACAATTTTTTATAAGATATAATTGTTAGCTATTTCGGCTCGAGCATCGTCAGAACTATGGCGTACAGATGACGTGAGCCGAAATAGATATCAACTATATTTTATAAAATTTTGTAGAACTAAAATAAATTTCTATTTTTTCACCGAGTTATATTGGAATTCTACCAAGTAAATGCCAATTCGATCAATTAATAGTTCATAAACTTAGTTAAGCTTAGCTTTACATGAATACTGTTATGTAAAAGATATTTTATCGTCTCACTTTTGTTATATATTCAATTGAGTTTAACGAAAGATGTATATTATATTTAGATAGCTATATGTTGGCAGGTTCAATATTGATTAGATATCTAGTGGAATATCAGATTTAATGAAGATATGATGGCAAATAATCCACAGGCAACCCTGCGACGTGGCGAGGGTGTATCAAGAGATAGGCGAGCAATAAAAACGACACGCGGCTGAACGGAAGGAAGAACAGCCTGCGGGGGGGGCGAGCGGGGGGCGAAAGCTGTGCCGCGAAGCCCTGAAGGGTGGCGGGCAGGGACCGGGGGTGCTGCAAGAGAAATAACCCCCTTTCTAATGTTTTCTGTCGGTTGCACTGATTGCGGAAATCCTGCTCAAAGCTGGACTATTTGTTTTAATATGTTGCCGTTCTGCGATATGCCAGTACTAATTTGGCATGCTTTTTGATTTTCTCGGAATATTACAGCCAGTGAAATACTAATTAAAAATAATGTTTCGTTGGCAATATCTATTTTTTATTTATGGTAATAGTGATACTATCTAAAAAGTACATGGATGATAGTGATAATTTGGTTTTTAATTAAAGGTTTTCAAATTTGAATTGCTACAACTAAATTGACAAGTCAGCTCTGTTGCGTCCGTATGATAGAATGCCTGAATATACATAAAGGCAAAACACGGGTCGTTATTGACAAAACATGTGGAATCGCCAAAGTTGTAACAATTCAAATTTGATATTGAAATTCCATCAAGCACCTTCAGTCGGAATCATAAATTATGCAAAGTTTTTCTACAAAAACTACTTATAATATATAATAGCTTTCCTAGTAGTAAGCTAATCGCCAGAATATAATATAGAGACTTCACAAACACCCGTGCCTTCGAACAGAATTGATTGATCAATTGTATAAAACGCTGTTTGTATAAGAATTACAACAACCCGTTAGATCACACACTGATTAAAAAAATCTAACGAATTTCTCTAAATATAACTTCTCGTTTAAACTATTTAAAATATAAAAAAAAATATTTCGCTTATTGGATTGGAACCCCGAATATGTAATATATTCTTTAAGTAATAAAAACAGATTTTTTACTACTTGTTTCCACAGTATAAATTATAATCAGGACCGGTTTAGCTCATTAAGACCATTATCAACCTAACCCTTTCATCAAAAAGTGACAGTTAACACTTCAAAAGTGATGATTTTATAATGCTCGCAACGAGCGAAACCAGTCCCAATCATAAAATATATTGTGGGAATAAGTACTAAAAAATGAGTTTTTATTATTTACAATATGACGCCTTTCCATCAAGAAGTGACAGTTAACACCTCGAAAGTGATATGTTATAAAAATACATAAATATGTCATTTTCGTTTCATATATTCACTTTTTTTAACAATGAAATCGCAATATAAAGAACTATTTTCAAATTTTTATTATAAGACCGGTTCTGCTCATCGCTAGAATCTAAAACTGACTTATTTATCAGTCGATAAAATTCGAAATATTAAATCATAGAAATAGTACTAAAGATTTTGTTTCAATTATTTGAATATAATGCATTCCCACCAAGAAGTGACAGTTTCACACGTTTCATCCTTTCATTGCAAAAGATTCGAATTATTTGAGTCCAAATGAGCACATTTAAACTATAATATATACAAAAAAAAAATATGTTTGTTTTTCATTTGCTGATATAAATCCTGGTAGGTCTAATTTTGAAACATATTAAAATAAACTGGATTTCTTATAATGATTATTTGAAATCTAATTCTGGTAAGTAAAAAGTAATGCAGTAATTTCTCAAATTTCGTTGCTTGTATCATTATGTATATTTAATTTATTTGTTTGTTATTCTTTTAGTGCATAATATAAACAACTGATTTGTCGGTACACACAACTGAATCAGCAAAATGTATGCGAGCTTAACTCGCTATAAATAAATCTTTATCATGAAGATGTAATAAATTTTAAATAACACTTTTTAAATCTAAATAAACACTTCTAAACATTTTACAGGACCCATCATTCAAGCTCAAGCCGCAATCGGATTTGGTAAACGTCCAAAAAAACCTTGTTTATTTTTAAAGCTAATTTTGAAACAGGATTAGTTTTGTCTGCCATGCGTTCCTTTGACTGAAGCGTGACATTTTCACTAAAAATACACGTTTGACGTAAAGCTAGAAAACAAAAAAATAATTCTATTTTTTGGAGGAAGTCAATAAAAATAAAAAAAATATTCGTTCTGTGTGGTAATGCCAGGTGTAAAATATCGCATTCAATTTGTAAGCGTAATTAAATCGGACAGTTGTGTTTTTGTGCGACTGACTAAAATAAGTGTTTTTCATCTTAATTCAATTTGTCACTGATAGTTTCGCAAGATTACAATGTTGAAAATCACTTATAAAATTTAATACGGGTGTTTTTTTGGTAACAAATTCAGGATTGACTGTGTTATGCTTATTTAAAAAAATTAATTTAAAATTTACTATGAATAAGTAAATCATGCGTTACACGAAAATAGCGTAATCAAGACATGAACGTATTTTTGTTTATTTTATTAATCAGTGTTGAAAATCAAATAGTTCATTTAACCATACGAATATCATAAATAAAATAAAGTAGCACGCATTAATTAAAATATTTTAAATACGAATTTACATGTAAATTTGTCAGATAAAATATTGAAGAGTATTTTGCTTAATGAAAAGAAAAATTGATCTTTTTCTCAAATTTTATAAGAAAATATTTTCGTCGTCTTTGAGTTGCTTTAATAGATAACACAGTTCAATTCAATTTACCTAACAATAGGGTTTGTATTAATGAAAAAAAAACCGACAAATATCAAAAACTAACAAACATCGATTACGACGTTAAAATATGATAGGATTTATTTAATTTGAAAAAAGAAGTATATGATTGATATTATATTGGATTGAATGATTTTCGTCGAACTCTCTTAATATCACTTGAATGTTAGAATATCATCAGAAATTAAAAAAATATTTAATATATGTGAGATTCATGCCACGTTTATAGACCTACCTTATTAATGTCAGCTGTATATCGAGTAATGACTTCCAATGAAATTCTGATTACCTGGAAAAAGAAAAAAATAATATACAATACAAATTCATAAAAAAAATATGTGATGAGATTGGCAGAACAGTATATACATGTTTTACTATAATGAAGAGGTGAAAAAATAACAATTATCAAATTGCAATGTTAATACGGTGTTAGTACGGCAAGATTTTACATAACTACATAACTTTAACTTTATAGAAAATTAATGTTTAATTATGATGATGTCAATACATATTAATAAATACAAGAAGGAATTTTGACTAAGTAATGCAAACTTTTTATAATGTGTAACCGAAAAGCGTAACCTAGGTCGTCAGTAACAAAACATGTAGAATTGTAAATAGTTAATAAAAATTAAAATTTGATAGTGAAATTCCATCAAGCACCTTCAGTCGATATCGTAAATTTTAATACTCAATTCATTCTTTAAGCAATAGTCATACCGATAAGTAACATCTATATATTCTCCCACATTCAAAAAAAATTATAACGTCGGTTTTAAGGTACCAAGCATTACTATGTAACATTCAATAATGACTAGTTACTAAAACACTCAGAATATGATTGCCGCGTAATTGAGATTTTACTACAGTTTGATTCATTTAACACTTTTTAACATTTCTGGTGGTTTTTTTGTCAGTATTTTTAAACACATTATTATGTTTGTGCAAATTAAATACGATATTAAAAGGGTTACTGTTATCTTTTAAAATGGATATAAGTGCGTTTATTTTAGCGGTATGTAGTGTCACGCGCGTGGCACGCGACACCAACGCGTCACGTCGTGTCATTCTGGAACGCACGGAAGTCAGCAAGTATGAAGACATCACTGTGTCGTGTCGATTTCAGATACAAAAAATGGCTTCCCGCTGTCGAATCAATACCGTCTGCAACGACCGGCGCTCACTTCAAGTGCTTGTAACACAAAAAAACTCACCCTAAACTAAACTTTGATATTAAGCATGGATTCGCAACCATCGATTGTTGAACTAGATTTTGAGCTTGTAATAGGAAAAATACAACTTTTTTCCAATTTCAGAAAATCTTTTATTGTGTTTACTGGCATTTTAGTCTCATGCTCATTTTTTATTTTTTTTCCATTGAAATATTGTATAAAAGCTAGAAAGCCTCTCAGTAAAGAGTTGAAACCTGTTGTTCTTACATTTTTGGTGAAAAAGATTACAGAAGAACTCAGGTTTGACTTATATTTATCACGCTTAAGGTGTTCACTACTAGAGTAGACTATTAATAACATTCGTTATGCTGACGACATAGTCATTCTTATGGACGGCATGGAAAGCTTGCAAAAATTAATCGATAAAGTTAACGCGGCTAGTTATAACAGCGGGTTAAGAATGAACGCAGCGAAGACAAAATTTATGATTATTACCAAAAATAAAAAAACTGGAAATGCCTCCCATGCCACTAAAAATAAATGATAAAAACATTGAACTAGTACATCAAAATAAATATTTAGGATGCTGGCTGAACGACCAATGGGACCATTCACAAGAGATTAAAATCAGAATAGAGATGGCACGAAACACTTTCTTCAAGATGCGTGATCTCCTCTGCAATAGAGATTTCAATCACGACCTAAGGATGAGAATTCTACACTGCTACGTTATATCAGTACTTCTTTATGGGGTCGAATCCTGGACCATGACACAAGCCACAGAGAAAAAGCTAGCAGCATTCGAAATGTGGTGTTTCAGGAGAATATTAAGGATTCCCTGGGTGGACAGAGTCCGAAATGAAGAAGTATTGAAACGAATGAAAAGAAAACAAGAGGTATTAAGCATTGTGAAGCGCAGAAAACTCGAATACCTGGGTCATGTGATGAGAAATCCGAAATATGAAATCATACAGCTCATAGTGCAGGGGAGAGTACAAGGGAAAAGAAGCGTTGGTAGACGACGCATCTGGTGGATGGGTAATCTTTGTGGATGGTACCAATGTGACTCCACAACACTTTTCAGGGCAACCATGGATAGAGAGAGGGTATATACCATGATATCCAACCTTCTACGAGGAGAGGAATAAAAAGAAGAAGAAGAAGGTGTTAATTTTCGCTTCCTGGTGGAAAGGTATTATATTTCAACGCGCTGAGAAAATAGCAAAGTATTTATTTTAGTTGTACAAAATTTATAAGATGTAGAGTTGGAAACTATTTCGGCTTACGCCTTCATCAGAACTATACATCTTATAAATTTTGTAGAACTAAAATACATTGCTAATTTTTCACCGTGTTTTAATGGAGTTCTATCTTTTGTTGGAATTCAATCAATATATTATATTATAAATAGTTAAAATACACTTTTTTTTATATTATATACTATTTATCTGGACCGGTCACTGGATATCACTGAACACATTATATTTTTATACACATTCCTCATCTCGATTTTGGTAAATAATAAACTTGACGTAGTAGTTTTTCGTCGCACTTCGGTGTGTAATCATTATTTTTCCGCTCTATTCCTAGTATGGCTGACGATTTTTAATGACTTTTCGTTTTTGTTGGTCGTATTGACCTTTGTGAAAATCATTTGAACTATGAAAGTCACCTGACCAATCTTGCTATATAAAACATGCACTTACCAAGAATGAGAAGTAGATAAATAATACTCGTAAATATTCTTTTATTTTATGTTTCGTCCTGTAAATGGAAAATTATTATTTTATTTTTAAGTGACATTTTTCGTCTTGTTTTTGATATCAGGTAATGATTAATAATCTATTAAAGAGTTCAACTATAAGTTTAATAATCAAATGAATTTCAATATTGAAAAAAAAGTTATCCTTCATAATTAAACAAATATCAACTAACCTAGTTTTGCATTCAATTCACGATTTGTTCAACAAAATACAATAGCAAAAATGTTGTTCGCATCTGCGTTTAAGGGTTTCTTGTGAAACTCCTTCAACTGTTTGACAGGGCATTACAATGATTTATCCAATATTTAGATTTTAAAATGAAAGCAGTTTTATATTATTTTTAGTTTTATTTTGAACAATATATCGAATATATCCTTTTATCAAAACAGTCCTCCAGCCAGGACTGGCGTGCATGTTGTGAGATTTATTACTGTTTACAGCTTTCAAGGAAGCGATTCAAAGTTTTATCGTTTCTCATATCATATAAATATGTACCACAGTCCATCAAATTTGGGTTTATGTTTGGGTGAGGCTTTAGTTTATAGCAGGGATTTATATATTATATTAATATGCTCAAGTAGAATATATTTTGCTTTAATATATAATAAAATTTAACTCATAATACTATTTATTGCATCAGTAGCATTTTGTTTAATGAACAAAATAATTAACTAGCCAACATGAAACAGTACAAGTTATTTTTCTCTAATTTCTAAACAATACACAAAAACCACATTCTATTACGTTATACCGACGCGATTGATCGTATACAAAGTTTGCAAGCTGTAAGTTTTTTTGTAGGTATGCACTATTTACTGTTGTGATAAATAATTTCAACCAAATGAATTCAATTGAATTAATCTTTATATACGACTCGATTGCCATTGTGTAAACATAATTTTTGTCGCAAATCACTATATCTTTCTCTTGATAGTAGAAAAGTAGACAAAGTAAACAAATGACTTGTAGTGAATCTAAATAGCATTAACCCTTTGGCTGCCAAGAGCCGATTTAATCGGCTTTTGCAATATATCGTAGATAGCCAGAGCCGACGGCTCTGCATCGTAAAAGAATAGAAGAAGAGTCATATTTTAAGCGCCCTGTTGAAGTCTGCGCTACCTATTGTTATTATTATTATAGCGTTTTGGTAATAATAATAATAACTCGGGCTCGAAGGTCGCGATGGCGAAGAAATATTCGGCAAAACGGTGTGTCATTGCATATTGCTCCAGGGATTCATAACATTTTTTTTAATATATATATTCCCCATGAACACAAAAGAATCTTGGTTGACAGCATCATGATCTAAAAATACTTCAGAAAAATCTTTCTCTAAATCATGTGCTATCGTATCAAAATGCTCTTATTCAGAACCATCACTCTCACTAATGAGTCTTTGACTTCTTTGTCGGGGTCGTATCAAAGCACTGCCATCCGAGTCCGTATCTGAATCATAATTACCAGTATCCCTTTCACTCTCGTGATTCATTTTGACGCATTAGAATTTTAAATGAGAATAGTAAATGGACGCAAAGTTTTTCTAAAATTATATATTCTATTTCTATTGATATGCGTTTTCTTATTTTATTTCCGTTATTATCCAAGGCTTGAATAATAGTTTGTAAGGTTAAGATTTTAAAGTAAGCTAATGTTATATGTAAAATAAAAAAAAAATACATTTTACATATAATACTTGAAAATGCCAAAGATTGACTATACCACAAAACTGTCGAACAAAACATAAAATTGTCAAACTAAAAAACAACAGACGAGTTATTGCATCTGGTGCAGTGCATATTATTTGGAACGCAAATTTTTGTCAAAACAATGGTACACACTGATTAAAAATTTTAGAACACATTTGTATATGTTAATTTTTATATCACAATCGTGGCATTTCTGGCACATTCGGCCAAAAAGTCGTTGCATCCAAAGGGTTAAACCATTTTGGTTTATTTTTTGATTACATTACTACGTTGCCAACACTTGGCAAAAAGATTTTAAAAAACAAACTCGGAATAATTATCATATTCTCCCTCAAGTGACTGAATTCTTACGACTTGCTGTATAATTATAAACATACTATTAAATGGTAGGTTAGGTTTGATTTAACACTGCGACGGTTTACATCTTTACTATTGAGACAGCTGTCAAGGAACTTTCGTGTTAGAATTTATGATATCGACTGAAGGTGCTTAATGGAATTTCAATATCAAATTTGAATTGTTACAACTTTGCACGATTCCACATGTTTTATCACTAACGACCCGGGTTTCGCCTTTCGGCATCTTCAGGTGATATAATTCGCGCGGATGCAACAGAACGGACGTGAAAGTGTAAGAGATTACTTTTTCCTAATAAAGACAATTTCACTACTGATTTTTTTTTCAAATATTTGGTGTTACAATATTTTTTGATTAGCTCAGCAAAAAAAGGTCGAGAAAAATATGTATTTTTCAGTTATACGCAGTAATTTTCGATAAAGCACTATATTCCAAAGCTTTATAAGGTTTCAAAACTTTCGAAAGTTGCTGTAAGTGAAGATATCGCTTTATGTAAGAATATGTTTTTGTTTATACAGTATTTAGTAATACGTTTAGTTGAGGAACCATCCAACACCACCGAAGCTGGTGTTGATGTAGGGATATTGCTGAATACTTTCCTCGCCTTTTCGGCGTGTGTTATTTTACGACCACGTGGGCCGATGGCTTTGTTTACACAGTGTGCGAGGGGCCTAATACGATTTTAAGTATTTTCAATTTTATGACGCGCCTCGGGCGCTGTAATAAGAAAGATGCATCGGGCTCTAAATCACCGAAGACCGAAATAAATTAATGACTACGTGCCGTGTTATACATATAATGATTTGATTGTATTTATTTCAATTCTAAAGTCAAAATTATAAGCCCCGCCCAAAATAAGAGATATTATCATATTAACACGGTGAAAAACATAGCAATGTATTTTAGTTCTACAAAATTATTTTTTAAAAATAATTTTATAGAACTAAAATACATTGCAATTTTTTTCACCGTGTTATAATGGAGCTCTACCAAGTGAATGCCAATTCAATCAATAAATTATCATATTACATGGGATTTTTTTAGCCGCCTACCTGCTGAGCCACATAAACGACATTCAAATTAGGAATATAAAAAAAAAATATATTCAGTAGCACGGTGAAAAAAATAGCAATATATTATAGTTCTATAAAATTATTATTTTTTAAGATATAGTTGATAGCTATTTCGGCTCACACCATCGGGATAAGCAAATGTTCGTTTAGGCATAGTTCTGATGATGGCGAGAGCCGAAATAGCTATCAACTATATCTTAAAAAATAATAATTTTGTAGAACTAAAATACATTGCTATTTTGTTGTATAATAGAGTTCTACCAAGTGATTAGTGTTAGCCACGTTTTGGATATTATTAAGAAAAATTTCATATTTTCTTTTTGACCCTGTCAATTTTATGAAATATGTGTTGAGACCAATTCATTAATTATGTACGATAGAAATAATTATTGAATAATTGATTTAGAATGGTTTGAGTATCGGCTAATATTATATGATTTTCAATGAATGTCGCTAAATGTGAATTCCATGATTTTATCGAAAGGGTAAGAATTTCACTATTAACGTAAAGCGCGTGTCATCCAGACTTAAGGCACACCTTTTCATCAGACATGCGGACCAGATACACGTATCTGGACATTAAATGTCTTTTAAATTTTATTGATGACATTGTTTGACTTCATAAATGTATACTTAACGTTGATAAGATCTTTAACTTCATTCGTCATGTCCGCACCCTTAGGCGGGTTGCACACAACGATAGCCTTGTAATATGCCAGAGAGTGCCTCAAATAATATAGTAAAAGCAATGAATTAAATCTGATATAGCGTTTTATAACATTTTATAGAGGCTCTAAAGCTTTATGCATGCTTGCAGGCACAGACAATGCAAGAACAATTCTTAAGAAAAATACTACATATATCAAACTGATCTTCGTTCTTTATTAACTATAATAAAATGTCTTTTTGAATTACTACTTTTTATACTGAGTATATCCAATTATTTCAAAATATGCACAAAGTATGGAGCTTTCAGTTGAAAGCTGTTTAGTAAATCCTTTTCAATTATTACGAAACTTAACGTATTTTAAAGCGAGGCTTGGCAAAAGTAGCTTTTTAAATCTAACATAGAGTGGCGATTTTCATGGGATTGCAATGAAATGGCTAAGTTGATTATAAAGATCTTTATATTTCAAAGCTTTACAATTAAGTGTCGCATGTGTTTTAATGCAATTAGATACTTATTAATACAATTTTTTATGTTACAAAAATCGATTGATAATAATTAATTTAAGATATCAACTGAAGGTGCTTGATGGAAATTCAATAAAAAATTTGAATTGTTACAACTTTGTACGATTCCACATGTTTTATCACTAACGACCCGGGTTTCGCGTTTCGGCATCTTCAGGTGATATAATTCGCGCGGATGCAACAGAACGGACGTGAAAGTGTAAGAGATTACTTTTTCCTAATAAAGACAATTTCACTACTGATTTTTTTTTCAAATATTTGGTGTTACAATATTTTTTGATTAGCTCACCAGAAATGTCTAGAAAAATATGTATTTTTCAGTTATACGCAGTAATTTTCGATAAAGCACTATATTCCAAAGCTTTATAAGGTTTCAAAACTGTGATACACACACGGCTGCAACAGACCTTTATGGAGAAATATCTTCTTATGATAAAATTATTCTAAAGATTCTTCTCAAATCACGTTGTTCATCTAGAAACACGCGGAGTGGACTAAAAAAATTGTGGCTTTTAGTCTCATTATAAATGTGAACTCAAATAG
This sequence comes from Himalopsyche japonica, assembly GCA_028555115.1. Taxonomy (NCBI): domain Eukaryota; kingdom Metazoa; phylum Arthropoda; class Insecta; order Trichoptera; family Rhyacophilidae; genus Himalopsyche; species Himalopsyche japonica. The sequence continues at coordinate 531,966 of JAHFWJ010000198.1, forward strand.
TTGATTTATAGAGATTGTTTCACAAAAATATGTATTTCACTTGTCTATATCCCTTAATACACTACATCAGGATACAGCGATATAAAAACGTCCCTACGACACACTGCAGTCGGGAATTTTAATTATTTCCTCTAAAATAAACATCGGTAGGCCTTACACAGCGGAACTATGCATTCAAATATGTTAATGAGTAGAGGTCAACAGAGCTTTGAGCTTTGGCAAGATTTCTCGTCGCGGCGCCTGTTTCAATTTCACGTGATTTATCGACGATCGCTTGTTCACGCAGCTTCCGGTACAAAACGCTTAATTCTGAATACACACTTTGACGGCTTTTATGCTCAAATATAGGATTTTTTCAGTCTCATATTTATTATTTTCCTGGATATAAATAAAACGGTAGTTTAAATATGAAATATTAATTTACTATATAAATAGTGCTATAAGTGTGTATACGGAAAACTGTAGCGAAACAGTCTTCTTATAACCCAGACAGCTTTTTGAAAGAATTTGGAATTGGCATGACATATTGATTGATAGAAACTATCGAATACGTTTTAAAATATTATATCGTAAATTTTGAATATTAAAATTCGTACCATCAAAATGAATTCATTCATTCAAAAGCCAACGGTTTAGTAAACAGGTTGATACACAAAAATAGTAAAAAAAAATGTTATTTGATGTATAAGTCTGCTATAAGAATATTTCTTATTTTGGTTGAATTGCACTTAAGATTAATATGACTTTTACGATGCTAAATACAAATGCATAAGTTTTTTCGTTTCCGGTTTTCTCTTTTATCCTCACAAAGACTCTACGTATAGTGATTGCAAGAAATCCGCAATATTAGGGGAGTCGAAATACCCTGAAATCCACATAAAGAAAAACCACCCGATAGAAATCTATTAATACGGCTCGAGTAGGCTATTTGAGCCATGGGAATGCCTGCGTCAAAAGAAAACATATAATAGCATCAAAGCATACGACACACCTACTTCTGTATATTGCTGAAGAAAGTCAATATTGAACACGTTATAATGACGTCATGATGATTTGGATGTTTATAAAATCGATTGCATTGTTACGCGTTGTGCGAAGCCAAAATGCAATCGATTCAAGAAATATCAACAAAAAAAAAATGACAAAAAAAAACTCATTAGTTACACTTTTTACACGCTCTTCAACATCACATCTGAAAAAAAAGCATTTCAAGATATTATAGATGATAGTGGATGTATTAATTGGATAATGAGCTTATTATAGATGTTCAATTAATTATTTATACATTCACATAACAAAAATTACAAATAACTAAATCATTGCTTCTGAAACGTTAAAATATTCAAGCATTCATTGTTGGAAATTAAAGAAATAAACAAAGTTTATATATACACGTAGCAAAAATTGCAAATTCATGGCTTTTGCAACGTCAAATTATTTAAACATTTAGTGTAGAAAACTCAAGAAATAAACAACAAAACAAATAATAAAGGATACAAAGAAAGTCAACAAAGCAAGTTCATGAAAAATCTACTTTAATACATTAAAAAATAGTATTCGCCTGAACTCACTTTCGTCTATACGGAATATGTCGATATCCGAAGCAATACAGTTGAACATTGTTAATGCTCTTACCATTGGCATCTCCATTGGCAGATAAGATAAACAATTCATGTCCACGATTTCTTAAGTTAAAATTTAATTAACTGATTTAATTGGCGTTTACTTGGTAGAACTCCATTATAACACGGAGAAAAAATAGCAATGTATTTTATTTCTACAATTTTTTTTTATAAGATATATTTGATAGCTATTTCGGCTCACGCCATGGTCGGAACTAATTTTTTAAAAAATTATACTAACCAAAATACATTGCTAAGTTTTCACTGAAAAAACTGTTAAAATTAAATTCTTGAAAAATATTAAGGATTGATATTAATTACTAAGGATGACAGATTTCTCATTTTGGCCTCGAATGAGTCGAAAGAAATATGTGGCTATATACGTTTCTCTTCGAGTTTTCATGCTATTAAAAGTGAGCATACCTAAAAGTAAGTCAATTGGATTAAGCCACGGATAGTATTCATACGCCTTCAAGTAAAGAAGTATCAAAAATACATATAATATTGTCGGTTGTAAGACTGTAAAAGTTTGTGAATACTACGATAAGTAAAATACATTAGGACAGGCGTCGGCAATTAGTCATGAAAGAAGAACCAAATTGTCAAGGAAACAGGATAATAAAGCTACCAGATTGTTACACATATCTAATACGCAAATATGCAAAGATATGGATTTTTGGGGGAAAAAAGTCCGAGATGTCTAATTGAAAAATTGAATTAGAACTGTATCCGTGCATCGCTTTTGATAAGTTTACTATATTCTGCAAATAGTTACTTATTTTTGATTGAATACGTGATTGTAAATTTTCATCCGTTATTCGCATGCAACTCATATTGACCAAAGCGAGTGTGGTCATGTGCGAACGGGCTTAGGAGTGGTAGAGATTATACTGTACCAGTCGAAGTTTGTTCGGCAGCTTTATGTCATAAACTCATAAGTTATAAAGCTACTTGAGGGAGGTGAAATTGGAGTTTACGTCCGAAGAACTACAAACGTCTTTGCAAAGAGTCGCTTGTCGCCCTCTGTCCTATGAAGATAAAGGTATCGCGTGGACGTATAATTATTCGTATATACTTTAAAATAATCAATTATCGACTAGTTTATATTTTGATTTCAATATATTATACTTTGGAAGACTTTAGTATTTAAAAAATGCAATGGAAACTTGTTCAAGTATGATGGAAACACTAATTAAAAACTTCTCATACAAAAAAAAATGGTGTGAATCGTCAAGAATTAATGTGTTAGGTGAATTATTAACCGCGATAAAATATATTTTTATTCTTAATACCAATGTTCATGAAGTTAAAAAAATGCTATTACACAATTGTTGTATGCACTTAACTAACTAATTAGTTGACGTAATTAATACGTAGTGCATTTGATGATTCAGAATTTTTTTAAATATGAAATTTGGCGTTTCAACAATGAAACCGTTTTATTGATGCACATAGCTATAATTTGATTTCGTGGTACACATAATCCGGAATTCTTATTTGTCGGAAATTTCTTAAAAAAATAATATATTGTAGATGTTTCAGTAAAAAGCGTTTGGAAAACACATTTTTGTAACTTTGAATAGAGTAAAAAATAAATTTATTAATTATTGATTCATACAATTTTTATGACGGCGAAAATCTTTAATTTTATTCCAGAACTATATAGGTGATTTAAGTATTTTATTAAGCAATACTTTAGATAGGGTAACATTAAATTATTTTGAAATAATAAAACCATAGTACCATAAACATAAACATAAACATAAAGCATAACATGGGGAAAATAGTAATGTATTTTGTAGAACTAAAATACATTGCTCTTTTTTCGCCATGTAATAATGGAGGTTTGCCAAGAAAATGCCAATTCAATCAATAAAAAAAAAAAATTTTAGTACTGTCTTAACAATTCAATATTTTTAAAATCAGGCCAATCACGAGCATTATCTGATGAGCAAAACAGATCCTGGTATTAACAAAATAAAAAAATGCGCAAACAGAAATAAACATTGTGTTTTTACTGTATTATATTATAAATATAATTCCTATCCAACAAGAAGTGACAAAAATAACATCATTAAATTGGGTTCGTTTTTTTTATTGTATTTATAATTGAAACTATGAATTGAAAGTTGGAGAGCCTGTGGCGCTTCGACGTCTGGTAACAAGTTGAATTCGCGACACTTTGAGTGTCTCAGCAAATGCATTTTGCTTGTATCTGTTGCTATTTGCTATTCACCTCCATCCGTCACTGACGATAGAATAATGCTGAACGCGAAGTTGGATACGCGCAAAAGCAACCTTTGCAAATGATCTACTTGTGGATATTTTATTTATTATGGCTACCATAAATATCATGGTGATTTCATATGATTATTAACGCACAAAATTCAGCAGGATATAAAATAAAAATTGCACTGGAAAAGAACGTTTTCAATTTAAAAATCGAATACCAAATAAAGATATTCCATTTAACGTAAAAATTCCCAAAATACTGAAAAGATTACAATCGCGTCACTATAAAAGAAGATACATTCATCACAGTGTCGTACAAAAAAAATTGTTAATTATACCACATTAAACCATTTTTGAGAATGAAAAGATTTACTGCCATTTAACATATGTCACAAAAAGTCAACATTCTTCGTTGTTAACGGTTATGACAAAAAATTAAGCCGTTCTTGAATGAATAAATTTTATGTTTAAATATGCATTGGGACTACGTAGAATAATTTAAAAAGATTCTATACATATAATGAAATGATGACGTCAATTGGCCTTCACAGTCGCCGGATATAGCATTCAAGGACCTCTTTATGTAGGGGTATTTACAGAGCAAGGTTTATGCAAACATACCTAAAGCACTTAAACAAAATCTTCGTGACGAAATTTATGAAACACCGGTTGAAATGAGTAAAAATGTTATAAAAAAAGCCCGTATTGTGAAATTAGCTGTTACATAATCTTCCGTAAGTAATTCCCAAAATTTGATTTATGGACATTGAACCATTTTTTTTCAAATTTGAATTGTTTAAGTTCTCTTTCTAATTCCACATGTTTTGTCACTAATGAACTGGGTTTCGCCTTTCGGCATCTTCAGGCATTCTATCACACGGATGCAACAGAACCGACTCATCTGATCCTCAACCTGATCAAAATATATATTGTGGAAATAAGTACTAAAAATGTGTTTTTATTATTTAAAAGAACTGACAAGTAACCAATCCTCTTGTATTGTATGTTTTTACACCGGATATTTGAATAGTGAATAAAACACAAAAGTACGCATGTATTTTTTTTGGTGTCTACTTGTAGAACAAGTTGAATATTTTTGAATAAAAAAAACTGTCAGTTTTGTTGCATCCGTGTGATAGAATGCCCGAAGAAGCCGAAAGCCAAGTTCATTCAATCGACATCATAAATTATTTATTTTTCATGTTACATAAAGATATTCATAAATAAAACAATAAGCCTTCCCAGTAAACACCCTGTACTTATACCCGAATATCTATTATTACTTTATAAATCATTGTTTTTTATTTACTTAATGTTAATTAATTTCTAAAAAGAAAGTCGAGTTCATTAATCTCTATACAGATCTCATTTCTTAATAAAGGCTATGGTTAATCCAGCATAATAAATATAATACACTTTTGTATACGTATCATTGTAAATAGATATTCTTTTAGTATCTCATGAATGTCAATTACGACTTCGAGTGTACAGTATCCAGTGTCTGTACACACTTCAATTATTTCGCCACATGGCTAGCAAAATTGATGACGGTCAACTGATCAAATGATCAAATGAAAAAACAAATCCTCTACCAAAGACTTGCCCAATATCTTTCTTTTCCAAATGATAGAAGGTATATATCCCCACGAATAAATAAAAAAAAAACTCTACTGTGTAGTCTCAAGCCATTTGAACTACTTTAAAACTTTCCAACGATGTCATTGCCTCCATTGGTATATATGAATATGTTCTGTACTCAATAAGGAGAATATTAGTAACCATATGAATAGTACATTTAGAAGCCAAATACATATTTTTGAGTAAAACAAATAATTGGCGTTTCTTTTGAAATATACTTCACAGTTGTGTGATAAGGGCTGTGTAAGAGTAACAGTCGTAAAGCCGCGGTATTATGACCAGAGAAGTAGTCGTGAAAAACGAGCTAACTATTTTTTCGACCAAACTATCGGGCAAAATTTTCAGTGAAAATTTTGCCCGATAGTTTGGTCGATCTTTTATTTAATAGCAAATTAATAGGACAGGCAGGAATGTATCTTTATTATTAATCGTTTTATTTCAATCACTTTCTAAAATAAATAAATACATTGTTATATTTAAATCATGCAAGTCTTACAACTACAATTCTTAATGATAATGTAAATATGACTTTATAGAGTTTAGACCACGAGTTGGGAACCTGCGGCCTTTTGGCTATTCTAGTGCGGCCTTTTGACTGATGCCAATTTTAATGATTTCTTTAAATACATACATATGAATAACAATTTTTAAACAATATACAGTATAATAAATTAGATTTGTAAATGTGAATTTTTTCTTAAAAGATTTTTTTAAATTGCGTTTTGTCTAGATTATATTGTGAATTAAAATATTTAGTTTATAGGGGGGGTCAACGTTTTCTTTAATGCGGCCTTATGTTGAATCAGATAACTGAATGTGACCTTTTGAAATGAAAAGGTTCCCCACCCCTGGTCATACAATACAAATTTGATATCAAAATTTCGCTAAACACCTTCAATGTAATCTTGAATTAAATAAATTATGATTATATATTAACAGCCAAATATTCTTTTGGAGAAACTTGTTTGCAGCCCCTGTGTTAAACCAATAAAAGTCGACGCATACAGTATGCATAAACCAACCGACAATTTTCTATTTTATTGAATGACACATCTATGCGTATCGAATACGTGGGAAAATTGTCAACGTGATAGTTTCTTTGATCGCTGGGCCAAAGTTGCCTTGAATAATAAAACTATTCGCAAAAAAAAAACGTGTACTTACAGTGTATTGGAAATATATCCAATGGAGCATGTACGCCAAAACGGGTTCTGTGAGTTCTTGACTATGTTAAATTCTATTGCAATGATTATTTGAAATGCATTTCATACACCGATATGTTTATATCAGAATTGTGTAATGAAATATAAGCAGAAAAGATTTAAGATTAAGGCCTTAGTTCTGGATTTAGTTCTGACGATGGAGTGAGCCGAAATAGCTATCAATTACATCTTGTCAAAAAATTGTAGAACTAAAATACATTGCTATAATTTCACCGTGTTATAGTAGAAACAATTAATTAAAAAAGTAAATAGTTAAATTAATCGATTAATTTTAATGAGCTTTTAGACAATTGGTAAGTACTGAAAGCTTTTAGGGAGAGTCAAATTATGAGGCGAAAGAAGAATGATTAACGCGGAAATAAGAATGAAGAAAATTTTTGAATTATTTTATGTATATATTATTTCTATCTTTTCCCGTTTTATTTGTGAAATTTATGTGTGTTTGATTAATTCGGGCTTACATTTTACAATAGAGATGTTTCCCATTTCAACGTCACATTATTTTGTTTCACTTAGAATTTAATTTTAAGTACGAGCTTAACTGTCGGCCTCTATGATCTGTTGGTCAATAACAAATATTTTCATCAGATTTAATATTTGATAGCTTCAAAAAGAAATGCTACAGAAATAATAAAAAGAAACACGGTGAAAAAATGGCAATGTATTTTAGTTTTACAAAATTTGAAAGATAACGTTGATAGTTATTTCGGCCCACGCCATCGTCAGCACTATAGTTAGATAGTTCTCACGATGGCATGAGCCGAAATAGCTATCAACTATACCTTCAAAATTTTGTAGAACTAAAATACATTGCTACTTTTTCACCTTGTTATAATAGAATTCTACCAAGGGAATGTCAATGCAATCAATTAGAGAAAGTTCCTTTTATTATTTTATGAAAGGAAATGATACACGTTGTTTGTAAAGATGCTACACTTTTTAATAAAAAAACAATGTCAATTAATATAACAAACAATTCCTTAGTAATAAATCATTAACCCACGGTTGAGTAAAAAAAAGAAAACGAATATACATGTAAGATAATGTTTATAGGGGCATTATACTGATTTAATGAATTCTGACTTAATTCTCGATAAAGTATTGCTTGAACAATGGATATTAGACAAACAAATAAGTTTTTTTCTTTAAGCACAACGTTAATTTATCACAATTTTTAGATAGCATAAATTGTTTCCCTAGCTCCTGTTGTATATATGAACATTGTAAAGCAGTGGGATGATTGAAACAGACATTACAAACTCAATAATGAAACGTTTCATTTAAATGTTGCCAGTGGAGAAGTAATTGTAAAGGAAGGGAGAAATACACAAAATTAATTTGCCACAATCAAGAATTTACTATCACAAAATAAAACTAAGATGTTACAATACAAGAGAATATGTATTGTGCACTTTTTCTTCTCGGCTATATTTAGATAAGTAAATGTACGTTTAAGCATAGTTCTGATGAGGGGGTAAGCCGAAACATTTGTAAGCTGTATGCCTTTTTTGTAGAACTAAAATATATCTCTATTTTTTCACCGTGTTATAATGGAGTTCTACCACGTAAATGCACATTCAATGACATAATTATCTATTTGAATTAATTCTACAAAAACTTTTTTTATTAAAGCAGATATTTTTTTATATTCGGTCATAGATTTAAGATAGCAAAGCACAATATCGCAATTTAATAATTCTCGTGTTTGAGTAATGCGCTAAAATATGAATTGACCCAAAAATAGTGTCCGCATTCGCAACTTTTTTTATCTATCCACGAATTTTATAAGGATAATAGCATAATCGTAAAAGCTCATCGACTTTGGCTTCTCAATACGCTTCATACTTGTTTTTAATATATTGCTTGCAAATATTTGTATGGTGAGAATATTAAATACTATTTTTGTTAACCGATACTATGGTACCAATAACTTATAGCAAATTCAGGAATTCTCATTAGATATAATTTATGATATCGACTGAAGGCGCTTGATGAAATTTCAATATCAAATTTGAATTGTTACAACTTTTGTTGCATCCATGTGATAGAATGCCTGAAGATGCCGAAAGGCGAAACCCGGGTCGTTATTGACAAAACATGTGGAATAGTACAAAGTTGTAACAATTCAAATTCTCGTTTGCTTTTGCATTATCAATATATTTATGCTAACCGAGAATATCATTGGATATTTGGCCTTAAATTATGCTCATAAAAATATGAAGCATTAAATATAATAAGCACAGAAAATGAATCCTTTTTCAAATAATCATGATATAATGTTTTTATATAAATTAACAGGTATCAAAAATCATTCGTAATAAACACATCATAATAGTTTCATTGTGTTTTAATTATTTGTTTTTTGAAAAGTGGCTACTGTAATGATTGAAGTGAAGAACCTAGCATACAGGAACTCGCTATATTCTTGTCGTAAAGTTTATTTTACTACCTGTAATTACATAGTAATATGAGAATATAAACCCGAGAATGTTCAACATAAGAAAAGCAATTTTAATTTAAAATCATTACCCGACTGACATCAGCTAGCTGTCTATTCGTTTTAGCATAAAGCCACAAATGAGATAAGCTGAAACACGTACGATTAAATTCAATATAATTATTAAACATAACAACGAAAGCAGATAAGATAATCAAAATATTACTGTAACGTGGATAATGTTGTAATTAATTCCGTATATGAAATTTACTTCTTAAATACTTAAACTGGTATTTTAAGATTGTTGTAACATTCCGAGTTATTTACGATAGTTTTATATTTTAATTTAATATAATAACTTAGTGTACTCAATAGAATTTTAATACCTGAGTTTGCAATTGTTTATTGGACAAAATCAATCATAATTTGATATTACCTCCCGTATATTCAGATCGGTATCAACACAGTTAATGACTAAAAAATATTTTCATAATTCCTTGTATAAATCAATTATTTTCGTTAGCATATCCGTATACACGTAATACTGAAAATACTAAATATGCACAATTCAAATTTGTAACGATACAAGACGTCCAAAATAATAAATCCGACTGAATATATTTTTTTAATTGTATACACTAAAACGTTAAAGTGAATCAACTATAGGGAGATTAGTATATATCATGCAATATATATGAAAATGAAATATAAATTATGATGTCGACTGAAGGTTCTTGAAGGAATTTCAACACCTAATAACAACATCAAATATTTTAAAAGTTGTATTATCAGCTGATCACGATTAGGGAAACAGGTCGTGATCTTAAATAAATTGTGGAAATAGTACTAAAAATGTGTTTTTTTTTTTAATTTAAAATGCAATGCCTTTCTAAAAAAAATAGACATTCAACAAATTAAATGCGAATTTTGATTGTTGAACCTTTATACTATTCCAAAAGTTTTGCTATTAACGACAGATCTATATTTATATATCCTCAGGCATTATATCACACGGTTTCAACGAAATTGGCACACAATAAAAAATAAACGTCGGTTATGTACAAAAGGAATCAATCACAAAGGAAAAAAGCACCCTAATTCTGGGATCAAACATTAATCTAAAATAACTTTCAAAACCATTGATTTAATGTAATGTTTAGAACATTTTCCACACTTTAATAATATTAAGATCAATACAGGTTTTTCTCGTTGCCAAGCATCATCAACTGATAAAATAAAAATAAAAACAAGGCTATTTATATTACAATAAATAATGAGTAGTAAAATTTGTATAATTAGCCTTTTTTTATTTTGTATTTTGATTCATTGATTAAACTGGTGATGATCTTAATTATTTATAGTTGTGAAAGTAGTATTAAGCATTGCATTTTGTCATAATAAAAAATGCCTTTCCACGTACACGTGACAATTAATATAATAAGATATCGTAATGTCGAAAGTTTTCAATGAAAGCTCCGAAACGAATCTAAGTATATTTTAACCATTGAGAATGTGCTACGATGTGATTTCGCTGAAATAACAGTACAAAAACATTTTTACTTGAAATATACTGCTTTTGCAATGTATGCTTTTATAAAAAATACGTCAACAACAGTGCTTATTGTAAATATATTTCAAAATAGGATACCAAAAAATATACCGCTGATATGAATACATAACGTACATTTGAAAATGTATACTTCAATAACTATCCATGAAATACAATAGTAGCTTGAGTTAACATAATATTTTTTTTGAGTGCGGTAAAAGGAGTCTATCCGCCCACAAAAATGAGTAATATTGTTCTCATAATAGCACAAAAAGAACAAGTGACAGTAAATTTACAAAAATGCGCTAAATTTCGTAATTTTCTCATTGACCTCGTTAAGTAGACATAATTTTTATGATATCATCAAAACCGTTGTATTTTCATCTGCTTTAGGCAATAAAAAAAGGATTATGTAGCGTGTCCTGGAATTCTTGCAACAACAATTGTTGTTAAATATATACAATTTTTTTCTTTTCATAAAACCGTGTCCACTGGTCCACTGGATTGTAACCTATCTTCTCAGAAAAGTGTCGTAACACCAATCAATCGGCCAATGATGATTTTTTTGATTTATTTTCGTCATTATTGCAGCAAAAAGACCAGTTGTTCTCATGTGCGGCTACCAAAATCTTGCATTAGAAAAAATCGATTTTCATTATATTAAAATAAATACATACTAAGGTTTATGTAAGGTTACTTTAAGTAAGGTCTTTACTATCAACTCTTGGTGAAAAGCATATTTTAAATAATAATTGTACATTTTTAAAAATAGAGCAGACATATATAAATATTGTTTATTCAACATTATTTATAATTTGATCCATTTTTATATTATAGTTTTAACGCAACTGCTATTTTTGTTATAAATCAAATTGAAAATTTCATGCGGCCATAAAACATTTTCATTATGCCACTGATGTTTATAATACGGCAACAGTAAAATTATACATGAGAACCTATGATATAGACTTGATAGTAATGGTTCCAAGATTCAGTGCTTAAAATTAAAGCATCTGTCCTAAAACTGACTTAACTCACTGTTTTATATTTTGAATTCAAATTTAGAATCGAGTCTACAACGAATCGAATTTTGAAATTTCAAACTTTACATCGCCTCGTTATCGCTATTCAACTACGCATGTCATCAATGATAAAGTATTCTATTCCAAATTTGAAATTTAACACTGGAATAGTGATTCACGATTCGATTCTATTTATCGAACCATAACAAGTGCCCGCGGTGTTCTAAATTCAAAATTTAGTTTTCTTAGTGCAATCAAGTTCGAAAATCAGTGTTCGAAATTTAATTTCAGAACAGATCGAAATTTAAACAAGCTGCATGCAATAATTTTGTATGGCGTTCAATGTATTCGATAAGACGATGAACCGCTCTACCAACTTTGCGGCACGGTGTACGAGGGGGAAATATTTTTTTTCAAAAATTCACGTTATCGCGCGAAGAGGTACTTAAGCGAGTCAGCTGGGCTATAAAGCTGGTATAACAATAAAAACGGCTCCATATGTCCGTGTGATGTTAGCTATAATGGCGTTCTAGATATTATATGGATCCTTTTGGCTTTTCGCGAGTACATGGTGTTCATGTTATTTGTATACCGACTGAATTTCGAATCATACTTAGCATAATAAACATAATAGCCTTCAGAACGCGTAAGAGCACTGTCGAGATTAATTACTCGGAAATGTAATGAAAATTTGCATTTACAATTCGATTACATTAAGGCATATATAAATATATTATTTTAAATAGCAATTTAATATATAACTGATATAAATGATCAGTTTCGGGAAACGTTTTACGTTATAACAGAACTCCATTATAACACGTACACTCAATTTCTACACAGCTATATATACAATAGATAAGTGAATGTACGTTTGAATATAGCTCTGACGAAGGCGTGAGCCAAAATGGCCATCAACTATATCTTATAAATAATATATGATATCGACTGAAGGTGCTTGATGGAATTTCAATATCAAATTTGAATTCTTACAACTTTGTACGATTCCACATGTTAGAACTAGAAATTAATAGAGGCCAGTTATTGAATTCAAACTTCATTCTCAATGATCAACTCAATCCTCCCAACTCCCCCTTGTTGTATCCTTTACGTGAGATCGGTTCAATGAGTCGACAATCTCATGACGTAAAATCTTAGGATTAATCACCAGATGTTTGATAGTAGGTATTCTCTATGTAAAAGAAAAAATAAACGAAATTTATAATTTAATGTTACTTGATACATATTTATTGGAAAACCCCTTTCAAGAATGACTCATTAGCAAGATCGTTAATAATTGGTATTATAAATTTTTTTTTAGCTGTAATTTACTGCTTGCCTAGGGGTAAGTGTTTTCCTGTAATTAATAACAATAATATATATATATACCATGCTAACTGTTTATTTTACGTCAGTTCTGTTGCACCCGTGTGATAGAATGCCTGAAGATGCCGAAAAGCGACACCCGGGTCGTCAGTGACAAAACATGTGGAATCGTACAAAATTGTAACAATTCAAATTTTATATCTTAAAAAATTTTGTAGAACTAAAATAAAATACATTGCTATTTTTTTCACCGAGTGTGGATAAATATTATTCGGTAAATAAACAAAAATAAAAATTGTATGTCTTCTGATATCGATTGTATGTGGTTGATGGAATTTCAAAATCAAATTTGAATTGTCGAAACTTTGTAGGATCCCAAATATTTTGTCACTGTTTCCATATGTTTCGTAAATTCCGTTGGATCCGTGTGATATAATGTCTGAAGACGCCGAACGATGAACCTAGGTCGTTAGTGACAAAACATGTGGAATTGTACAAATTTTCAACAATTCAAATTTTAAAATCATATGGTTGACTATTAATTAACACGGTGAAAAAAATAGCAATGTATTTTAGTTCTACAAAATGATATAATAATTATTAATATTGTTGATAGCTATTTCGGCTCACGCCATCGTCATAACTATCCTAAAACGAAAATTTGCTTACCTGCACAGCTATATATAAATAAGCAAATATTCGTTTAAGCATAGTTCTGACGATGGCGTGAGCCGAAATAGATATCAACCATAATTTAAAAAATAATTTTGTGGAACTAAAATAAATTGCTAATTTTTTCACTGTGTTATAATGGAGTTCTATTCTACTAAGTGAAAGCTAATTCAATCAATAAGTTAACTGTTTTTTATAGAATGTAATACGACGAAAAATCATCATTTCTCCCGTTGCAAAATTTTAAGTTATTGTGATAAGAATGGGAAAGAAATACTTTCCAAGGACAGATTCTTTCGAAATTACGTAAGAAGATATTACGCAATCTGCTATTCTTCTAGAACGAGATTAATTAATAGTCTCCAAACTATTATACGTGTCGGTGTGATAGTTACTGCGGCTTAAATTGAGTAATTAAGAACAGCGGTGTCATAATGGAATTAACAAAAGGCCAAGGTTGGCTTCAATGATCACATCGTGAAGAAAAATGCCACACACAAAACTTCATTTAGTTAATTTAATATTATTTAATTTCTTAACTTTTGAAGTATTTTTCCTACAATTTCACTGGGTACTTAAAATGCACACAACACTAGCCACAGCAGTATTATTTACAACACTCTTCTCACATTGATAAAAGAGCGCTGGAATCGACCAAGAAAAAAATGATTCTTCAAAACGTGGTCATTTGCCCTCGTATATGCAGCAAGATGCAATCAATAATAATGTTTTTTGGATGTTGTCATTTAAGCATTATTATTTATTGATTGAATTGGCATTCACTTGGTAGAACTCCATTATAACACGGTGAAAAAATAGCAATGTATTATGTAGAACTAAAATACATTGCTGTTTTTTCACCGTGTTATTATTATTTATGTTTGACGGTGTAAAACACACAAGCAAATAAATAGCTGACAAAATAATGATAATAATAATTAGAGTTTATGAAAGAGCTTTAAAGCAAATAAGCTCTATTCGCTTTTAATGGGAAGCTTTCAACTATTCGAATGCGTTGTAATTTTTCATGATGAGATGGAACCAATTCGGCAAGACCGACAAGGCCAACAGATTTGAATTTTTTCAGTTCGATATCCATATTCAGATATTTCCGATGGATGTACATAAGCAGTGTCCTAAAGGACATAGCTATATTTTAATATAGGAAATAGCTTGGCATTGATATAACCACGGCCAGTTACTAATTGGAAGGTCAACGCATTAGAAGCCAAAGCTTCAATCATTTCTATTTGTCATTTATATACGAAGAAACAAATAAGTTTATCATCCCTTGGAGGAATTTTCCCATTAATTCTGCAAAATTCGCATTACATTGAAACATTTCGAAATGCAATCAATAAAGCTTAATTGATGCATAAACTACTCGATATAAAAATATGTAAACCAGAATGAAACCTTTTAACATGTTCACTATCACGTTTTGTTTTAAAGGCTTTATATAATATGTTAAATAAGAAATTCACACATTTTATTATCTCCACAATATATTTAACCGGTTGCGCACATCGTCAACATTATCAACTGATAGAAAATAAATTACAAACAAGACTATTTGTAGAAATTTTTGAACTGATAATTTATAATACCAAAGTAACAAATTTTAAAACAACTTCTCATTAAACGCTTTTTTCATTTAAAAATAAAAATTACTGCCAAAATCATTTGGTAATGCTTATGTAAGCAAAACCGGGCATTATCATGCAATATCTGTTGAGGAAATAGAACTAAAAAAACGTGATTTTATTATTGTTAAATATTTATTCTTATTGTCATCATCTAATGAAAAATACATTGTTTTTACTTGTCGAACATCTTTTTTGAGTTCAGCTATAAAAGTTTACTTGCTGAAGATTCATGTCAAAATTACTCATAACCCCTTACGAATACTGGAAGCGGTTGGAACAATAATATGTGTAATAAATATGTGTAATACAGGTGACAAATAATTACGCAAAAATACAAAGCGCAAATGATATCAAATAATCTGAAGTACCCATTTCCTCAGTTCGAAAGTTAAGGCGCGTTCGCACTTTACGGCCAGATTTATGACCGGCTTAGCGGATTTATTATTTCTAATCAAATATGAACTTTAATGCACGTGCGCCGATAAACTAAAGTTTTATGACAGAAAAACCGGCCATTAGATGTGTATCTTTTTATGATATATCAAAAATTATTATTATAGGCATATGGAAACGGGTTCGTCATATATTTTTACAGCGCTTGGTTTATTAATTATGTAATAGTACAATGCCGTAAAACTTGAATATAACTGTAGTTAACAGTTTCTTTCAACTTTGTTAAGTATTCTTTACCTTTAGAAGTTACTTAATATATAATAAAAACGCTCTTATAATTTGATTTTCTATACGTACATTTGTACGATTTTTCTAGATGAAATATTAATTTACGTTTGTATTTTTTGGTAACAAAAATTTTACGAAAATATCTCGTAGAAAACTGCGTCAAACATTCCATCATATACTATCGTAAGATATATAATAAAACATAATATAGTACTATTTCCACAATTTTATATTATCCAGATAACGAACGGTTTTGCTATTCGGGAGCATTATCAACATCAAGAATGTCTCACCCATTTTCCCAAAGCACTACCTCAAAACGTCAAAATGACCTGTTTTTTGAAAGAAAATACTATTCATTTGTAGTATTAGAATATGTCCTGAAAAATCTTCTCAGTACTGTAATTAATCACTATTTATGTTCATTCCTCAGAAAACAAAAAATAAAAAAACCCAGATTAACTCGCACTAAATGAGAAATGCATAAAATCAATATGTCATATTTAAGAATTTATTAGCACAGTATGAAGCTAGGGTGTTAAAACAGAAGAGAAGATGTATTATGTATTTTTTCTACACAGCTATATATTGATAGGTAAATGTAAGTTTAAATATAGTTCTGATGAAGGCGTGAGCCGAAATAGCTATCAAATACATAACTTGTAAATTTTGTAGAACTAAAATTCATTGCTATTGTTTCACCGTGAGACAAGAGTGAATTCAGTCAAATATTTTTAATGTATTAAATAAATAATATTACGCTTTTATATTCGAGTAAAACGTGTGAATGTTTGTTGATTGTTCAAAATAATAAGAGTTCTTTCAAGCAAATGCCAATTCTATCAAATAAACATATCCTGTTTTGAGTTAAAAGTAAATGGCCACGTTAGGCATACCAAATAGGAGATTAATTGAGGCCACGATTCTAATCAAGTGTCATACAGACCATTTGTGAAGAATTTTGTAGAGGCAGGTCAAAACTGATAAGATTTTAATGTTACCGAAACACACTTCCTAAATCCATTTTTTAGCGTTTTGGCTCAGTATGTAAATTGTATTTTCTAAATTTCTTGCTTCATTAGTAAGTTACGAAAATGAGAATTGAGCATATTTTAGAGGCAGGATCACACTAAGTACGCTAACTGCGGCTTACACTTGTTTGTAGAGGTTAACGGTGATGAATTGTCCGGGGTTACTTAGCCTCGTGTTTAATACGTTGGATTAGCGTGACGCTTGTGTCTCGAGCGTCGAGATAAATGAATGTCGAAGATTTTAAGATTTCGTTACACGATACATAATCTCTATCATTGCTCACACACTAAGAAGAATTCTTAGGTGAACCGTTCTTTAGTGCTTTGTATTCCTCGTTTGAAATAACAATATCGTGACTTCAATTTTCATTAACCTTTGAAAATCTATGTTGAAAAATCCTTTTTTTTGATTTTTCAACACAGTTTCTTTAGTATATATTTGAATATCGACTGACTTTATAGAATTCCAATATAAATCATTATTATATTGTTGAAACTGTGTTAACTTCCACATGTTTTGTCACGCACTATCCGAGTTTCACTTTAGGTATTTTCAGACATTGTATCTTTATAGTTTTCTTGTGTAAATTCTATACACGGTGCAGTGCAATTGAATTGAGAAACAGTAAACAGTTTGCATCAGCATTACACATGAAGCGTAAAAAGTAAAAATATATACCTTAAAATTGGGAGCTAAATATATGTGTATACCACGGTGAAGATATAGTCATGTATTTTAGTTCTACAAAATGTATACGATATGTATTTGATAGCTATTCGGCTTACGCCTTCATCAGAACTTATGGTGAAGGCGTAAGCTAAAATAGCTATCAACATAAACAATAGCACAATATGAAACTAGGGTGTTAGAACAGAAGAGACTATGTATTGTGTATCTTTTCTACCCAGCTATATATACATAGGTAAATGTACATTAAACTTTTCCAGGAGTATGGACGTACTATTACGTCGGTGCGATTTTTTCCTTAAGTATGGACATACTTGTCGTATATGTCAACAATTATTGTGATAATATATTCAAGTGCTATGTGTCAATGGTTTGTGATCCCTGGATAATGTAACTGGTATTATTACGATAAAACCCTAAAAGCGAGCGTTGTATTTTTTTAACAATGATTTGATAAAAAAACTCACTCCTCAAAGCACAGTTAAAATAAATTAGTAACTCCTGGAAATGGTTAAACATAGTTCTGATAAAGGCGTAAGCCAAAATAGCTATCAACTAAATTTCCTATAAATTTTGTAGAACCAAAATACATTGCTATTTTTTCACAGAATTATAATGGAGTTCTACCAAGTAAATGCCAATTCAATCAATAATGTTTTCGGTTGATTCGTATTAAAATAAAAATAAATAATGATTTTTAAGCATATTATTAAATTCACTCAGTAATCTTGTGAAGGCAATATTTTTTTTTTCATTATAAAAATCGGACGTTTATGTACGATATAAATGTTGAATAAATAGCTTTATTTAAACCATTTGTTGTTTATTAGCTTTTTCAACAAATCCAATAAAATAAACATTTAAATACGAATAGCCTTGTTTTCGAATAATATAATCTCGATCAAAGTAACTTCTTCACAATAGTCATTTGATTATTATCAATGAAAAGTGTTTCCATTTCCGCAACAAAACAAAGCCTTCCTTTAGGTCTTAATAAAACACTTCGCTAATCGTGTTTGGGAAAATTAAAGGAAGTTTATTAAGTCCAGCAAAACCTCTTTAGCAGAGTTATGATAAAAAGTTTATTTTCGGGTCGTGATTAGCGATTGCGATCTAGATGTTTATTTTCGTTCCTGAAAATTTTAAATAATGAATGATATAGGATTTTTATATTAAAATTAAGATTATTTAAATTAAGAATATTGAAAGTTATTTCAGTTGTTTAATTTGATTCTAGCATTACGGTCTGTGTTTTTCCTTCGTATTTAGCTCCTTTGGTATATAACCGATGCTAACTGTTTATTGTGTGTCTATTCTGTTGCATTTAATAAAACGCTTGAAGATCCCGGGTTTTTTAGTAAGTTTCAATAATCACTTTTAAGGTGTTAACTGTCACTTCTTGATGGAAAGGCATTATATTTTAAATAATAAAAACACATTTTTTTAGTACTTATTTCCACAATATATTTTTTGATCAGGACCGGTTTCGCTCATCGCGAGCATTATCAACTGATGAATCAGTTGAATGAATGAATATCAGTTGATAATGCTCGCGATGAGCGAAACCGGTCCTGATCAAAAAATATATTGTGGAAATAAGTACTAAAAAAATGTGTTTTTATTATTTAAAATATAAGTTTCAATAATTTAAAGTTGATATTATCGCAATTGATTTGTTGTGCCTCTGTTTTCTTTATGTAACCTTTTATTTCATTACTGTTAATTCCGTATGGTCTTTTCAAAACAGTATTTGCATTGCTTTCTATATGGCTACATCCAACAGAGCACTATTAATATTTTTGAAATATATGAAATTTTTGATTTCTCTGTGAGAAACGGTGGAAATTTATGGATGTCTATTTCTCGAAGAACGCTTCCACACACAGGGCTGTGAAGTCGCAGTGTTTTGGCTGGACTCAAAGTCGAATAGTGATAAACGAGCGACTACTTTTGCGATAAGACGATTTGGAAAAATATTTCAATGAGCAATTTGCCGGATTCGTTAGTCGGCACATAAATATGACAGGTAGGAAAAAACCTGATAAATAAACTTTTTTAAGTCGAAGCCGTGTTTTTTTACGACTTTATAGTCCTACTTACACACCCTTTCTTGTTTTAAGGCACAAAAACTGTCCTATCGCGCTTAGAAGTGCTAGTGTATAAATCCGGTTATAGGTACCTATTAATATAGTTCCACGCTCTTTCTTACCGTACCCTGATGCAAAATTGTAACGTGTTGTCGCTTAAGATTTGATGAATATTTTCAAAGTAGTTCAATGTTTGTTAGCAGATAGCTTCTACCTATGAATTTATTAATGTGTTAAAAAGTACAAATTTATTCTTATATGCAACTTTTTGAGTGGTTTCATGATTATTTTACAAATATTTCAACAAACTTTTTTTTAGCATTTTATACTTTAATTTATTAAACTATTAATACGAATTGGGAATTATGTCCATACTAGTATGGCAGTAAGTCTATATTTGCACATCACAGTACAAATTATTGTTGAAATTGAATGTTGTGTATTATTGTACACGTGTACGATAAATCATAACATGGTTGCACCTAATAAATTAATGATACGCGAGCAACATGCTTGCAAGAGGCATATGGAGTGTAAGAGTTGTTCAGGATGCAGTTGGGGGTTGTAATTTCTGTTATTATCTTGAGGTGGTATTAAGTAGGGTGGCCAAATGGCGATATTAGTTTGCTACAATTGAAATTCTAGCCGTGCGAACAATTTAATTTGTATTACGTTAAATATAGTTATAAGAAGCAGCAAGCATACGAATGCGCTAGATCTATATAAACACGTATATTTCTAATGAACAGCATATGTAGCACTTCAGTAAATTTTTTAGAACTAAAACAAATTGCTATTTTTTCACCTCGTTACTTCAGTAAATATTTTTTAAATTACCGGCATTAATTTAGCGAATGTTTGGTAGATGAAGACGTTAAGGATTGCAATTATTTTAAATAAAACACCGTTGCCATAATTTAATTACCATTTAACCTTTAAATGTCCAGCGGTCCCATACGGGACCAGTGATTATGATGCATTTCGCTATCGAGTTACACTCATTCATGAAAATAGTATTCAAAATATGGAGAATAGCTTATATAAATAATGTCTTTGAGATACCGAACAATTATTTTACTTTCGGTTTCAAAAACTATTTTCACCGTGATGAGTAATATAAACATCTGTGTTACAATATCGACTATTGTATTTTTGTATAATAGGCGGACTATAATAAATCAGCTTTATCTAAACTGTTCAATGTATTTTGATAGGGAATACAGGTTTTTTTCATACAATTAAAGATTTTTTTTTCTTTGAGGTAGTGGCTCCCAATCTGGGTGCATGAACCCCTCAGGGATGTTCCTATTCTTTTACTTCAACGTGAAATTATATAAAATGTGAAAAATTACGTATAAGGCTTTTGTAAAATATAAGCAATCTTTTATTTCAATAATACTTCTTATTTTACCAAAATATAATGAATAGTTTTAGAGAAATAATTATTTTTAGAACAGCTACGGGTCGCCCGAATATTTCACAAAAATACTTGAGCAGTTAAAGGTTAATCTTTACACAACGAAGTATAAAGTAAACGTATTAATTGAAATAATGAAAAAAGAAATAAATACTTTATTTTTTTGGAACAAAAGACGCAAAATATATGAATATGTACATAAAAACCACAAGGGGTATGAATTGTGCTGTTAGTATAACGTAAAATTATTTACATTCGCAATATCAAAACATAACCACTTATTTTCAATAAGAAAAGGACCTTTCGGTATCATTTCGGTATCGAAAACATCCCACTAATATATCCCTTAAATCATGTACAATACGCAAGACATTCGGCATATGGCCACCCTGTTAGTGAGAATCCCTTGTTCTAAATGAAATATGAAGTGATTTTGCAAATGTTTATTGTATCGCGAAGCCGATCTAATGAGAAAACTTCCTTTTGTTGGCAATACAATATCAACTCCCCACCCCTATGGTGGAATTATCAACACGGAGTAATAATAATAATTGTTTGAGCGCGTGTGAGCACTTAATAAACAAAATTAAATTTACATTCGGTGGAAAATTATGGAAAATAATGTCGTAAGAAATACAGGTATATGAACATTGTAAGCAACCTATTGTGCGAACAATAATTTCAATTTGTATTTTTTTTGCTCCTATGTATATTGTTTTTATTAATTCTACAATTTTACCGTATAACGAGAACCGGTTTCAGATGATAACCCGAAGTAAATCCGGACAGGATCATAACATCTTATAATACAAAAACAACCGATACAAAGATGTTTAGTAAGAATTATTCGTTCTCTCTGCAGTCTATTACATCCAAAAGCATCGTAAACTTGCATGCCTTTATACATGAAACAATGATCAATTAAAATTTTACGAAAAAAAAATGGTTTAATATATAAACTATTCATGTATTTATTTAGTATACATCTCTTATTGGAATAATGTTGTTTGACAACAACTAATTAGAACCGGTTTTGACAATTGCACGTATTTTAAACTCAAGAAAAATGCATTTCATTGTTATTGTTTGTAAAAAGGTTTTGTTAGACTTATGTCAAGCTTTTTAAGCGATCTATGCAAGGATTATGTCAAGATATTACACATGGTAATAAAACAAATCGATAATAAAATAAGTTATATATAATTCGTATATAGAATTGTATTTCTTTAGAAACCGATTTACCAGTTTTCAGTAGGGAAAAATTATGCCACTATGTATTTAAATTGTAAAATTAACGGTATAAGAGCGTATAAAATAGGAAGAAACATTGATGTTTCTTCCTATAAGACCTATTTTAAGTAAATCTTACTATTTCTATAACCTTTGAGCAAGCGCAAGCAATGAGTTAACAAAGTTTTATCACAATGTGATGCACGGTATGGCAACGCATAAAATTCGAACAAATAAACATTCATTTTTATGTACAAGATTAGCCGAAAATGTCTACGATGAATGAAAGCAGTCCCTATCATTATTAAAAAAATGTCGATATACTTCAAATATATTGATTGAATTGACATTTACTTGGTAGAACTCCATTATAACACGGTGAAAAAATAGCAATGTATCTTATTTCTACAAAATTTTGTAGAACTAAAACACATTGCTATTTTTTCACCATGGTACTTCAAATATATTAATATGAAGTCAACGATGATGATATATTACGATGCGCAAGAATTACTTAAAATTTACCGGATAAAGCTATGTATTATGTTATATGGCGAGACGCTGAGAAAAATAGAGTTGTTCAAATTTAACCAAGAAGTTGGTTTATTTCTAGAGAAATGTATACTTGTTGGAATAGTTTGGGGTTAATATATTTCTCTAAAAGTGTTTGAAAAACAAGTACGCCAGCTACTCGAACGTTTTAAAGAGAAACATGAATGGATTTTTTGTCGGCATTTTATACAGACTCATTGTGAGAATGGCGGAAGCTTACGCGGGTTTGAATCGAGAAGAGTAGGCGGCTCTCTTAGAAGGCGTGTGGGGTGGAATGATATCGCTTATCAACAGGGGTGGAACAAGTTTTAACAGATAAAAGCGTTAAAAGCTGTTTATGCTAAAAATCAATAAAAGAGCTTTCACGTCAAAATACGTTACATAAAAAAAACGTAACCCTCTGACTGCTAACGTCTCAACCGTTGAGACGGCTGATTTTTCTGTGGTGATATGTAATACCCGAAAAAATTTTCGTTAACAATGGTTAAAACCTTTTATACAAGCTAATTTTTGAATTGATGCATTGATTGATTTGTCTTGATAAACTCAATAAGATTGTTTCAAATCAATATTATTTAATAAATTTTGAAATATTCTTCAAGCGGCTCAGAAGAGAACGAGTTAACAACTTATTGGAATGTCGATATATCCAGGCTTATAAAAGAGTAGAGGATTATATTTGAAAATTTAAATGTCGTAAAAAGTATTGGATTTCTACAAGTCTAAAGAATATGATTATATTTTTAATATTTACCAAATGTGACAAGAAATTCTGTATGACTTTTAATTTATTAAAATGTGTTCTTTTGTATTCGATCAATTTATACGAACCAACGAAATGTGCAAATACGAATGAGGATGTCTTCAAAAGTATGCCGCACGAAGTTTCGAAACATTATTTCCTACTTCGGCATTCTTTTGGATATCGGCGCTATGGATAAAATGAGAGATCTCCATAATGTTAAAAAAATGGATGTATTATAGATTTTATGTGTTTTTAATAAATGTTGTATTATATATTGTATGTGTAAAAAGTATTATCATTAATTTATATTCACAAAAGAGTGTCAACAATAAAGGCAGGAAATTGTTTAATTTATAAGAAGCCGCAGTGCGTTAATTTTGGTTTTCCAAGCAGAGAAAATAAAAAACAAATTCTTGATTATCGAAGCAATAATTTTTCAAGAAGACGTGATCATGAATTCTTTGGTCAACTAAAGTGCAGAACCAGCCTGCCAATGGAGATACCACTGGTAAGACCATTAACATTGTTCGATAGTATTGCTTCTGATGATGGCATATTCCACGTAGAAAAGAGTGAGTCAGAAAATTAATATTTTTTAATGTATTATAATAAATTTTGCCAGAAATGTCACCATTTATAAATCTTTTACAAATTTTAAATACAACAAACTTATAATTAGTAAATTTTATAAAATATCAGTATCAAATAAATATATAGATGAGAAATATATATTTAGTTATTTTATAACTAAATTTCAGCGCCGGCTATTTAAAAAATCAGTATTTGTTACAATATTCTATAATTTAATACGGTTCATTGTTTTACAAAATCTAAAAGAAATGATTATATTTTAAGCAAGCAAATAAGTCATTCAGTTTCTTTTGATTAATAAAATAGAAGAAAACGGTACTTTTAAGAAGAAGCCAAGTTAAAAATAATATTTGGAGGAAGCTTAGTTTCGAAAAAAAAGTAAATGCTCAGTTTACACGACACAAATAAAAAAATAAGTTTTTATTGTGTCCGCGCTCCTGTAAAACAACACTTTAATCGAAATTTCCGGCGTCTTATATCCTTAATCCGTTCCTATCGTAAGTTGTGAAATCGAGAATGAGTGGGCTGCAATAGAGGAGGTCGGGATAAGCCGGACAATGGGTCAGTTTCGAGAAATGACTTTGAAAAATCTCTCCTCTAACACGGCGGGTAATACGCCGCTGAAAAATAAAAAATAATAACGCTATTCGGGATATTGGATTGCGAACGCATTTATGAGGGGCGGGAATTAAAAAAAGATAAGAAAGTGTGTTAAAATATAAGTGGAAAATTTTCAGCCAGGGGAGCGGTGGGCGAAAATGAGATTTAGTAAAATCGAGCTTTTTGTCGACAGCTTTTCCAGCATCGTGCAATAAACTTTCAAAAAAATAATTGCGTCTGATTGTTTCAGCATTCTATAGAAAGGAATATAATATTTAACATATTTTTGAATATCTGCACACTTAAAGTAAAAGGACATTCGACTTAAGCAGGCATTTAATAATACTGATTGTATTAAACATTTAATAAAAATATGGTATGTAATCTTTGTTTTTGTCAAATTTGTCAAAATTGTTTTTTTCGTACATTCCTATATATTTTCACCTTTCAAGGTGCTAACTGTCACTTCTTGGTGGAAAGGCATGATATTTAAAAAAAAAAAAAAAATAGTACTTATTTCCACAATATATATTTTTGATCAGGACCGGTCAAACCGTTCAAAAACGAAACGATTTTATTGTTTAAAATTTTCACGTTTATTTATTTAAAACTATTGAAATTTTACAATTCCTACTTTCAAGTGTTTTATTGGATAACTTTGTTTTTGTAATAATATTTTTACAATCGCTTCGAAAAAATTTTTTAATATCATACAACGGAGAAAACATGGAATATTTATTCGTGCTTTCAGCTGACTGATTTGGGACTCTTGTCCAACTTTGATGGAGTGTTAAAATTGTCATATCAACTCCAGAGTTCTAAATGGAAAATTATACACACCGGAACTCTGGTTTCAAACAATTCAAGCTTGTATCGATTTATTCACGAAATATGTCTACAATTTCAAAGATTGAACGTTAATGTACAATTGTTGTCGGCGTGTTATTATAATATACCAAGTTGATCGATAATTGAAAAGGAGTAGCTAAGATCTTCGACAGTAACAAAGATACTTCTCGCCGAGACGTTTTGAAGCGCATAAATGACAACTGCGAAACTTTCCTCTGAATTTAATCAAAACTTTAGTTACCAGATGATAATGTTACGCACGCAATTCGCTCAAAATTCTCAAAGACAAACAACCCGAGGCGCGGCGGGATAAGAAGCACCAATGTAGGGGGAGCGGAATTATTTACAACCCCCAAATCCACGACGTGGGTGTAACAATCGCTGGAAACCAGGTATACCAATCCGGCGAGATTATATTTATCTTGCTCTGATAGAACGAAAAGACGTGCTTTTTGACTGCTAGTTAATTTTCTACAGAAGGAATCGCTATGTACATTTAAGCTCGTATTACCCGCTGAAGATAAGTTTTGTTGTTTTAATATTCTATGGATACAATTATACGCAACGATATATTATATCAGAACAAAATAAAACTATCCTGTTTATTCAAAATACAACAAAACCAGGAAAATTTTATTTTTTAATTATTATTTAAAAAATATATTATTACATAATATTAACAGTTAACAATAAGTGTCAGGGTTAAAAACCTTAAAAAGCGTAAATAAAATATCTATGTCGTTATTACAATCAAAGTTTCGTTTTTGCGGAATAAATTTCAGTCAGACGTGTGTGCTTTTTAATTCGAGAATTATTAAAATATGTATATATTTAATACAATACTTCCAAACAGCATATGACGTATATTTTTTTCACATAAATGTGCTGATTGAACACATATTAATTATATAAGCAATAATACGAATTTTTCATATTTTGTATGTATGCACACCGGATATTTGAACAGTGAATAACACAAAGGTACGCGTGTATATTTGGCATAGAATTTTTTAATAAAAAAAACTATTGATATGAAATATTTTTGAATTGAACAAGCTGTCACCTCTACTGCATCCGTGTGATAGATAGAACGCCCAAAGATGCCAAAAGGCAAAACTAGGGTTGCTAGTGATAAAACGTGTGGAATCGTAGTAAGTTTCGATAATTAAAAATTGATATTGAAATTTCATCCAACATGTTCAGTTCTTTGATAAATTATATACATAAAAGAAATAGTTTGTTTCAAAATATTATATGTAACTATACAATAGGATCTTACAGATATTATTATTTGTATATCTCATTATTATACGTATTCTAGAAATTATGATTAAAACTGCAGGAAATTATCAGTTAACGCAATATTCAAATTTTTTTTCACTATGAAATATTATTGATTGAATTGGCATTCACTTGGAAATCAATAGACATCAATTATCACAAAGGATTCTTAACTAACAAACTAATATAATAGTATCGCCACTAGTCCAGCCGTTGTACAAAGGGGTGGTCTGATTTGCTTCCATAATGACCACTTTCGTCCCACATAGAAACTTATTGTCATAGACACTTATTGTTTCATTTAGAATTTTTGAAAATTTAGTGTCATTGTGTGAAAGTAACTAGCTAGGCCGTTGGAACAGGAGAGAGGATGTGTTGTGTGCCTTTTATGCACAGCTATATATAGATAAGCGAATGTTAGTTTAAGCATAGTTCTGACGATGGTGAGCCGAAATAGCTATCAACTATATTTTTTAAAAATAATTTTGTAGAACTAAAATACATTGCTATTTTTTTCACCGTGTGATGAAATATTATATTTCAGTATTCCATTATGAAGGTTTATGTTCACCGATCAACTGACATACGTATTTTAAAATTGGCTTTTTAAATTAAATATTACTCTTGCTATAACTTAGAAGCATGGCGGGTCTACATTGTTGAAGATTTAATCTTCAAGGGTTTTAAATTGTAACCAAGATCTTAAATATTATAAATGGCAAATTAAAAAAAACTTTAAAATATTGTTTCCATAACAACTGTCTTAAACAATGTTATATAAACCACATTGTTTCGCCTTAGTTTAGTTACTTGAATTAGTTTATACCACGATTATATGGGATCACAATAAAATTATCGTGGCTAAAATACACCTTCTGATAACACGGAATATGCCGGGGCAATTTGGAGTAATCGACACGGTATAATAACACTATACCTAAAGTCATGTAAGGGGTTAGTAACAGATAAAGGACGCCACTGCTATTGACCTTCCACCCCTAAAGGTTCATTGCGAACTAGGAGGTTAAGTATGTAAAGAACACCTTAGATAAGTAAATACCTAGAAGGCTTCGATAAGAATAGTCATTTTTTTACAAAGCTCGGTAGGTTCTTTGTCAGCTTTACTGTGAAATGTTAGATTGGGGTAGGTTTAGGTTGTAGCGACTTAATTCTTTACCTATAAGATTTTCCCCTTTAGAAAGTTTGGCTACACATGTGCTTTCAAGTTTTTCTATTAACAATTATTTGATCATCGGTGATTTTAATAACACATTTTTTATGCGCTGTACAAAGTTTGATTTCATTTATATTTGGTCGCTCACAGTGGTGAAGCGGGGCCGTGGCACGCAGTTTAAACATAAATTTATGATTAATTGATTGAATTGGCATTCACTTGGTAGAACTCCATTATAACACGGTGAAAAAAATAGCAATGTATTTTAGTTCTACAAAATTATTTTTAAAAAATATAGTTGATAGCTATTTCGGCTTATATAGTTCTGACGATGGCGTGAGCCGAAATAGCTATCAACTTTATTTTTTTAAAATAATTTTGTAGAACTAAAATACATTGCTATTTTTTTCACCATGTTAAATTTATGATGTCTACTGAAGGTGCTTGATGGAATTTCAATATCAAATTAGAATTGTTACAACATTGTACGATTCCACGGATACAACGTGTGATAGAATGCCTGAAGATGTCGAAAGGCGGAACCCAGGTCGTTAGAGACAGAACGTGTGGTATCTTACAAAGCTGTAACAATTCAAATTTGATTTTGAAATTCCGTCAAGTACCTTCAATCGATATAAAAAATTATGTTTTTTTTTTTTATAAATATACAATATAATTTGTATCACCGCTAAAAATTGTTTTCTACTGAAGTAGTACTAACACACAGACACTAATATTGTTCATTGAGAAGTAGGGTAGAATCAGTTTATAAATCACTTTTAAGGTGTTAACTGTCACTTCTTGATGGAAAGGCATTATATTTTAAATAATAAAAACACATTTTTTAGTACTTATTTCCACAATATATTTTTTGATCAGGACCGGTTTCGCTCATCGCGAGCATTATCAACTGATAGAATACAATTTACAAACAAGTCTATTTATACAAAACAAAAAATTAATTTGAGTTAAAGGTAGCAGGTGTACAAAACCATGGGTACAAGAACTAGGAAACAATTTACATAAAATCATACAATATTGATACAAATAAAGTAAATTAGTATAAAAATTAAATGTTCACAATCACTTATTAAGAATTACAATTATGGTAAATCAATAATCCATTAGGAGCTCTAAACAATCAATAAGGAAGTAAGGAGTGGGAAATTTTTAATGACGAAAATAACTCACAATCACTACTTAATGGAACAAAATAAATTAATACATGAGAAGTCGATTAAAGATGAATCGATGAGATGGGAAGATATGGTCAGTCAGGGGCGTTCCAATATTTTCTGTAAAAAAATAAAGTAAAAGGAGGCAATATCATTTTTCAAAAAAAAAAAAATTATATTCATATGAAATATATATTTATTAATCTAATTTAATGAGTATAATAATGGTGACGACGCAAAAGTAGTTTGTTCATTTATAAGGTTAGAATTAGGCAAAAATTTTATATCGATTAATTTCAAGGATTTCTTGTTTATCTAATTTCAGTGATTTGTTATTGAAATGCAGGATTTTGTAGTTTATAGTAAAATCACATGAATGTTTATTTTGGAACAAATGGTTTCCAAAAGTAGAAATCTCATCGCCTTTTTTGGCACAAGCTAAATGTTCCTTAAATCTAGTATGAAAGGATCTTCCTGATTGACGAATATACCTAGCCTCACAGAAATCACAATTTAGAAGATAAATACTACTTTGGCTTAAAATATTAATTTTGTCTTTTGTGTTAACTAACATTCGACTAAGATTATGATTGTTATAAAAAGTTACATTAAAAAGTTTTTTGTCTAACTTCTTGGATATGTTTTCAGAAACTCGGCCTAAATAACTTAGTTTTACCCAACGTTTTTCAACGGAGGGAACATCAATCATCAAGCTCGAGGTTACATTTAATAAAGATAATTTTTTAGTTTTTTTAAAGACAAGTCGATCAATCAACTTTGCATCGTATCCATTGTTAAGTGCGATCTGTTTAATGGTGTTTAATTCTAAATTGAAATTTGATTCTGTCATAGGAATTGTCAACAAGCGATGAATAAAGGAATGAAAAGTTGACAACTTATGTGAAATGTGGTGTCTAGACGAGCTACTTATCGAGCTACTCAGTTTATAAAGCCGATAGTGGACTAACTAATGCTTCAGTGAATAGCTTGACGTTCCGCATTGCAAGTGGCATTATTGCCGGCTCTTTCCGTTGGAAATATAATCCCTTCGGTAGAGCCGATGATGGGGTGAGTTTTATTATTACTACAGACATTGTGCAATGTAATTTACCGTGGAAGCGCGAGGAGTTATTTCATTTACTATTTGAGATCACTAACTCTACACGGCATTGCAATGCTGAACGTATATATTGACACCAGAGTGTCAATAGACTCCGGTAATAAGAAAATAAACAGTAAAAAAGCACAACGAATTGGGATCTCAATCGGTTGAGCAGTCGTAATTGTTTTGATGAATGTAAGTAATGTTATAATAGAGGATAGGTCTAAAACATTAATAGTCGTTAGAACTCTCTGTTTGCTTCCGTTACACTAAGTGACAGTTTACACATTAACATGAATGTAATAATGAGATAAAATCTATGTTTGGATTTATAACAAAATGTAAAATAAAAATTGTCTCATCGCCAACAACATATCAATTTGAATAAACTATTTCACTCTCCAACTTCGTTCCGTATTATTTTTTTGGCAAAAATAGCGCAAACCTCTAACTCGACTATCGACAAATCACGGCGAAAACATCTTCTTCTTGAATGTAAAATAAACGCAGAATGAAAAAAGAGATACGTTTAGCATCGCAGCGCCAACATGCAAAGTTTTGAACAAGTTTTAAAAGGGGGTTTCCAAAATCTCTGACGGTAATGCGAAGGATACCCTCGAGACGTTTGACTCTCTGCATACCGGAAATAAAACACATTACCTGTTATAAATTCTTTGCGGTAGATTTATAGAATAGTATGAGAAAAAATAACGAAGTATTTAGTACAATATTAAGTCGAGGAAAACTATAGATCGCAAAATTATAGATGGGAAACGATGAATGCGGGATTATATTATTGTACATTCTTCTTATGGGCGTTTAGCAGGACTTTAACAACTTAACGATACATGTGAGGAAATGATGAATGTGGAACGATATATTTGTGTTTATCTATATGAAAATATTGATGTTTTTCAATAAGATAGTAAGTTTAGCTGCACACGCTTTATTACTCACACTGTGATGGAAATGAATTACAAATTTAAAAAAAAACTATAATATTTCCGAAATTTCATTCTAAATGAACGGGATCGGATTCGCTAATCTCGATCATAATCCATTGATCACTGAGCAAGATGACGGCTTTGGAATAGCTGGAAATCAATAGATATCAATTATCACACGAAATTCTAAGCGAACAAACCAATTTTAGACTGTCGTTGCTCCTCAGACAGTTGAGAGGGGCTAATTCTTTTCCGTGATAAACCATCTCCATTCAATATTTAAGCTTATATAATTGCCACCTGTTTAGTTTCATTTAAAATTTAAAATTTTTTTAGTTTTATTGCTAGCAGGAAAAAAGATAGGTCGTTAAAACAGGAGAGACGATGTATTGTGTACCTTTTCTACACTGCTATATATAGATAAGCGAATGTTCGTTTAATCATAGGTCTGACGATGGCGTGAGTCGAAATAGCTATGAAGAATATCTTATTAAAAAAAATGCAAAATTTATAAGATATATAGTTGATGGGTATTTTGGCTTACGCCTTCTTCAGAACTATGTAAGCCGGAATAGGCATCAACTAAATATCTCATAAATTTTGCAGTACTAAATAACATTGCTATTTTTTCATCGTGTTATAATGAAGATTCACTAATTAAAAACGAATTTAGTCATTAAAAAATGTTTTGTTTGAAATTTTTGGAATAACAATTTAATGTCTGGTACTGTATCTGTTAAAGTATGAATAGGGGAAAGATGGGAAGAAGTCTTCGAATGAAAAGTCCACGTAGAGGTTTATTTTTATCTCGTAGAAAAAGTTTCCGTTGAAATTTAGACTCTGAAAATGGTCGCTTCGAGAATGCTGGTTCTTCGCGATTCTGGTTTATTCTTTATCTGGAGGCCAAGATTATGGTTTTCGAAACGTGAGCAGTTGTAATAATTTTATTATAGCAGATATTACACTGAAAATGTGTTTTAATGAACTCGACTCGAGCACAATTCAAACAGATTTTTACGCTAATGTTTTAGTTAAAAAAAAATTGTTTTAATAGACATATGAAAATAATCACAACTTTCATATTGAATACTTCATCTTATGGATTGTATATTGACTTTAGAACAGTACTCAAATAGAAACGTCTGGCAACACTCTTCTCGAGTGAAATAAAAAAAACTCGTTACGTTAAACTCCAATTTCGACTGATTTATATTTTTTAAATATTTTAAGAAAAACATAGAATATAGCTTACCTGTTTATTGGTTCTGCACAATATTAACAATACTCGCATATCAACGTTTTTGTAGACTTAATCAGAATACATTGGTGATTTACCTGAAAGAAAAAAGTTTTATTAGTATGAATGTAAATAAAAAACAAAATGCTAACATTGATTGGCTCAGTGTTTGACGTTTATAATGGTCGGTAATGATTTTTTCTTAAAATCTTGAATGTTTCATATAGTAACACTGTTTTATGGGATGTTTTTCTTTAACTAGAATTTAAAAGCATGTTCAAAGCTTAGTTCCTGGCATATAAATAGTATGAAATCAATTATTTTCGTTGAAGCTCGGCAAAATATATATTTTCTAAATTAAGCACATGAAAATAGGTTGAGAAACACTAATATGTTTAGCATGCTATAATTTGATTCAAATTTAACTTCATTAAATTCCTATAAAACGTCACCTGATGTTTAATTCTCATCGTTACCCACCAATTTGGAATAAGTAGATGTCTATTTAGTGCTTAACTTATCACAGGCAAAAGAATGTTATTATCATTAAAGCGACTATGATAGAGTGCCCGAAAATGCTGAGAGACGAAACTCTGTATAGTTATTGACGAAACACGAGGAATCGTATAAAGTTTCAACAATTCAAATAAATGTTTTATTTTGATTTCAAGTCTGACTAACCCCAACACTGCTGACATTTTTAAATATTTAATGTTGAAATATATTTAATAATGAACGAGTTATATGAACTCACAAGTATCTTGTAGAACTAGATTTTTTGATTACTGTGTATTTTATGATTATAAAGTTAAACTTCCAAGTAAATAGTCACTAATTCTATCGATAATGTTTTCCCACAATTTATGCACGTGTTTTATTGTGTTCTATTATATCTTACATCCGAAGGTTGGTAATAAACAACATTAAATGCATTTGGTCATAGACTAAAATAGTTTATATCGCATAACTAATTACCTCTATTTGATATAACTTATTAAAATAAGCACCCAAGGTACAATTTAAATAAACTTTCCACCATTATTAAAGAGATCAACTTAAAATTTACAGTACATTACAATGTTAGAGTTCACAGAGGGAGAAAAGTTAAAACGTTCCGTGAGATCAACTTATCTAGACTTAATGGCAAAGTTAATAATGGGAGCCAGTGGACTGTAGCTAGTGGCGTATCCACAGTTATACAATAAAATGTAGTAACATATAACGAACTACGTTTTTGTGACAGCTTATTAGTTAAGTACTTTTTATATTAAGTATGACCACATATATATCCAAATAATTTTGTTTCATATGAACTTATTTTTTTACCATACTTACGTTATTCTGTGTTACAAAAAATATTTAAAAATATAATTTAAACCATTTTATATATTATCAGCGACAAAATTTATGTTATAAATACATAAAAGTAAGTCGAATTTTAATGACATAGCCCCTTTGTTAAAAACTCAAAAATTTCTGCTGTCACTTGCATGGAGAAAAGGAATTATCTTTTAACCGGTTAACTGCCAAAAGCGTCTTAAGACGCATAATTTTCTGTGAACGGAGCGCCGCTCATACAAAAATTACGTCTTAAGACGCGCCGGTTTAACAACCTTGACCTTGTTTTTTTGACAACCCTGCACCATGAACAATTAATTTTATGATTATGGATAAATGACTGCACGACTGGCGCGCTCTTCATTTATTTGGTAAGTTTTATAAATAAACTTTATTACACTTTCAATAACGATATGATAAGAAGGTTTTATTTTTGTCGTAAAATTCGCGGCGTGCTGGGTACCGCCATACATGTATCTGCCGGCAGTTAACCGGTTAAATAATAGAAAAGAAAAAACTTTACTATTTCCACATTTGTATTTATTTTAACACGGTGAAAAAAATAGCAATGTGTTTTAGTTCTACATTTTTTTAAATATAGTTAATAGCTATTTCGGCTCACGCCATCGTCAGAACTATGCTTAAGCGAACATTTGTTTATCTATAGATAAATCTGTAAAAAAGGTACACAATACATCTTCTCCCTGTTTTAACGACTTAGCTTGTTTCTTGCTTGCAATAAAACTAAAAATTGTAAATGAAATTAAAAAGGCGGTTATATCAATAAGTTTACATATGGCACGGAAATGGTATATCACAGAAACAAAGAAGCACCCCGCAGTGGGTTAAGCAATGATGATCAACATATCTTAGTTTGTTCGTTAAGAATCCTTTGTGATAGTTGATGTCTATTGATTTCCAACTGTTCCAAAGCCGTCATCCTGCGACAATTACTACAAAGATGCAAACACTTAGGCGGTTTGTAGTAAGGTCGCATCTATGCATATTTGTAGTAAGTGTGGTAAGTATGATATCGAATATACATATCTAGTTCAGTGGTCCACAACCTTTTAAGAGATTGGATAAAAAAATAATTTTGAGAATTTTATTTTAAGAGGGAGTAAAAGTTTAAAACCATTTTATAAAAAATACTACAAAAACATATTCTTGATTGGTTATTAAAAATGTGCGAAAAACAATAAGCCGCGTGTAGTAGGTTGCTGACCACTGATCAAATTCTTTTTTTCTATATATTGCTGGCTATTTTCTCCATACTAGTCTTATAATATTCTTAATTACATTAATTACTCTAATAATATTATTGCATATAAATAGTCCACTATATTTTTACCTTCTTACTTAACAGTTCTCGCCGGTGGTTGAGAAAAATCCGCAGTACCACGTTTCATCCAACAAGTAATAACGTAAGGGAAGTATTTAAAAAATTGTTTGTAAAGAATGTTCTTTGTAGATAAAGATTCTTCAAACTATTTTACAGCACCACACTGCCAATAAAAGCTCGGTTAGCTATTCGTTTTTCTCTCTTCTCCCCAGCGATGCCAATAAAACTTTTGCTCCAAATTTGCAAAGCACTTCACATTTATTCCTTTGTATTTATTTTTATTTCAAGTTTCACACAATAATAACTCTTAAAAATCTCAAATTTAAATAAAACACATCTTCAAATTTTACGGTATTGTTACATTTTCAAGAAGTTATACTTACGATGTATTATATAACTGAGATTTTTTAAATTTCGTGTATTTCATTAATTATTCAAGGCTTAGTTTTAAAAACTAAGCCATAAAAAATTCATGATTATTTCTTAATTAATTTGAATATATAGAAATAAAATAATAATTAATTTAATGCAAATGTCATGCCCAGTAATAGAATATATGAAATTTCGTATTAACTAAAAACTTACTTTCGTAATAATAATTGATAAACTTATTATATAGCCAAAAACGATATTGAATAATTTAATTATGTGCTAAGTTTGAACTTAGATTAAATTATTCATGACTTAATAAAGTCTTAAGTCAGTGGTTTTTTTTATTATTAAATATGTATTAAAAAAAGCTATGCGGTGGAACTTTGTACTATTAACTTGTATTAATAACTTAAAATAAATGTTAATGATTTTAAGCATCCTGGAATGTTATAATTAATTGAAGATACAGTGGAACCTCGAGATACGAGTGCCCTAACATACGAAATATTTGAGAGCGCAGTTTTGTTTTGAAATACGAGCAACATTTGAGATACGAATAACGGCAGACTGCACATGACCGATCAGTTTACTGCGCCTCGTGCGTCGCGCATTATCCAAAGCACAGATGATACAGATACCTTTTGATGGGTATCTGCATAAAACTATACAAAACCAGTTTATTTCGTTACATTATTTTTATTATGTTTTTATGCAATATTTGTCATTTACAAATACATTTTTCTTATTTGATTATAACAACTGGGGTGTCATTTTGGGGGCTGGAACGGATTTATGACATTTCAATTAATTTCAACGGGAAAAAATGCTTTGAGTTACGAGAAAATTTACTTACGAGCAAGGTTACGGAACGAATGAAACTCGTATCTCGAGGTAACACTGTACAAACAAATAAATTGTATCAACAAAATCAGTCACATTTAACGGTTAATATATCAATCTCTTTTCAATTCTTTTTATAAATTGAATTTTAAATTTAATCATTTTTTTATATACAGGAAATGTTGGCTGTCTAAATATAGAATATAATATTTCTAATCTTAACATAACTGAATATAAATATAGACGTCTATATTATATTTAATATGACTAGTATTATATTAATCTAATGCGTAATATAATTAATGGAGAAATATAATGTGAGATATTTTGAATAGTGAAATATTTACAGATGAGAAATATGATTTTATTTGGAATGAAATTGTTTTATTTGTCTCAGAAAACACTATAAAACAAAACCGCTCCGCATTTATTGTAATTTTTGTGTACTTACACCACTATTTCACATTAAACAAAGCAATTTAGATTTATGACACGCGACGTTGCCAAACTAAACAAAAAATTAACCAAAAACAGTATTTCGAAGTTGGCAGACGAAAAATACAGTAATTACATAAATGTATTCAAATAAAAGCCAGAACATAAATATGAATCACCGTAATTTCACGCCTCGAGTAGGTTTTCTTCTTGCCCTAATAAATTTTTCATTTCTTTTTTTCTTCCCCTGTCCCCGTTTCTAATTTGCGTGACAGCGCAATTTTTAACATCCCCCACAAAACGGATATTGATCTGAAATGCCATCAATGAGACAAAATTCAAATAAAATGTTCAATGATTGGTTGTAATTTGGTTTCTCCGTCGCTTCTTCGCGATCTACAGCGATCCCAAAAATGCAATGTTCTCATTCCAAATCCTTTTGTTTTCTAGCAGTAAGAGCTTTTACTCTACCAACCTAATTATTCCAGAGTTACATCCCATCAAAAAAAAAATATGAATTTAAGATTATTTTTCAATTAAACATTTCAAAAATTGGCGTTCGTTATTATTTTCTTGTGTTAATTTCGAGTGTCTTAAAACATTATAAATGATTCTGATTCAATAGGCTCATATATGGGATTATTATCTGGACATTTTTAATACAACGTACAATATATATATATATATCGTCAATTATGTTGCATCGGTGCGATAGAATGCCTGAAAATGATGAAAGGTAATACCCGGATCGTTAGTGAAAAAACACATGGAATCGTACAAAGTTGTAACAATTAATTTAAAATTGATAACATTTCTATCACACCTTGATGTGTTACACAATTTGGATTCCGAATAAGCAAATTTTAATGTTTTCCTGGAATATATATACATATATATATAATATATTAATTACAATTTGAATTGTTAAATTATTGTACGATTCTACATGTTTTGTCACTAACGACCCGGGATTCGCCTTTCGACATCTTCAGGCATTCTATCACACGGATGCGAGAGAATTGACAATTTATTTTTTAATATTAAAGTAATGGAGAAAAAAACACATGCTAAAATATTTGAAAAGTCTATCATAATATTTTTAATGATATAGAGCAGAATTTGTCTATATTTTTTTAACTACCGTTTACTAGTAAGTAAACTGATGTGTATTAATATTTTTATTAGTAGTTAAATAGCTACGCAAAACAAACCAAACACTCGCCCACACTTGTTATTTACACCAAACGAATGCTTTTCGCTTATTTCCTTATTTGTTGCATTTTCAAACACGAATATATTGAGAGAAGTGTAATATATGTTATAAGTATAGCAAAAATAAATAGCAATAAAGATGAATTCTGCTGCTGTTTACGATACGTGGTTGAAAAAGTAAATGCGAAACACGGGAAAAATCCAAATATCCACTGATATAACGAACAAAAAAGTGCTTTTAAACAACGGTAAAACTTTCAACTTTCGCTTTGATGTTAGCTTTTACACAATGTCTTTAAGAAACGGAAGTGAGAAGAATAGTAATCGAAGAATACTTTTTCTCATTGCAATCGAGAAAAGGTTTTAAACAAAAGGTTTCATCAAATGACTGATACAAGAGACAGGACGGCAATTATTTTATGCAGAAAATGTCGAGTAAATTGAAATGACTACTAAAGGGAAAAACTTGAACTATTATACAAAGAACTGAAATGAAATCGACTTACAAGTCATCAAAAGTTCTTCGGAATAGCTTGGACTTCAAATGCAGTAATGCAAATATGTAGGTACACAGTCGTACTAAACGCTGATACTGTCTGTAGCGATGTTCAAATCCACTGTTTGAGAAATTGGAATGAGCATGTTTTTACTTGCTCCTTGAAATGTCTTATATATATGTAAAAAATACACGGCTTTCTTTAAGTATATTTAAGAAAAACATTGGCAGTTATTTTAGACATTTTCAATTGATGCGGCAGTAACTTATGGGAAGTTAATTATTAAACTAAAGGACGCGAATAAGCAAACGTTAGCTCAGAACTGTCAGACTGTGTATACATCTATATATATATATACTGTCATTTTAACTTAAATTAAATTTCTGTAGTCAAACAAGTCGGCATCTTATATTTTGCAACAGTTTGAGAAAGCCTGATCGGTGATCGGCGGTCCATAACGAAAACCAATTAAGAGGGGCGGGGGAGGTGGGTGTAAAACAATCGAATTTTAAAAATCGGATTATAACGTTTGATTGGGTGAGAGGACGCGAAAAGAAATTTAATAGGGAGGGAGAAATAGTCCGCAATGTAAAGTTTTTTTTTGTTTAATAAAATTTATCGTCAACTCGTGATGGAAAAAATAGCAAAGTCTTTTTTTCTTGCGTAGTTAATTGAACGTAAATGGAATTCTTATAACAAAAGTTGGAATTATTATTTTTAAGGTTTTTTTGAAAATAATCATTTTGAAATTGTCCCCGTAAAGAAAATTTTTGTACAGGTTAGGGCGCCCACGCAATCTTATTTATTCCTTTACTGATAAACGCCTACGAGTGTCGACCTCTATTAAACGAAAGTCATAGTTAATTATTTAAATGTATTCATGTCATAATCGATCACTATGGCAACACAGTTCCAAATTTGAAAATTTGAGTAATATTTATATTACTATGTTCGATCACAGTGTTGTGCATATAGGCACGATTTCAAGTTTAAAAATGCAAAAAGACTTAAGAAAACTGCGACTTTTTTCTAGTTTTTGAATTGTTACAACCCGGGTTTCGCCTTTCGGCATCTTCAGGCATTCTATCACACGGATGCAATATAACTAACGTAAAATAGTTAGCGTCGTCTATATAACAAAGGTATTAATTACAGGACAACACAGACCCCAAGGCAAGCACTAAATGGCAGCTAAAACAATTACCTGGGATAATTTTCACTAACAATTAATCTTGTTATTGAGTCATTCTTGAAAGGGGTTTTTTAAGCAATAATAATTAACTGACTATTTCCGTGCACATATGTAAACTTATTGATATAGCCACCTTTTTAGTTACATTTGCAATTTTTAGTTTTATTGCGATCAAGAAACAAGCTAGGTCGTTAGTCTAGGTCTATATATAGATAAGCAAATTTTCGTTTAAGCATAGTTCTGACGATGGTGTGAGCCAAAATAGCTATCAACTATATCTTAAAAAAATAATTTTGTAGAACTAACATACATTGCTATTTTTTTCACCGTGTTATAATGGAGTTCTACCAAGTGAATGCCAATTCCATCAATAAACTATCATTAAAGTATAATTGGTTTGTTTTTAAAGAAATACCTATTTATTTCAATTTGACAAGCAACGATTAAGCTTTTGGTGATGAAATATAAGAATTTTCTTTATGAGATTGTCGATTCGTTGAACCAATCTCACGTAAAGGATACAACAAAGGCGAGTTGGGAAGATTGAGTTGATCATTGAGATTTAAGGTTGAATTTAACAACTGGCCTTTATTAATTTCTTGAATCTCCTGATAAAATCCTGAATCTCCTAATAATTCCTGAATCTCCTTCTTTCTTGGTTACTCAAAACATCTTTTCAAAAATACAGTAGTGATAAGAAGATACAGCTAGGAAAAGGCTAGATGTTGTCTAATCGTTCTCGCTACTCCCAATTTTTTTAGTAGCAGGTTGATTAAAGACATCCAAAAGTTTAAAATTTATAAAACTGTCTGTCATGGGATTCTTAACACTTGACAGTGTACCTCAAAACAACGACGTTTACTACTCGACCAAGGATCTAACCCAATTTTATTGTTATATGAAGATTATGACACTCCGATAGCACGATTTATTGAAGCGTGCTAGTGGAAACTATATAGCAGTTTTACCATTTGTTTTGTGTAGTACGTATACAACGATATTAATTAATTAATAAATAAATGTTAATTTCGTATTGTAACTGTTGGGAATATATTTTTGATTATGTAAATAGCATTTACGATTACGCAAAATACGATTTCAATGATTTACGCAATCGAAACAAAAGAGTTCTTCAGATTTAACTTTTAATCGAAAAAACAAAACAAATTGTCGCCCTCGTTTGAAGTATAATTGTATTCCTAAGACTTTTAATCTTTGAACGGCCTTGATCGCCGGCTTTGTCATTGAATAATAATTATTGTTCTTATTTCAAAAAAGCCCGCGCTCATAAAAAAAGCATTCGGAATTCAAATTCGTTACCGAGTAACCACTTGAGCAAGAAATCGGATATTAGTTTTCAATTTCACTTAAAGGGTCTAGTCATCTTGGGTGAACTTATATAAGTATAATCAACTCGGTAAGGATATGAACGTAAAGGTAAGCTTAATATACAACTTTTAAATTTCAATAGAGTAAAGTGTAAAAGATAAAATGATAAATTTGAATTGTTGTAATTTTGTAAGATTCCACGTGTTTTATCACAAACAACCCGGGTTTCGCCCTTCGGCATCTTCAGGTATTCCATCACACGGATGCAACAGAATTGTTACAAAATTACAACAATTCAAATTTGATATTGAAATTCCATAAAGCACCTTCAGTCGATATCATAAACAATAAAATGTTAGTTTATTTTTGGTGGAACAAAAGTTTGAAGAAAAAAATATTATCATACATTTGCATAAAACGTATCTCGATTTAAAATTACTAGAGAATTGTTATTTCTGACAACACGCCGTTGAAAAGCACACAATGTATTTTGATGAACTCGGCGATAATTTTGTGAAAGTTCATTTTTATTATTGATTAAAATTGTGGAATAACAAAATTATCAAATTAATATGAAAGTATTACTATATGGTAATATGGATCACTGTAAACGTGAGCTGTGTCGCATTTTGCATTGCGACAGCTTTTCCGGAGCTTTCTATCAGAAAATTATACAGCATGTAAGTAAAAAAAACCGTTACATTAGATATTGTGACATTTTACTTGTTACACTGAATCTGATTTGAATGAGAACTTGTAATTTCAATAGAGACATTTGTAGTTGAAACACTTTTTGTACGTCGGTGCAATATTATATAGGTGAATAATACACGTGTACATTATTAAGTGTGAACTACGTATTGGTAAATTGTTTCTCAATGAAATAGGTAGGAATTAAGGTAATTGTTGGAAAAAATATTGTGCTAGCTGACTGCTACAAGGTAAAAATATAACCTTACTCAAGATGTTATTGTGAGAACTAGGATATTGAAAAAAAAATACAAAAGTGCGTAAAATGATATTTGTTTAAAAATTTCCTGCGAACCAGGCAATTATCATTGAAATATATAATAACTATTAACCAATCCAATTTATAGTTACAATGCTTAATTCTCTTTATAAGTAACGAAGGTTAGTTCAGATAAATGTATATTTTTTTTTAACAGAAATTTCGAGCACTTTGGTATAAGTGAGAAATTGACGGGGAATAAAAGAATAAAGATGAATTCTGAATTGAATAGTACAAACTATTTAATATAAAATATTCTTTCTGCTAATTAACTTGTCGAGAATTGACCCTTTATCTTAGGCATTTATATCATTAAATGGCTTTTTTCGTTTGGCTTCAAAATTCCAACTAATACAACTCTATCTAATTATTTTTATGAATAAATAGACATTTCGTAGTATAGACCAAATATGCACATTGCAATTTTTCAACCTCAAACATCTCTAGAGTTTTTTTTTACTTTTAGTGGTACATAACAATTATGATTTAAGAACCAAATATATTTCGCTGGATACAAAGTTTCCTACATATAACCGTATCCGTTTTTTCATCACGACTATATCCGTGTCTAAAGGATTTTTTGTAAGAGCAGTCTAACCGAACGTGAGTGTACGTGATATTATGACTGCATGCATGTTACGTCTGTCACTTTCTGTCGACGTGTAAATGAAAGAGATAGAAATGTATTGTGATAACGTTTAGATATAGCGTGTTAAGTGCTCGGACTGGATGGATGCTTTGGGATCGATTATCAAGGATTCTAAAAGTTTTATACTTAACACGTCTTACTTTTTGAGTGAATGTTATACCAACAGCTTGTTTATCGAGAGAATACACAAATAAATATATAATAATTTCAAACTTGTAAGTGATATGATAGTTCGAATTATACCGCAGAAGAATTTAACGAAGCAATTTTATTATTGATAATTTCATTGTCAACCCAACAGAATAGTTCAACAGAAAAATTGTAGAATGAATGCAAAGGAAACTTAGTATATACCACAAAATTGGCTTGAAGGATTATAGAAAATTTACATTCAGTAAAGTGGACTGCCAAATTCTTACATAATTAGTGTGAATGTTTTTTGAGTGTAATATTACATTTGTTTATAAAAGCAACTTAGGAATAGAAGTTATTCCTTATAACTCTGGGCAGTAAAAAATAGTACACAACCTGAAATTATGTAGTTTCTCTGTGGAGCAGTTGTTATCGTCATTGTTTGTTGCCTACGGATTTCCTAGTCTCAAGTCCTATTTTTAGATATCTGTTAAAACGCATAAACATTTCTGATATCTTAAGACTTCCTCTCATATTCCTCCAATCATAAAAGACATAGATTAATGAAAGTGATGAATATTCCTACTGTCATCAAATAAATGACCAATAAAAAGAAGCGGTTTATATCTTTGAGGTGGGTATATAATCATTATAAGGAACGGATATGGACATAACAGAATGATTATATTCAATGAGAATTCTAAGAAGGTAAAGCTGTTTGAATTGTTAAAACTTTGTACGATTCCACATTTTTTTGTCACTAACGACCCGGGTTTCCCCTTTCGACATCTTCATGCATTCTATCACACGGATGCAACAGATCTGTAACTGACGGCTCAACTGAGTGATTGTCAGTTATGTTGCATCCATGTGATAGAATGCCTGAATATGTCAAAAGGCGAAACCCGGGTCGTTAATGACAAAACATGTGGAATCGTACAAAGTTGTAACAATTCAAATTCTAACAAGCACCTTCAGTCTATATCATAAATTAGTTAAGCTGTTTTTTTTTTTAAATTTAAATAGTGGCCGTTCAATTATATAAGCCATTAAATTTTTTCGTTGTTTAACGTTGAAAAAATAGAATTAAATTTTGATCAGATAAAAAACAAGCTATTAAAAAGTCTCTATATGTTGTGGTATAGTCAAACATA
Organism: Himalopsyche japonica; assembly: GCA_028555115.1. Taxonomy (NCBI): domain Eukaryota; kingdom Metazoa; phylum Arthropoda; class Insecta; order Trichoptera; family Rhyacophilidae; genus Himalopsyche; species Himalopsyche japonica. The sequence goes on from JAHFWJ010000198.1 coordinate 576,218, forward strand.
ATAAAATAAAAAAATAATGTAGTTTTTCATAAAAATCTTAAATTCGAGTACCATAATATTCTCTATCTTTTACAGCCACTGGTTTACTGGTTTAAGTCGGGTAGTGTTGAATTATCCAAGTCAATGGGATGTAACCAATCCATGTTTTCATTGCTTTTGTCATTTATTTTGACGCGGCAAATGCGATTTCGAATTATCACAATAGTCACTTCAATAGAGTTTGCATTCATTCCAAATCCAAAATATACTTAGATGCATAGAATTAATATTTAAAAATAACTTTTAACAATATTGATGTATAATACATTGCGTTAGTACGAAGTATTTTTGAAATAAATATGAAATTAACGCTTACGGCGTACAAACTTCAGAAGAAATTTTAGAGACGTTTTTGTATATTTGTATGTATGGATTTTACCTATCGCTTTATCTTACTCTATTTCTCTACGTGAATGCTCATGTAAAATAGTTTGAAAAGTCGACAATTTAAATTTCGCCATTCTTGATAATGCTATGAGATCCAGTTTTCGAAAAGTCGTAGAAATGAATTGTTTGTTCTTAGAAAGTTTACAATTATCCTTCCAATTGTCATGTCACTGAGAAAATCTTTATAACTACTCAATATTATTTTAAAAAAATGTGTCTTTCAAACAAAAATCCACCCCATTTGATCAGAGTAAATGGATTTAACCAGACTGAAGTTACAATAGTAAAATCGTATAGAACTGGACGAATGTGACCAGATCAGACATGCGACACTAATTTAAATTAGGCGGGAATGTCGTGTCAAACGGTCGCCATCTTGTCGTGATTATTGCTTGTCCGGTGCATTGGGAAATTGAATGTATGTATAATATATTACTGTATAGAGTATTCAATTCAAATTGCAAAATAAAATCAATACCTCATTTTAGTCAATATATGTGTCAATATACAATATTACATAACGAAAATAACTGGCCTTACCAAGATTACTTGTTTTTGTTCCAATTCTGTTGTTTTTAAAACAGATGTTATTAAAACATAGAATAATATGACGATCATTTTTGGTATCATTGGTAAATAATTTGATACATGAATTCATTTAGGCTTACAAATAATAAATTTGAATTCTTTCAATTAACGACTTTGGTATTAGAACGATGGTAACTGTTTATAGTGTGTCAGTTCTGTTGCATCCGTGAGAAAAAATGCCTGAAGATGCCGTAAGGCGAAATCCGGGTCGTCAGTAACAAAACATGTGGAATCGTACAACGTTGTAACAATTCAAATTTGATATTGAAATTCCATCAAGCACCTTCAGTCGATATCATAAATTAAAAATAATACCTACACATATTTTTAAATACAATGGTAGATAAATAATGAACATATTACAAGTTTTAAAATAAATTTGTAAAGTTCAGTCAAGTGATAACCTGTGTTATAAATGTTTCACTGGTTAGTATCATATTACATAAAAAAGCTTTAATATGAAGCTTTCGGCTAATTAAGCTTCAGTAGAACTTTAGATAAGTCGCTCAACCTCTTATTTTGAATTAGAAAAGAGTACCCATATACGATGTGATAAAGGAAACTACTAGCAGTTAGCTTATCACTATCTAAACTCTTTGTTTTTAGGATCAAATTAGGAGTAAGTGGTAAGGATACCTTTAGATGCAATTACTCCTTAACACGTTTACAACGGTTTCCACGTCATTCGATATAGCTCATAATCATTTGAATGATTTTTTGTTTAATTTTATTTTGAGTTACTTATTGCTCTCACTACACGCAATAATGAGACTGTCAATCCCGGCAATTTTGAAGTAAAGCTATTTAAGTTATGTGATATTTTGTGGCTTATCCCAAATACTGAATGATTACAAAACAAAACACAGCGGTATGGAAAACAACCAAACACTCAAGTTACAATGTCTGCCGATACGTAAATGCCTTGGTTTTAAAATAATATTAAAATTTTAAATTGATTGTTTTAGTAATAAACAGAAATTATAAGACATGGCGATAATACAATATATTTTTATTGAATTGTTATAATTTTGTACGATTCCACATGTTCTGTCACTATTGACTTGGGTTACTTTAGGTTGGATCACATGATCGCAACAGAAATGACGCACAAATTTATGCGTCAGTTCTGTTACATCCGTGTGATAGAATGCCTGAAGATGCAGAAAATCGAAACCTGGGTTATAAGTGACAAAACATGTGGAGTTGTACAATGTTGTAACAATTAAAATTTGATATTGAAATTTCGTCAAGCACCTTTGGTCGATAATATAAAATGTGTATCCTAACACAGAAAAAGTTATGATGATTTTTGTAAGACCTTTCAATTTTATCCATTTACCCTTTATTCGTACTTTGGTAATAGTCACCCGGTTGTGAATGTGTTAAAAATAAATGAAATAATACATATACAATGATTCGATATGTGAAATATTCCAAGGATCCTATCTCTTGGGGGTTACAAATTGATATATCAGTGTCTAAATAGAAACTATATTAGTATGCCCTTTCTTGTATATTTATGTTGTAGTTATACATACGATCTGATTTCTTTGAATTGCTTCAGAAACACAAAAAAAAAATTAAAGTATCTTCGTCAGATAATAAATAGTCAGTATTAGCACCCGCAAAATAATGCTGTAAGTGTATTTGCATAAGAATAGATATTTGTAATATGAGAATAATAAAAAATGTCATAAAATATGCAAATGCTAAAAGATATTCTAAAACAAGAGAGCCACTGGGAAACCGATAGGGTAAATAAAAAGTCACTGCCAATAAATTAACATAAAATTGATAACGTTTTACGCAAGGAAATAACGAATATTTCTCTCAGCCGCAACAAAACGCGGGACCTTTTTAATCGGCAAGAACCGTAATTGAATTTATTTAATTGTATCAAAAAAAAATGAAATTACGCTTTGTGGACCTTAAAAATTGGGGTAGCGTAGGTTGACCGCGCCTCGGGGCAAGTTCCCAGATAGCGAAGGCGGTGCAAAATAACCGTGAATGCTAATGACGCCGTTAATGAAAGCACTTATCACCTGTTAATAGGTTTTTATACCATTAAGGGTAGCCACCCTTTATCCCCCGCCTGCTTTTATTTTTATTAAAACCAGATACCTAAAGCGTGTACAATTGCGGTCTCTTATCCGAATAGGTGTACCTTAAGTCCATATTTATAATAAATGAATACTGATAAATAATTTAATGCTGATCAGCGGATAAAAAGAACCGAAATTAGTGAACAAAATAACAATTTATGATTGTATAGGCCAATTTACTCAACCGACAATGTAACCCTTGTAACTCGACATCAAATTTAGATGATAGCAGAAAAATATAATTTATTCGTTGTAAATTTTCCCAAAATAATTCCAAATCTTCTTTCTAATACATCATTATTATTTATATATATTACATTTTTTAAATCATAAATAATTGGAAAATGTTCTTTAAGCTATAAAAAACAACAGCGTATTTCGAAGATGATGAAGAAGAATGTAATATTCATTCCAGTTATTTACATATATATATAATGAGGAAAATTTCATGCATTAGTAAACGTAGAATTTTAGTGTCTTTCTGATAAGATATACTTTTATAACCACGCGGTTGTTTTGAAATATATAAAAAGAAATCAACAGGTGTTCATCTGTTTAAGTAAAAGATATTCATGAGAGATTTTTCTTATCGTTGATTTGAAGTGGAATTTAGCTATGCATTAGTTTAATTTGCATAATAAATCTCCTCTTCAGAACAGATAATAATATGTATTGATTATAAATCCGGGATAATGTATAAAATGTGATTCATTATTGCAAACAACAGATTACAAGACCTTACTAAAATAGTATTGATTTTTTACTGTACACAAATCATTCATGCCTTCCGTAAAATTATTTTAGATTTATTCAAATATTCCACATAAAACTTTAACTGTAGGTCTTAAAACTTATAATTTTTATTGAACTAATAATATATGAAGCAATATTGATAAGGTTTAAGTTATTAATGTCATTAAAACGACGATTATGCCATTCCATCAAGAAGTGACAGTTAAAATCTTAAAAGTAAAATGACGCTGTTTTTTTTGTTTAGTTATTTAATTTCTAACGGCATATTGTTTATTCAGAAGAGTTCAAAATACATACATACTCATATAAGTAATATGACAATAATAAAAAGAATAATAATTACTTTTTACAAATATAGTACATAAATTTATGTGAATGAAGTCTTTATTAGTGTCAATTTTTGTTGGATCTTGTTTTGAAATTCTATTTAGTACAAAAATTCTATTAATCATTGTAGTAGTCAGGCACAATACTACAAATTATGATTCCAAGGGTTGTCAAGTCTGTTCATAGACTAACCTAACTAAGCTGTGAAATAATAAGAATACATTTTTTCGCACCTTTATATCAATATGAAGTAAAAAAAATAATGTTTAAATTGGTTATGGCATATTCTAAGCTACTATTCCTATTCGATCTATGAAACAAAGTTTGGGAAACTCTAGTATACGTGATATGATCGATTTAATGACCGCAAATAATGGGATCATGGCGAATTCACTTTTTATTTTGAGTATTGTATTTGTTAATTGATTTATGATATATAATTCTTAAATATAATAAACAACCTAGATTGTTATTTAAAAAGACCGTAGTTAATAAAAATATCACTACGTTAATATTAATTATCGTTTATTTTGAGTAAGTTTTATTATATAATACATAGATTTTTTTCTTAAAAAGAAAAACATTCACATTACAGATTCCACTTTTAAGGTAACTGTCACTTCTTGATGGAAAGGCATGATATTTTAAATAATAAAAACACATTTTTTAGTACTTATTTCCACAATATATTTTTTGATCCGGACCGGTTTCGCTCAACGCGAGCATTATCAATTGATAGAATACGATTTACAAAAAAGTTTATGTATACAAAATATTTGAGCTAAAGGTGACAGATATAAAACATTCTTGTAGGTTCTAGAACCTATGATTTTCTTATAATTTATGATATCGACTGAAGTTGCTTGATGGAATTTCAATATCAAATTTGAATTGTTACAATTTTGTACGATTTCACATGTTTTGTAGATAATCAACGGATGAAAAAAAAAACATTACAGATAACTTTAATTTAACTTTAAATATCAATTTAAAATGTAAAAACGCAAGGTATGTTTAAATTAATTGAAATTAATAACAAATCTGAAAGAAGTGTCAATTAAAAATATTGTGAGTTAAGGTCTAATCCATAGAATTATGTATGCTAAAAATGATGATGAAAAATATCACAACATTTTTTATCATAATTATATTCATTAACAACTCATAGATGAGAGTTTTGTTACGCCATGTTACCCCGCTATCCTCTCCAATTACTAAAGCAATTTAATTCATTTACACTGCTCTACCAATGATATAGTAGATAGTTTCCGTGTAGTTAAAACATTTTTAGTGAAATAAAAACAATGTTTGATGATTTATTAACAATTACCAAGTAATGGCGCCCTCTAGTGAGGCAGCTCGCACAACATGTAAAACATAAAAAATGAGTGGGGGCGTACATCTCCGATAATAATTATAATGCTTTATATTTCACGCATGGCTATAAGCCATAAAACCCTCAGAAATTACCATGCCATACTACAGTGAAACTGCTGCGGAATTTTAATTGGTGAGATTGTGTTTACATTATTATTTTAATTTTGTTCAAATATATTTAGGTTATTTACAACATAGTAACTTTCTTCGAAAAATATAAGTCAATCTATCAGCATGGTCTATCTACGAAAAAAACTGCTCATTTCTTTCAATCGGCAGTATTTTGAATACAATGCATACATGTGCTTATTGATATTAGGAATAATAGACAAGGTTTCGACACTAAAGTGCACGAATGAAAGCATGTAATATATAGTAAACATATTTGAATTGTTGAAACATTGTACGATTCTAAATGTGTACGTGAGTTAGAATACACGAATGCAACAAAAGTGATACACAATTAACAATAAGCATCGGTTATATACAATATACGTTAATCTACTAATAAAATAATTTTTAATCCTCCGTATTGTGATTTAAAAAATAAACAGAGGTCAATTACTGAATTAACTAGTCATATTCTTTATAAACGACCAGTTTAGTTTCCCCAATTCCACTTACGTGAGATTAATTCCATTAGTCAACAACCTCATAAATTAAATTCCTATATTACGTCACCTGATGTTATATTCCCACTGTAACCCTCCAATTTGAAATAAGTATGTATTTCTTAGTCTAAAATTACACAATTGCATTTTAATGATAGTTGATTATTACTTGTTGTATTGCAGAATCCATTTATCAAATACTCATTAACAGTAATCTTGTTAATAAGACTCATCACAGGCAATTGAGTGTAATTATTATTAAATCAATTTTATTGAAAGTTATTTCAGTTGTTTATTTGGATCCTATTCTTATGGTCTGTGTTTTCTTTTACATAAACTCCTGTGATAAAACAGGTTCTTACTAGTGTTACTGTGTCAGTTATGTTGTATCCATGTGATAGAATGCCTGAAGATACCTAAATGCAAAATCCGGGTCGTTAGTGGCAAAACATGAGGAATCGTATAAGGTTTCAAAATTAAAATTTGATATTGAAATTCCATCGAGCATTATCAGTCGATATCATTAAGTATAATAAATAGTCAGTACAGTAGAAAAGCTAATATCAGGAATATACAAAAATCAGGAAATTATTCAAAGAACCCTAATAGAAATTTTCTGATTTTTAAATATATTGCTTAATTTGCAGGTTATTTACTTCCATTAATATGTAATATATTTGATGTCGTTTTATGTTTATCTCACGTTAGCATTTAAACGAAACCATTAAGTAAACCGTATCTATCAAATATTGGGTTGATCACCTGAATTTAAAAACTTCGTAGCATTTGAATCACTTCAATTTCTTCAGTGTATGGTACATAATATAATCCATTGGGGTAGACGTTATGAAATTTACGTATTAATGCCAACGTTTAATACTCGACGGGGCCATTAAGGGGTTTAATGTGTTAATTTGACTGCTATAGACATGTGTTAAAATTTAAATAAAATTATCATATGCCAATTTAATAACTTAATTTCATTTTCTTTCCAAATACCGCTTGTGGAATCAATGACTTTTTACAGCGTTAATGAGCATCGTAAATGTTTTTTAATTAATAAAATGAATTGGAATTGATGAGATACATTTAACATGCAGGCATATTTTAAGATTATGGTTTATATATTTGATTTTATAATGTTATCAACTTATGATTGCTATAAATTATTATGTTTTATAGTTATACGTTGCCATTCAAGCCAATGATGATAAGCTGAAATATAGTATTTTATTTCTACATTTTTTTATAAGGTATAGTTGATAGCTATTTCGGCTCACGCCATCGTGAGAACTATACTTAAACGAACATTTGCTTATCTATATTTAGCTGCGTAGAAAAGGTACACAATACATCTTTCCTGTTTTAACGGCCTAGCTTGTTACTTTATCACAATAAAACTTAATTTTCAAAAATTGTAAATGAAACAAAAGGCGGCAATATCAATGAGCTTACATATTGGACGGAGATCATTTATTGAATGGGGATGGTTTATTACGGAAAAGAATTAGCCCCTCGCAATGGTCTGGGGAGCGGCGACAGACTCATATTAGTTTGTTCGTGAATTTCGTGTGATAATTGATATCTATTGATTTTCATGGAAATCAATAAGTATCAATTATATACAGGAATACATTGTTATTTTTCCACCGTGTTAAAATGGAGTTCTACCAAGTAAATGCCAATTCAATCAATGAATAAATAGTCTCCATTTGCAACAGATATTTAATAAAATATCATTAATTTTCCCTAATACACTCAGTGGCTTTCTTTTTTATAATCGTTTTCTTTAAAAAAAAATATACTGATTTATTCATGACAAGTCTCAAATACTTCAGATGTATATCCAGATTGAATGTAGTGAAGATTAGATCAATGTTCAAATTCCTACTGTAGGTTAAAATGTTTCCAGATGGCCTATTTTCTTTGCGAAACTAGCGCATTAAAAACGTAAAAATACGTCATGAAATTTTCATATTGTCTGGTTACGCCAAAGCATTTATACGTATATTCCTTATATTTGCTTACAAAGAGTTTCAAAGCAGGAGCTTTGTAAATATTATGCATGGAATAACTGTCACATGCAAATTAACGGAAAACATGCATCCGTGCATCACTTTACTGGTGGCGGTACATTTTTACTGCCGCATGGACAAGTCGTCCTCAAACAAGGACGGCCCTCGTGCAACTCACCTGCAGAAGAGTCGTCACCGATGCAGTTTTTTTGAACCATGTACTTTTTACAATCCCTCAAAGCGACAAAGTACGCTAACGAAAATTCAAAAGGGGTAAAAAACACGCAATATTCATATGGTTACATCGTAAAAAATTTCGTTACAGTGTCATATTCTAAAATGTGTTATTTTGAGTGTTGCAAAACGTCTTTACTTCATTCAAATTTACTCGTTAAGACAAAAAAAAAATAACAGAATTTAATCTTGTTTTGGAGTATCCCTTGCACTCAATTTATGTAATATTGTAGTTCCATTTTAAGCCCTAAACCAAGTATTTAAATAATTACCAAGTTATACCAAATTATATTTTTTAGATCATAAAAATTAAGAAAAATTACATAAAAAGTATCAAAATAAAATTTACATTTTTAAAGTTTATGATATCGACTGAAGGTGCTTGATGGTATTCCAATATCAGATTTGAATTGTCAAAACTTCACTAACGAGCTGGACTCGCCTTTCGTCATCTTCATGAATTTTATTGACAGAAATGATACTTGTCTGTCAGTTCTGTTGCATCAGTGCAATATAATGCCTGAAGATATCGAAAGGCGAAACCCAGGTCACTAGTGATAAATTATGTGGAATCTTACAAAGTTTTAAAAATTCAAACTTTATTTATAAGGAGTGTGTATTCCCTCTTAACCGATAATTCATACCAATATCACAAATAAAAAGCTCATAATCTGATCAAGTGTTAACTGTAAATTTTCAGTGGAAGGGAGTATACGACCGTCTACAAGAACTGATTTCGCTCGTCGCGCACTGAAACTTATTGTTTCATCAGTTTGTCGATAAGTCTTTTAATGGTTGATACCAGTTCTGAACAATATATAATATGCATAAATATTTAAAATTTTATTTTTACAGACAATCTTTCAAATGCAGCTTTGAGAGAGCAATAACCAATATTTTATAATTGCGCCATTATTTTCATTACGTAAGAATTAACGTAAAATGGCAGACTTTATATTAATACTGCTTATTCATTGAATTATCAAGTAAACCTTGATAGAATTCGGTAATATTATGGTTACAATTACAAACTTTTTTTTTACGAAAGATTGAAGAATAATTCTTAAAAAAAATATATACTAACCGATAAAATAAATTAGATTTTTAATAGATATTATCGTTGAACTGAACTTTGCTATTTCATAATATTATATTATTAACTTGATAATCATCATTAGATGTGTATATTGATAACGAGTATCATTTTCGATATAAAACAAATGGGAGAATTGTTTGGGCGTGTTGAAATTTTCCAGACCCTTTTTCTAACCCCTTCCAACTCAGTTTTGCTGTGGAAGCAACTGTCGCTTGCATTTTTAAATTTAAACAGAAAATGACATTATGCATTTTCCTTCCAGGATTGAATCGCCAGTCTGTCCCCAACAGTGGTGCTCCAAACGTAATAAACGATAAATTAAATCAAAAAACTTTTTATAACACGTTCATTAAATATTTTATCATGTCTTATTTCTACAAATAAAACAAGATGAAATAACAAAAAATATGAAAACAACCAATGGTATTATGGTAAACGTTCCCGAACTTTTCATAAAACTATTGTAATTTTTTTTTCAACATTACACAATATTATTATTTTCAACAAGCTCTATATTTTTGACCATACAACACAGTGGTCCACGCTTTTGGCTTCGATTACAGAGTTCACTAATTTTTAACCCAGTACCGAAAAATTCCTGAATTCATTTCATGATTTCTTGTGCAAAGGCGTTGTATCTGAATTCACTCATAACGAGTAAGCCAGTCACTAGTTCTTTCAAATGTATATCTAATAGGAAGTAATAAAAAGTATTTATGGAATAACTTGGATAAGCTCCATTTGTTATCAATATATTACACATTGGAAGAATAGATATAACATAAATACACATGAAAAAACAATATAACTTAGTTTGAAGCTTAACGCAAGAACGGTTTTGCACAAGTCAAATCAACCAAATTAACTCACTAATTGCCAATCTCCGATATATTCACTTTTGTTACTTAGCGAAATATATTTCATCCGTCGAATCTGACCGTATAATCAAAATAAAATAATCCGATATAACTTAACAGTTCGTATGATATTGTTTAAGGGATACAATATTCAGACAATAATTGACTTTGATTAACTATTCGTTATTAATGTTAGAATGGGGATATTTCTTGTGTAGTCGTTCCAAATTATATTTTTGATAAATTTGGCGATAGCTTCGAATAAATTTAAGATGTTAATAAAGTTTTATGTCAATTGTTAATTCATTGTAGACAGACATGTAAATATGTACATGGAAATGATTAAAACGAAAGTTGCACAAACACTGATCAGAGGTACAACGACCTTTTAAATATTTCATAACGTTAAAATTTCGTATTGCATTTAGAATGTCTCGCCTGTACAGTTGCATTTCAAATTTGAATTGAATTCACATATTTCGAGTGAGAAAATGTAACAGTCACGTACGTCACTGGAAAAATATTTAAAAATACAAACTTCGCTGTCTCTAAGAATGCTTGTTTATTTTCAAAAGTGTGAAGGGTTTATTTTTCTTTCGTTTGTGACATTATGTTATATGAAACATTGGCACGGGTAATAGATTTATTAATAAAGTGAAAAATATAGCTATTGAGATATTGTTTTAGTAGGGGCCGTTTTCTTTTCATGACTCCAAAGTCCTGAATATATGTAAGCGTTATTAAATTGAACACATTAAAATGGTATTTATTGATATCACATTGTTAATTGATTAACACCCGGAACATTTCAAAAGTTTTTTTGGAATATCCTTATATCAGGTTTTCCTTGTTATGTGAATAGACTAACATTTTGTATTCGTAGTTTTATGTAAAATGATCGGTATTTATAAACACTTTGACTTAGTATTTCGTTAAAACTTTATCTAAAAGTCTTGTCAATTATATAACTAACACCAGTTTTAAAACTTATTGAAAAAAATTGATAGCTATTTCGGTTCACTCTTTCATCAAAACTATGAGTTAGTCCTTATAAATTTTGTAGAGCTAAAATGCATTGCTTTTTTTTCACCGTGTTATAATGGAGTTTTACCAAGTAAATTCCAATTCAATCAATAAGCCTATTTATAAAAAAATGAATTGAATTGAAAAATTGAATGCCACGACCATACCACGCTGAAAGCACCGGCTCTCGTGCGATCACCGAAGTTAAGCAGCATTGGACGCGGATAGTGCTTGGATGGGTGACCGGTCAGGAACACCTCGTGCCGCGTTCTCTTGGCTATGGGAAGGCAAACCCAGACAGAAAACCGAACACCAACCCGCCTGGGCAGCGTGGTGTTGCTATGTCCCAACAACCCCCTGAAAAAAGAAAAAAAAAAAGCAGGGGGAGGCCTTCATCCAGCAGTGGATCGACCCCGGCTGGTGATGATGATAAAAAATGAGTTCATAGTTGGTAGGTATTTAAAACCACGTGTTCAATAACTAAGAAAACAATTTACAGGAAGTCATGCAATTAATATTTAGTTAAATAAAATTAATCGAGAAATGAAATATCAATCTAACAGTTTACCACTTTTACTATATTACACATTCGATTTACGGACAATGCTGATAGGGGTAATACTCCAAATACATTTAATAAATATGTTAAGTATTTTATTTTAAATATTTTATGTAAAGAGATTGAAAAAGTATTTTTTTATCGTAAAAGGGCCTCGAGCGGTTTCTAATATATCTTTTTTCTACCCCACAAAAATATTTAAAAATTTCTCCCATCACATATTGAACATTTCCTTGTTGGATGAGGAGGTAGGGGAAACAAATACCAATTTAAAATAGATGTCATGTTTATCAAACTGACATAGGGTTATTGATACAAATATATTGATCCAAACAAGATGGAAATTTAGCCCTCTATTGCCCACGTAATTCGTTTTACTGTTATTTTACATAACGTTTTCATTCTGGCAAACAAGTCCAAAAGAAAATTTAACTACACATAAATCTTTAAAGTAATATCATTGTTTCAAATTAACGTATAAAAAAACTCTTTAACGCTATGTAGGCAACTATGACCAAATACAGTCTTTGTATACCTTTTTTATTCGGGCATTTTACATGTGTTTATAATGTTATTCGAGACAATTTTTAGCAAACTGTTATTTATATTAATAACGATATAAACCGATTGTGCTTGATCGAATTCTTTATTGCTTTATCTATTCCCATACTTTAAACATATTCAAATGTCAATTTTGAATTATTGAAATTTCGTATAATTCTATAAGTTTTTTCACTAATAATCCGGGTTTCGCCTTTCGGCGACTTCGGACGTTATATCACGTGAATGCTACAGAACTAACAATTCAAAATTAACAAAGCTTGAGAAATCGTATAAAGTTTCAAGAATTCTAATTTGATATTAAATTCCATCAAGCACCTTCACTAAATATCATAATTATATTTAAGTATACAAAATTTCAATAATCCAAGTTCATTGCGTAATAATCATTATAATGCAAAAAAAATAAAGATCGAAATATAATTGTAACGCGTAGAAATCTTATTAGGCCACATTTCGCCCGAGGGCCGCCAGTTGAGTATAGCAAGTCTATATTAAAAGTAATATGTCCCATTCAGTTAGATTCTCGCCCAAGTCAATAATCTAATTAAGATGTTCATATGTGTATATATGAGTATTTATTCTATTTTAAATTCTTTATTTCTGATTGACAAAAAAACTGGCATCTAGGTGAGGAGAATATTGTCGAATTGATTGATTTTAAATATCGGGAATAGATGCGACGAAGTAAAAAGAATTTCTTCTAAGTTTTATTTAATGTATATATTATTTCTTATTATTTTATTATTGACGACTTATTATGCCACTGAACCTTGAGTAAAATCATAACGCAAATGTGTAAACATTGATTATTTATTATACGAAACTCGAGAGAGAGCTGAACGTCTGCTGGTACATTCTTTAATGTTGAATTTTTACTCGTCCTTCAATTCAACTCCTTGTGCCGAGTATTCTCGCTCAATTTATTTCTGAAAAAACATCCTCAATCCATAATGCATGTCAAGAAGCTGAAAAAGAATTTTTCAACGAGGAAATCTTGAACAGAATAACACGATCTCGGAGCAAATTTTTTCTAGTGAATCGATAGACCGAACAAAGGCAATTTCCTGCGAACCGGGACGGCGTCAACCGTGACACTTGCTTTCCGCGGACAGGGGTCGCACCTACCCACCACTAACCCTGTAACATTCAAGGGTGAATAGCTACGTAAGACGGGTGCTATTATTAACGAAGTGCGTACAGCATGGATACGAAAAACTGAAAGAACCATAATCACTATCGGTACATAAGTAAATAATCTCGACTTTTAGTCTAAACCTGTCTGACATTGTAAATAATGAAAATAAATTTTTTAGTACTTATTTCCACAATATGTTTTTTGATCAGGACCGGTTTTGCTCAAATCGTATATTGCCTAAAAATCGAAAAATATATTGTGGAAATAAGTACTCAAAATATGATTTTATTATTTAAAATATCATGCCTTTCCATCAACAAATAACAGTTAACACTTTAAAAGCTGTCTGTAATATTTTATGTATTATTGTTTATGTATTACGGTTCTTGCAAATGCTTATATATATAATTAGCATGTTTGTGATAATGTTTTTTCGATTGTCGTTGACAAATAAAGGAACAAGTTATTAGCCCAAATGTACATATTTTTAACTACACTTAAAATCACGTAAACCGCATCTTAACAATAACAAATAAAATATTAAAACGTGTAATTTTGCACCAAATACTAGTAATTCATGGCCAATTAATGAGCATTATAAAGCTTATAACGTTTGAATAAAAAATACAAATTGTCATATTGTAACATTCATTTATAACTGTCCGTCTACGCATTTTTTGTGAACAATTGGTACTTATAATTATTCAAACAATCGATACTAAATAGTTGAGTGCCGATTGTTTCAAAAGTGACATCGATTTTAAGATATAGGTTTGTCGTGACGTCATTATCACCGCCGCTCAAATCGACCTTACTAAAATACTGCACTGAAATCCGAAGCGTGGGTCCAGTAGACCAGTGTGCGACAAATGGGGTGGATTTTGTGAAGGGTTGATTGGATTTCAAATGAATGGAATATTGAAAAATATTTTATTAACACGAAATTTTTATGTTTTCTTTATTGAAAGCGATCATGTTTTAAAAGTTACGTTTGTTTTTTTTCAATGCACATATAGTTTTTAAAGTACAAACAATCTTTATCACTCGAATAGAGTAGCCATACGTAATCTGGTGTGGGATGTTCACTATTGTTGTGATATTCAAAAGGCTAGTACGTAGTTTGTTATTCACTTTATTTTTTAAGATATGCGTTAAAACTAAATAGAGATATTTAAGGAAAAACTAATTCTATTCAGACTTGTCTATAGATATTTAGATCAGGGATTTTAGTATAAAATAAACAAATAAAGCAGATATCAAATGATGACTAAAATGTATATCAACTGAAGGTGCTTAATGGAATTTCTATATCAAAATTGAATTACTAAAACTTTGTACGATTTCACATTTTTTATCACTATAGATCCGGATTTCACGTTTCGGCATCTTCATGCACTCTAGCACAAGGATGCAACAGAACTAATGTGATAAAATTTAAACAATTCAAATTTGATGTCAAAAAAATTAAGGACCCGAGTCTTTAAAAATAGAATAATATGGTTTTATGAACTTCATTCTTATATTCTAAGAAGAAAAAATCATTTACAATAGGTCAGCAATTGTTTTATGATTCTTTATGAGTCTATTGTAACAAAAAGATCGCGGAAAATTCCTATAACACAATTAATAATTAATATTGTGATTCCTAATACGCAATACAGTCTCATGTCAGAGAGTGAAAATAATCCGATTAACACATAAAAGCTTTTGGCCTAACGATCAACGATAAACCAAAAGAGCATCTTAGATAATTGGTTTTAAGCAAAGGCCTAATCCCTTGGCCAAAAAATAAGTAGGATCTCATTCAAATGTACACCACTTACGCCGGTAGTGTTAAGTAAATAAATGTAGACTAATTGGATTAATGCAGCAATGTTAAAACTTCAATTTATTGAGGGTGTACACGCATCTTCATTTTATCAAAAAATAATTAACACACTTTTATATTAGACAGTTAATAGCATAAAGAATATTGACGGTATAGTTTGTAGTTATTTTTTGAAAATATTGGCAAATATACAATACTTTTTTGCCCATGGTCAATTGCAAATGTGGCTTAAGTTGATCTCGTCCAATTCAATAAAATGAAAAATGCACAACGAAATTTTTGCCCTTTTATGTGTCTTTTTAGAGCCAGATATATTTTCCTAATGTCGACGTCATCATATCTGTTGTCAAATTTTTACACTTCCCTAACAATCATGCGTTGCAATTTGTTATTCAATTTAAATATGCAGTTTACGTCATTAAGCCATAAAATATTTCTCACGAAGCAAATTTTAATTATGATATCGACTGAAGGCGCTTGATGGAATTTCAATGTCAAATTTGAATTGTTACAACTTTGTAAGATTCCACATGTTTTGTCACTAACGACCCGGGTTGTGCCTTTCGGCATCTTCAGGCATTCTATCACACGAATGCAACAGAACTGAGCTAGCCTAGTAGAACTGTCAATTCTTTTGCATCCGTGTGACAGAATGCCTGAAGATGCCGAAAGACGAAACCCGGGTCGTTAGTGGCAGAGCATCGTACAAAATTGTACCAATTCAAATAAATTTACCCAAAACGAAATTTGATGAAAACAATACAATATACAATCTCATAAATATTTAAAAATTGTTTTTTTTTTATCATGAATCTTTGGAAAATCCACCGTCGTCACAGCAGCATAAGAAAATCAGATTTTTTTCCGGTAACAATTATCGTGTTATCTACAGATTTTTAGTTTAACGCTCTATACAATAAACGAAGATAATCTTTGGAGAAACTGTGATTTTCAAATCCCTTTCCACTTATGTGAATCGAAAACATGTCGCAGCGAGAACTAGAAGTCAACAATTAGTATTAAACAGTAACTTATTTTATGGCACAATTCTTTTATCCCTATTGCGGGTATAAATATTTAAATAATACCCACAATTGATAGAACGTGTATTATATATTTATATGAGCTGTTACGAGTCAATTTTCTCAACATCAGGAACGAAATGAATAGTATGAATATGAAAAAAAAATGGTTGCTTTAAGTAATTACTAATTATTAAGTAAAGCTTAAACTTATACAAAAATTCTCCCACATTTTGATATTTTGTTGTGTTCTTGCTAAGCCCGTACGCATTTTAGGGTTTTCGCCTCGCTGCCTCATCATTGTAGTGAAGTCATAACGCGATTAAGGAATCGGCTCCCAACACAGAGGTCAACGGTTCAAGTTGAAAGCTTATGTAAACACAAAACACTCATTTACTTATTACCATTAGAAAACCAGACCCTTTTGAGTGTTTTCTGAACAAAGTCAAACGTATTTGAATATGAATTGGAGGGTAGATATTTATTCAACCGTTGCACCGTGTTCCTTATTTTTTGTTGTTGATAAATATACCGAAACCAAATAACAAAAAGCCATGAAAATTTATATTTGGAATATATTTAAAGTAAAGTTTATTTGTGTTAATGATAACTCATACTTAATAAATACAACAAACCAATAAATTTTTAATCAGTTGAACATAAATTTACTACTAATAAAAGATTTTTTACGGCAGTAACTTTGAGAAACACGGTGAAAAAAATAGCAATGTATTTTAGTTCTACAAAATTATTTTTTTAAATATAGATGATAGCTATTTCGGCTCACGCCATCGTCCGGACATCCGGAGCGTTTGCATCTTTGTAGTAAGGGTCGCAGGATGACGGCTTTGGATCAATAGATATCAACTATCACAAAGGATTCTTAACGAACAAACTAATACATGTCGGTCACCATTATTGACTACACTGACTGATTTCTTTTTGTTTCTGTAATGGGCCATTTCCGTGTCATATGTAAACTTATTGATATAGCCGCCTTTTTAGTTTCATTTACAATTATTAATTTTATTGCGAACAGGAAACAAGCTAGGTCGTTAAAATGGAAGAGGAGACGTATTGTGTACCTTTTCTACGCAGCTATATATAGATAAGCAAATGTTAGTTTAAGCATAGTTCTGACAATGGTGTGAGCCGAAATAGCTATCAACTATATTTTAAAAAATAATTTTGTCGAATTAAAATATATTGCTATTTTTTTCACCGTGTTATAATGGAGTTCTACTAAGTGAATGCCAGTTCAATCAATAACTTTGTGTAAGTTCATTTATAATGTAAATTAAATTTGATAATTTGATTATTTCACTTGTTGAGCTAAATGTAACACATGTTTATCTTACCAACTGAATCGTGAGGTTATTCATTACTAAGGTAAAAGATGATTGTAATTTTTAACCTAGAAAAAAAGAGTACGTTGGGGTTAAAAAAAAATATTTAGTGCAATATCATTTTATTTTAAGAGCTATTATTTTTTTTTTAAATTAAATATGATTCTAAAACAACAATAAAGGATGAACCAGAAAAGTTTGTAGGTTTTCAAAGATGGTATTTGTAAATCTAATGAATATATCAATCGTGACTCAAAAAAAAAATTTTTTTTTTTTGATAAATAAGTATTTTTAAACCGGTTTTGATTATAAAATATATTGTGGAAATAGTGCTAAAATGTGTTTTTATTATTTAAAATATTCTGACACGGTGAAAAACTTGCAATGTAATTTAGTTCTACAATTTTTTTTATAATATATAGATGATAGCTTTTTCGGCTCACGCCATCGTCACAACTATTTGTTAGTTCTGACAATGGCGTGAGCCGAATTAGCTATCAACTACATCTTGTAAAAAAAAAAATTGTAAAACTTAAATGCATTGTTATTTTTTCACCGTGTTAAAGTGGAGTTCTACCAAGTAAATGCCAATTCAAACAATAAAATATTATGCTTTTCCATCAAGAAGTGGCAGTTAATACCTTAAAAGTAACCAAATTTAATAAACCAGTATTCCAGTAATAACAAAAAATTATGTCATGTTTTCGGTAAAATCGGTATTTCAGTCTTTTTTTTGGGCCTATCCATCATATTTTCTAATATTTTAGGTTTGTTACTTGTAGAATATAAAAGATTTCTTGTAAAAAAATAATAAGGTGTGTAATATTGCAATGTAGGCATTCTGTTTCGTTAACGAGAACACGTGTCGAATGTTTCTCACGACGGATAAGGACACCCATAAAAAGGAAACGAACGAGACTAAGTGGGAGTGAAAGTTCCTGGTGAACTTAGCCAAGGAGCTGGCTTCTTTTTATTCAATAAAAAATGTCGCCGAAGTTAGGAAAATTCGTATTAGAACCTAATGACAGTAAGGTGAACAATTATTCGCCAATAAACTAACCAATGTTATCAAAAAATATATATTTTTCTTCTGCAAAAGCAGCAATTTGTTATTTTAAATAATAAAAACACATTTTTTAATACTTTCAATTTTTTAATTCAATTAATCGTTAATTTTTTGTTTTGTATAAATAGACTTGTTTGTAAATTGTATTCTATCAGTTGATAATGCTCGCGATGTGCGAAACCGGCCCTGATCAAAAAATATATTGTGGAAATAAGTACTAAGAAATGTGTTTTTATTATTTAAAATATCATGGCTTTCCATCAAGAAGTGACAGTTAACATCTTAAAAGTGAGCAATTTGTTAAGTAATTCCGTGGTCGTCCGGTCTTTTGAAATGTTTTAAGTTCAATTATACTATTAGATGATTATATATTAATTTATGATTTCGACTGAAGGTGCTTGGTGGAATTTCAATATCAAATTTGAAATGTTATAACTTTGTACGATTCCATATGTTTAGTCACTAACGGCCCGGGTTTCGCCTTTCGGCGTCTTCAGGCGTTCTATCACACCAATGAAACAAAACTGACTAACTGTCTAACTGTTGCATCCGTGATTCTACAACATCGGTTCTCAAGTGAAATGTCACTGTGGCCGTATTATAAACATCAGCTTTCCAATAGAAATGTCTCGTGGCCGCACCGGATTTGATAAAAATAGTTTCGATATTTATTTTTTACATAGTGCATTACACTGAATGATCTTTCACAATATACAGTTGTAGGTAAAACAGACAAAATTAATAAAGCAATTGTTGTTAATTCTTAATATTGACTTGATTGATGGTCAACGTATATCTTCGACCAAAATTTTTGAACAGATTTATTTCTAAAACGAGCCTTTACTTAAACTCGACTAAATGCTAGATAAGTCAGGTATATTCAATCAATTTTAAAATAATAATAATTTTACAACTTCATTTGTAAAAACACATTTTTTTAAATATCGATATTTACTATAAAACTGTTGGTGGCCACAGCGAAAAATTCTTGTGGCCACACATGAGGACCACTGTTCTACACCAATCACATATTCATATTAAATGTCCTGATGTTTTCTGAAGTTTTAAGCATTAATTGGTTCATTCAATGGAAATATATAGGTCGAATCCAAGGATACGCTTAACTGTCTTAGACAACTGATTGGAAAACCATGAAATTAGTTAAATTCAATATTCGAAACAATTCTCAGGGTAAAATTCTTAAGTTTTAATTTTGAAAAAGCTCGGAGAAATAACATCCTTAGCAAAAAAAAAGGAAAAGCTCCCGACTACCCTCGATTCAGTCCATCTCACGGTCGATTGGTCTTAGGGGAGCTGCAGAGGTTGTGGGGTTCTAGCCTCACAGCCTCAGTAGACAACAGGGGACGGGCGAGGTCGTGATCCCAACTTTGAATGCTTGCAAATTGCAGACGAAGAAAACTGAAGAAAATCGACGAAATCAAACCGTCATACAAGTCGCATCGCAGTTCAATATAAATGGAAAAACTTAAATTGAGAACCAGTCCTTCAAAATTTATTTGTGTATCAAAAGATAAATTTTTTTGTTCGAAATTTAATTTCTAAATAACGACATGACGTTGGCATTTTTCATTTAAAAGTAAATAATATATTATAGCATTAGAAATTCAAGCAGCATTCAAGTTCACGAAAGGGTTGAAATAATATGCTTGAAAATCGAAATCGATTCAACATAAAAGAAAGTCAAATATTCAAACAACCGGATCAAAAGTTTTCCCCACTAAGTTATCATTTAAAAGTATGAATGATATGATTTCGAAACAACCTTTACGTAAATAATTGAAAGCTTTTTCTTGTATTGTGATTATCGAATATTATATAATATATTTAAGTCCAATGAATTATTCATCTTTATTTCAATTGATAAAACTATTAAACTAAAAAGTTTATAATCAATAAATAGTTTTACTTTAATACAATTTATAAAGAGTTCTGTTAAAGCTCTAACTATTGAACAATATATCATAGTCATTCGTTTCAGCCGACTAACAGTTGAAACGTTACCAATATGAGGGTTAAAAAATTAAATATGACCTAGCAAATGTATAATAAAAATAAATCAAAACACAAAATTACTTCAGCATTGATTTTAAAATTCGTAGAAAATTGTTGGAATATTTTCAAAGAAGTGATGTAAACAAAAAAAAAATACGTTACCCTGTAATTTATGTATTTAAAAAAAATAATCCATTTTTTTATCTTTTGTACATTATACGAATGAAAGTTTTATGACACAAATCAGAGTTGACCGTCGTTTATAATAAGCTTTAGAATAGCCTTACCAGTAGTCCTTCAAAGTCCTCCAAGCTTAGAGGTATTTAACAGTAAGTTTAGTAATTACAATCTTGAAGACCATTTTTCTCCATATAAGAACAGCCGGTCATTATCGGGGTTGCCAACTTTTTCTGAAACGATTCCGGGACAAAAAACTTTAAACTAGACATCATAATCTTCATTATCAGTCAGCCATTAGTTAGTTTAATTAAACATTCATCTGGGTTACGCGACAGCGATTTCGATTCCGGGACAGTTGGCATTCCTAATTCATATTCCACAAAGAATTTATTTACACTATTTTTTATGTAATTAATCTTTCTACATGTTTTTATAAATAAAAAAAAATAATGAACATTTTACAATCTTATTTTATAATTGTTTTAGATACACTGTTATGCACTTCCAAATTACTAGTAGTCATGATGCACATACGGAGAATTGGAGCCAAGAATCCATAAAACCATTTCTAATAGGCAATAACAAATATTAAACAAATTAATGTTACACTTAAATTACTTTAAGGATGGGTAATAACAGTTTTAAAATAATTCAATTATACTATTATTATATCTAATATGTTGGTATGTTAATACAAATTAAATCACGTCAGTGGCCCACCGGAAACAAATTTTTAAGTAAACTGATCAGTGAGATTCAAAACGTTGTTAATCACCGTCTCAAACATCATTTTATATATATATATCAAATAAGGATTGCTTAAATTTTGTAAACTAACATAACTTTAGTCATTCAAGTGGACGGGGTAATTTAAATCCCGATATGTGAAATCAATTAATTTAACAGTGAATACGTTTGTATTCAAATTGCCGTATGGGAGCCATATTCTATCATTCCCTAGCTGATTAGTTGAAATACCTGATAATAATTTGCTGAAAAAGTTTTTAGATAAACTATTGATTTGACACTAGTAATAGTGAGTGGATAGAATGACGTTAGCCAGTAAATTATAAGTTAATTTAGAATAAGCATTTGAAAAGTTCAATTAATTAAAGGCTTAAATGATAATAAAATCAAAACTGAGATACGTATGCCATGTTAATCTAAAAGCTTCAGTCAAATATGTGAGTAAAGAATCAAAGATTAAGTCTCGAGAGACATTATTATGATGGTAGAAAGCCAAGAAGTAAGCTCTAACAGTCCATTTGTTTATTATGGTCGAAAAATGGTTTAATTGTGACACTACTGTCTATAATTTTAAAGTTTTTTTTTATTTATGAATCTCTCCAAAAACTTAAAGAGACTATGGGTACTTGAATAACAATTTTGATCGACGGTTTTATACACTAGTCAAGAGTGGTTTTTTTTTTAAATATTTCTTTCTCCCTTCGCTAATTTTTGCGAAGCCAGCAGTTTGAAAATATAACAGCGATGTTTTATAAATCATAAAAATCAACGACGAGTCCTCATAAAAGATTTACAAAAAGGTAAAATGCCACGTCGGCTAAGCACGACCGATGAAAATCGTTTTTACAAATTTACTTCCGACAAAAAAAAACAGGAGGTATTGAGAACAAGCAAACTATCGCGTATAAGGCATACGATTTTTATTTTTTTCTATTTTACACACATACATGGCGTACAAAAATACGCTTTTTGTTATTGTTGTATTATTCTGAACTTTATGACGTTTACATTTTTTTATACGTACTTAAATAGCAGTCGTAAAATGTATGGATACAAATATTGTTTAGAAAAATAAGTAGATTGTTCTAATGTTACGATAAGTACTGATTTTTTTGTTGTTGTTCGACCGGATGTGTTTGAATGGTCAAATTGAATGCACACAGTTAATGTGATCACTGAGTGCGATTTCCAAAACGGATTGTTTCATTTTAAGACATGTTTTTCTGATAGAAATGAAATAGATTTTTGAAATGTCCAAAATTTTTAATCCCTGAGTGTTTTGCGAACAGTCGAAGCTCTATTACTTTAAAAAATAATTTAAAATTCAAATTTCAGTTGTACTGTAAAAAACGACATCAATTCCGGAATTACTTAATACTATCTCCACTCTCCTCGGGAATATGAGATGACCAAGCAACTTGCAATTAGCCCACACGTTGGATAATGAAAGCGTACACGATTAGAAATGTAGCAATGATATTTTATCCGTATATTTTTTAACTTGTTCTCTCTTGAGCATTTCAAAATAAAACTAAGTAATGTTGAAAGTACAAAAAGACCTAAAAAAAGTAACAGAACCAATCATACAATATTTCCATACAAAAATAAGCCCATACACGAGTTTTATCTTTGAGGATTGGCCATGAAAATACTACAATACTATGTAACTACAGTCTCAACAATTGAGGCGTTAGTATTCAGTGGGTTAATAAAACTGAAAAGGTATACGGCACAAACTTATAATAAATAAAACTGTGCCGTATTTTTTATCAGAGTTAATTTTTAAGAAAATACATTGGAAATGTATTATCATTCAATGCTACTCGCTCATTGAGAAATCAAATCCACGAGAAGGGCACTTCGCTTCCGCTTGAGCAGGCTTAAGCAAACCACGGCCCGTCACGTATTTTTTTG